>CM066983.1:113086604-113686604 GCA_033977485.1 Hydrangea macrophylla | reverse complement strand
TGAATGTCCTTAAACTTGAAGTGAAGCAACATGCAAGTTAAATTTTTTTTTTTTTTTTTAAAATCTTGAGTATTTGGTGTAATGTATTACTTGTCGTCAACTTAGTTTAAATAAAAAAAAAGAAGAAGAAGAAGAAGAAGAAGAAGACATGCATGTATATCGATATTGTTATAGTTCAATTAAAAGTCTCACTGTAAATCTCATTTCCTCAAATTTGGACCTCCCCTTCACATGGTTGGGTTAAGGCAAATTTTGACTTAGTTATCAGATATTGGGGGAGGAATTAGGAATGTGCATTTGAGGAGACCGAGTATGTTAGATTTGTTCCACTAGGAAATAAGGCTCACTTGGGGGGGAGGGGGTAGCACTCCCAGGGAATTCAATTAAACCAAATTAAGGAAAGTATGGTGGTTTAAGCATAACTACCAAAAATATTTGGAACAAGCCCCCTCCTTGGTGTTTTTGACCATACTACCCCAAGCATTCAAGCAAAATATCAGTAAAGGGACAGAAAGAGCGGGACAAGGTCATAATAGCATGCGATCGACGTGAGTGAGTACCACGAGTGCAATACCTGAAAATTTTCAAAATCAATCTCAACATTTCACTTTCTGAATTCAAAGTCATCATCAACATTCAACATTCAAGTAAAAATCTGAAGTTTGGAACTGAAGAATCGTTCAAATCCGAAGAATCGAAACCCTAGGACTCCATTACTATCTGATACGATTTCTTCAAGCTTCCAACTGAAGAAACATCATCACCTTCATACAAAATGGGCAGAAAAGGTGAGCTTTAAGCACTAGTATTTGTTCGATTCAAACGCATTTTACGGTTCTATTCTAGATTTTGAAGAAAATTTATTGTCGAAAAAATCAGAACTCCTCAAATATCTATGAACACTGCTTGCAATTATTACTTCACTACATATCAAAATTTTTTGTAAAATCACAATATCATTCTCGTCCTCGAATTATTTAGGAAATATGTTTCATCTAGACCTAAAAATAACAGAAAATAATAGATCGCATTCCATCTATATGAAATTTTTACTAAAAACCACATTAGCATGATATTATCCATATTTGTGCAGATTATGTTGTGAAATTTCACAAGTTCATTTATATGACAACATATAACTGATCATCTTGGCATTGTTAAACTTAAATGAACATCAACATCACTCTATCTGAAAACCTAACTTGGTCTCGAAATTTCAAAAACTTATATCAACACGTTTTATAGTTGTGAAATTTCACATAGTCGTTTTGTTTGAAAATCATACTTGTTTTCGGTTTATGTATTAAAACTTTTTCAATTTCACAAATTCAGTAATCATGTTCACATAATGTCAAAATGTTGATTAGTTGTAAAATTTTCTGTCAATAAAGAATGCTTGTCTTCATTTTCAGTGTATAAACTTGTAAAACTTGAAAAATTCATGTATCGCATTCAGATTAGAATCACAGTATGTCAAAATGTTGAATACTTTTGATATTTCAACAACTAGTTTCTGTAGTTGAACATGTAAAATTGTACTAATTAATTTCTATGATCACATTCAATGATCACATTCAAATTATAAACATAGATTGTGAAAATGTTAAATACTTGTGAAATTTCACAACTATTGTTTGTGTCAAAACAAGGCTTGTTTTCAGCTTCTGTAAATGAAATTGTAAAATTTGAAATATTCAGTGATCAAGTTCACATTATAAACATGCCATCATTTATGACACAAAGTGATCATGGTCTTATACTAAACATATATTATTAGATCTCTTCAACATGGATAGCCCTAAAGTGAATAATGCAATTGGAAAGCCCATTCTGAGAGAATTACATTGTAGCTTTGAAGCTATTAATTGAGATACTTCTGCAAATATTTTGATGATCTGCAGTTCAGTCCCAGGGTGTTAGATTATTAGATCTCTTTGACATGAATATAATATATGAAGAAATTAAATTAAGTTGGGAAATTTCACAAATATTTTTAATCCAAACTTCAGGTATATAAGAACAGACTCTGTAGGTCAGTTCTTTTAATATGTATAACTCACAAATTATTTTTTGCATATTGCAGCTATTGCAAACAAACCACAGCGTCCTCGAAGTCCAGAAAAGCCACTACCATCATATCGGTGCACGTTTGTTGGAATGGTATCATTCATGGAAACTATACAGCTGAAGGAAGACCATATTGAAGAGCTTAAAAAGACACCATTCTGGTTCATATTTGAAGCATTGATCAACAAAAAAATAAAAAACCCAAGCAAAAAGGATGGACTGTCTGAAAGAATAATTGAACAATACAGAACATCAGACAGAACATTTGAAATAGGACCAGATTTCATACCAATCACTCCCAAAGAAATAAAGCTCATCTTTGGCATCTTCTCAGGGGATAAAAGAATGAATTTGAAATACAACAAAAGGAAAGCCACACCATTTGTAAGAAGAAGATTCAGAACAGCAACTAGAATGACTGCTGACAACATCAAAGCAGCAATTACAAAGGCAATCCGAGGAAAATCAACAAATGACATTGAAGATGATGCAAGACTCCTGTGCCTACTTCTATGTGTCCTCGTCCTCTATACAACAAGTGGGAGCACTGCCAAATGGGGGTTTATAAAATACATTGAAAACATCGAAGAAATGAGCGACTACGCATGGGCGGAATCCATTCTGTCCACATTGCTGAACTCAATTGAATCATCATATGGAGATGCTTCTAAGGTTACAGGATGTGTGATGATCCTACAGGTATACATTCCTCCATACAAAACAAATAAAAAATAAATAAAAAAATGTATGACATTTTTCTCACTATTATTGTTTTTGAATACAGTATTGGCTCTGTGAGCACACCAATGTCATAAGACCATCAGCAAAGCGTAATGGAGCAAGATTTCTGAGATGGAATTTGCTAAAGTTGAACAGGGCACTCAGAGAAACACACTTGTCAGATATTGATCCAAAAATGGTAAGTAAACAAAAAACATAATATTAGCAGCCCAGAAATTATGATAAATTTCACAACTTTTTGATTTGGTCACTGAATTGTTCAACATATCCGTATAGGTTAAACAAGAAGAACTAAGGACCACAATGCATGACGTAAAGGCTTATGGACAAATTATGTGGGAATTTCTTCCAAGTTCATCGGACGATAACGACCAACACAGTTCTGATGAAGAGACAGAACCAGAAGAGAGTCAGGAAGACAGTGAAGATGAAGATACAGAAACAGACTCAGAATTTGAGGATCATGATGCTGTCCATTTGGGGTCCGACAAAGAAACAGAAAGAGTGAAGAAATCAGTTGACATCCCTACCCCGAGCTTTTATAAAATCCGCGACCAAATGACAGACACTGATGAACATTCTATAGAGATCATGGACACAACGGAAGATGATGTTGATATGGTAGATGTATCAGACAAATCATTGGATTCAAGTACTGTACCTGAAACTCCAACTCCTGAATCAAGCATCCCGTTCTATCAAGAACGTTTGACTACCTATTCCTCAACTCCAGAATTTGAGAAGAGATTTTCAAAAATAACAGCATCTATTCACCCAGATAGACTGACACAAGATTCAAGAAGTCGAGCACTGATCAGGGAAAATGAAGATCTCCAGAAAACAATTGAATCCTACATCAGAAATGAGCTGAAACAGAAGGAGCAAATAGCATTGAAAGCCCAAAAAAATCAAAGCCTCCTATTACAGATTCAAAAGCTCAACCATGAGAACAATCTGCTCAAAATTGAGATAACTACAAAGGACTCAACAATCTACTTAATGGAACAAAGCATGGAAATGAAAGAAAATGAGTTCAGGAAATTGGTTGAACAAGTTGAAGAATATCAAGCTCATACCATTCACCTACCATCTCCAGCAACACCTCAAAGTCAGACAACCAAAAGAAAGATACTTGAAGACAAAATGGCAACAATGAAAAGAAGGGAAATAGCTCAATCCCTATCTTTCCAAGCCAAGATGAAAGCCAAGGATGAACAAATCATGCTGCTGCAACAGAAGATTGAACAGCAAAGCAAGCAAATCCAAGATTTGGATTTTGAGATACTCACTGTCAGCAAGTACACACAAGAGGTACATATTTTCTAACTTAATCATACAAACTGCAGAACCATCTTAATATCTAAATTGAAACTAAAAAATTTTGGAACACTATTCAAAACAGGACCAACAAAAATATGAGGATGCTGAAGGACATGTGGAAGGAGATGTAGCAGAAAAAGAAAAAAAACTTGAAAGGACATTTGGAAGAAGTAAATCTGCAAGCAGATATCGATATGCATGGTCCACAAGTACTGCTCAAACCCACAGAGGTATAATTTCGATAAATTTCTGAACATATGTAAATTTTTTATTGTGATTGCATGTTTAAAATAAAAACTTATTCCTATGAACCTAAAATTTACAAAACTGCTTGTCAAAAAGTAAAAAAAACTAAATTTTATACACGTTTATCCCTCAAATGATCATAAAAAAAAAAACTTCTTATATACGGGGGCGCTGCCCCCGAACCCCCATTAGGGTCCCCAACTCATTTCAAACAAAACAGTTGTTTAACAAATAAAATATGTACATGTAAATATGCTTCCCTAAAAAAATGACAAAAGTTGATAAATTTCACAACAAAAATTTATTTTCTGAGTGACAAACTTTTACTCGCAGTTTCAAAAACTTCAACTTCTAACAATCATGCTGTTGAAAATATATCAAACATACAATCTTGTTGAAAAAATAAACAATAGTGAACTTTAAGACACAATGGATATTGAAGATAAATTCCTTGCCATTCAGATGGATGTCCAAGAAGAAAAGATGAGTATAAGAACAGAAGCTAATATCATACAAGATGTTACATAGGAAATAATGCATGACAGTACAACTGAAGAGCAGTCTGCTGCACAGACAATCAATCCACAAGTGCAGCTTAATTCCATGGAGGTATGTCTCTATAAAAACTTATTTTTATACATATTTGTCCCTCAATTTTCACAACACTTGTCTTTTAAAAAAATATGGAATAACAGTTTACATTGTCCACAACTACTACTCAAACCCACACAGGTATAATTTTGATAAATTTCTGAACATGTGTAAATTTTTTATTGTGATGCCATGTTTACAATAAAAACTTATTCCTATATACCTAGAATTTACAAAACTACTTGTCAAAAAGTAAAAAAAAAACTAAATTTTATACATGTTTATCCAACAAATGATCATACAAAAGAAGACCTCTTATATACAGGGGCGCTGCCCCCAAACCCCCATTAGGGTCCCCGGACCCCAACTCATTTCCAACAAAACAGTTGTCTTACAAAAAAAATGTGTAGATGTAAACGCGTTTCCCTGAAAAAATGACTAAAGTTGATAAATTTCACAACAAACAATAATTTTCTGAACAACAAACTCTTACACGCAGTTTCAAAAAATTCAACTTCTAACAATCATACTGTTCAAAAGATGTCAACCATACAATCTTCTTGAAAAGATACAATAGTTAACTGTAAGACACAATGGATATTCAAGATAAATTCCTTGACACTCAGATGGATGTCCAAGAAGGAAAGATGAATACAGGAATAGAAGATGTTACACAAGAAGTAATGCATGACAGTACAACTGAAGAGCAGGCTGGTGCAGAGACAGATCCACAAGTGCAGCTCTATTCCATGGAGGTATATCTCTATGAAAACTTATTTTTATATATCTTTGTCCCTCAATTTTCACAACACTTATCTTTAAAAAAAAAAAAGAAAGATGAAACAACAGTTTACATTATCTACTTGAAAAACTAAATTAACATATTTAAATCGAAACCCAATCTCAATAGATGTAAACGCGTTTCCCTGAAAAAATGACTAAAGTTGATAAATTTCACAACAAACAATAATTTTCTGAACAACAAACTTTTACACGCAGTTTCAAAAAATTCAACTTCTAACAATCATACTGTTCAAAAGATGTCAACCATACAATCTTCTTGAAAAGATACAATAGTTAACTTTAAGACACAATGGATATTCAAGATAAATTCCTTGACACTCAGATGGATGTCCAAGAAGGAAAGATGAATACAGGAATAGAAGATGTTACACAAGAAGTAATGCATGACAGTACAACTGAAGAGCAGGCCGCTGCAGAGACAGATCCACAAGTGCAGCTCCATTCCATGGAGGTATATCTCTATGAAAACTTATTTTTATATATCTTTGTCCCTCAGTTTTCACAACACTTATCTTTAAAAAAAAAAAAAGATGAAACAACAGTTTACATTATCTACTTGAAAAACTAAATTAACTTGATAAATTTCACAAGATAAATAAATATTATCAACAAACAACAATTTATACATATGGATATTAAACATAAAACTCTTGTAAATCAGACGGATCAAGAAGAACATAATGGCAAGCCTGAATATAAAAGTAATCCTGACAAAGATATCTTGCTGAGCTCATTAGTCCGAGGAATCAAGAAAAAGATCAGGAAAAAGAAGAAAGAAAAGTGCTTCCTATATGACACTTTGGAGAGGCAGAAACAGCAAGCAAGGGAAGAAAAACGGATTGCAAAGAAAGTGGCTGAAAAGAAATATGGCAGAGAAACATCTGAAGATACCAATGAAACACCAATTGATGTGGAAGAAATCCCAGAAAAAGTGCTGAAAATACCAAGAACAGAAGTCTTCAAGCTGCTCACTGAACATGATCAAAAACTTCTGGACCTCATTTTACAGCTGCAAGGACCATTGTAAGTACAATTACTACTATCCAAAAAATAATTTCATAAATCATGTCTTTACAATATTCATCTATCTTATTGTTCTATTTCCCAACAGCACGGCAGTATTCGAGTTGCCAGGATTTGTAGACTTAATCAATGTGGCAGACATAATCACAATTTTAGAAGAGACCTCTCTTTCGAATACAGTAAATCAGACTTTACACACCTCCATTCTTTTCAATTTAAAAAACAAGTCATTCTACAACATATCACTAACACATCTCCATTTTTTACAAGATAATAGAATGCTATTCAAAGTTACTCATGGACAGACAAAGTAAAGGTCACTTTCAGCAGCATGATAATTCCCAGGCAGCAAATTCATTTGTTTTTGGAAGCTTATGTCTGGTAAGTAGTCTACAAAACTAAGAAAGAAAAATAACAATATAAATTTCATACAAACTACACTTATCATAGCTTCAATCAACTTTCTTAAACAGACATGGGTTCGCAATAACGACGTCCAAGGCCTTACACAAAATCTGGATGCCCACATGAGTAGAGAAAATTCAAAATTTCGATACAAAATTTTTCCCCTACTCTCAAAAGGAAATTCAACAGTTGCAAACCACTGAACATTGGCTGTTTTGGACGAAGAGGAAGCAAATTGGAAGTTCTATAACTCACAACAACCAAGAAACAAAAAAGGAAAAGACCCTCATCTGAAAGACATGAAGCTAATGGTACACATAATACATTCAATATGTCATATATCTAAAAAACTGAACCATTGAATATTACTAACAAATGCTGCTATTATTTGTCAGAAAAACTATGTCGAGGATTACTGGAAAGGGAAAAAGTCTCATCCATCAACTTTGACAACACAGGAAGTTGTAATACCGTTGAAGCAAATCCGTAATACACCGCAACAGAAGTCAGGCTCGTAAGTATAACTAATGCATAGCTCAAAACTCAAATTAACTCCTACACTAATAATTTATAATTCTCAATAAAAACCTGTCCTAACAACCCTTTATTTTTTTTCCCTATTGCAGACTTGACTGTGGAGTTATCATCTGCTACCTTATGAAGAAGATATTCTCCAATGAAAAAATAACAAAGGAGTGTGATGCCACAAAGATGAGAGCACAGATGATTACAGAATTTCTGCAACAAAAGAGATCATCTTTGTCAGAATTGCTGAAGAGAACAAACACTGACGAACCATATCACCATGCATAAACCTGAGAAATTTCTAGATACTTTTGGAATGATACATTACATGAACAACTTTTTTGTTATATGATGCATAGTTAATGTAATATGATAGTATTCTGATAATTCTCCAAATCTCATGACAATGTGGATAATAGTTTACTGTGGATATTTTTGAAGTTGTTGAAAATGAAAAGAACTACATTGACTATGACTATGTATGTTGATAAATTTAACTACTTGTTTATAATCATTTACCTCCTCATAAAGAATGTTGACACACAGCTTAACGTTTACATAAACAAATGTCAACTCTCTGACACACGACAATATGAATGGCACTTTTCTGTGAATGTTGTTGAAAGCATTGATAATGAATATATCTATATTGACTATATCAACATATGTTGAGAAACTTATCAACAATTTGAAATAATTTACTTCTTGATAAAAAAAACAATTAACCATTATCAACAAAATCATATGACAATAATACATATGAAATTCTCATGTCAACAAATTACACAACTTTTCCATAACAAAACTTGGAAAACTTTTTTCAAATCTCATGACAATATAAATGGCACTTTTCTGTGAACATTATTGAAAGCATTGACAAGGAATAAATCTATATTGACTATATCAACATATGTTGAGAAATTTATCAACATTTTGAAATAATTTACTTCTTGATACAAAAACAGCAAAACACTATCAGCCAAAATCACATAACAATCATACATAATAAATTCTCGTTTAACAAACAGGTCACATATTACACAACTTTTTCACAACAAAAGTTGAAAAATCAATAATAAAAAAAAAATCAATCACAAACGAACAAAAAACATATTGAATAAAACTATCTAAAATATCACACTTTGACATCAGAAAATCACTGTTTGAACAGATCCAGAACATGTTTGACACATTAAATTCCAAGAAGAAGAAAAAAAGAGTACTGTATATAGCTTGAGAAATTTCTCAACAAAATAAATGTCCACAATTCAGAATTGAAAAACCAATCCAAAATACTATTTATAATTCCTCAGAACTACGAAATCAAATCTTCACAATATAAAATCAAAACTATGTCTCCAATGCTATACCCCTCCAATATGTGCTAAGCTATAAAATCTTTACAAGTCTTCCGATTATGCCTTGCCCTTTTTCCACACCGACCACACGTTATTTCCCGAACATTCTTTCCTCGAGACGGGATTCTCTTACTTTTAGGCCTTCCAGGTAACTTTTTCTCAACTGGCGGAAGAATGGAACCATCAACAATAGTATCATTACCAATGCTAGATGTTGAAACAGGAAAAATAGAACCTGAGTAGCACTTTGCATAATATTCAGAATAAAAGTAAGGCTCAATATAATCAATTATTGCCTTCCGAGTAACTAGAGAACTTTTCAACAGCACCACTGCAGCATGTGAGCAAGGAAAACAATTGTGTTGCCACTGCCCACAAGAACATACCCGCAAATTGATATCAACAAATATAGAAGGATAACAATGTACTTCAAAAATGTCCTCATTTGCATTGCTAATATTCCAAGTCCTACCCTCATCCAATGCAGCTTGCAACTTTGTTTCCATGACTGGACAAAGAACACTGGACCATTTCTTGCACTCGCTTCTCCTCTTTGCCATAACTTTCATACTGGACAATCTAATCTCATCCATCATACTCGTAATAGGTAAATGCCGTGCTTCCAAAATCTTAGAATTCCACGATTCAGCTATATTTGAACACATATCACCATACCTCTGTCCCTTAAAATAGGCATGTGCCCACTTCTCCGGTGGAAGATCACGCAAAAAATCTTTCACCCTCTGTCCACCTTCAACCAACAATGACTCTAATTCCTTGTGAAATCTCTCAGCATCAGGGGCATATGCACATAAGCTGAACTTGAAAACAATCCGCTCTCTAAAACTTCCCCTGACACCTCTAAACTTATCACGCAAATTAAATTTCAAATGAAACAAGCAATAACCATGAAAGTGCTCAGGAAAAACTGTTTTAACTCCTTCAATCAGGCCAGCATTACGGTCAGAAATGAAGGTTATTTTCCGATTAAGATCTAAAATCTTTCGCAACTCCTTTAAGAACCACGTCCAATTATTTGTATCCTCAGAGCTAATAGCAGCATACGCAATACTAAAAACACCTGAAACAGACATCAACAAACAAAAAATCAACAAAAAATTAAAAACACAAAACCAATACACTAACAAATAAACCACATAATATTTGAGAAATTTCACAACAGTCATTCAGCAACACATTAAACATTAATTAAACTGGAAATTAAACAACTACAAACGTAATACAAAACAAAATACCTGTGTTACCATCCTTGCATGTCGCACCAAGCAATACTCCTTTGTACCTACCTTTCAAGAACGTCCCATCCAAAAAAATCACAGGCTTAATCCAATTAAAACCTTGAATAGATGCAGCAAATGCAATAAAACACCGCTGAAAATGCCGACTATCCGGATCAACATCCAAAACTAAATGACTTCCAGGATTAGATCTCTCTGCCTCCCTGAAATACGATTTTAACTTGTCAAAAGATAATGAGTGGTCGCCATAAATTTCTTTCCTTGCATTCTCTACACCCAACCAAGCATGATGATACATGATATCAAGACCATAATCCTTCTTGATATCACCAATAACCTCAATGGGCTGCGTAAGAGGCTTCGAACGAACTTTGTCCATGATCAAACTAGTAACTAGATCTGAAGAAACTCGAGGATGCTTTGAACTGCGGATAACCAAACCACATGTATGTTCATTGTGCATATTACGTATGTAAAAAAAACCATTAATGGGCTGCCTTGCTGCATGAATACGCCAAGCACATCCTTTCTCATCTGCAAAACTACACACCACTGTAACCCTCCCTTTATCGTTCTTAACATATTTAAATCGAAACCCAATCTCAATAGAATACTTGCAAAGTGCTTTACGGAATTCTCTCGCACCACCCTCAAACTTCTGACCAACCTCACGAATTTCACGCGACCATGCCGACCCTAACAACAATTTATCCTGATTAGAAGAGAAACTAGGAAGCAAATCTACTTCAGGCTCCATTCCTTTATAATGGTCAACAATCCCACTTTCACCAACATCATCTTCTACAAATTCTTCACCACAACCCCCATCTAACTCAACAACATCAATTTCAACTCGATTCATATTAAAACATTTGACAATGTACCGCATGTTACTAAAGTCTTCTTCACTGTCCAACATACAATTATCATGTCCAGGTAATCGATAACAAATACTAACAGATTCTCTAATAGCCTTAGCCCACCTCCCAGAAATAAAACTCAACAAATCAGAATACAACATTCCGTCACAAATTTTCTTAATAGCAGTTTCACCTCTAAAACTGCACAACACCACCAACTGACAATCTGTGCTCACAATATCCATCACAATCGTATACTGCACCATCAAATACAAAAACAGAAAACAAATCACATTCATTTACAATAAATATGACAACTCAATAAAAACTTGAGAAATTTACCAAAACTTGTGAAATATGACTAATATTTCACAACACTTTCAAAATACCAACATCAGTCACTCACCAACACATAAGAACTACACACAACAAAACTTGTTAAAATTCCCATACTATTTTCACAAAACAATTCCTGTCAAACTTAACAAATTTCATACCAAAAACAATTACATTAATAAATACCAAATAACTCGACAAGCACTTGAGAAATTTAACAAACTTTATACACAGAACAATAACTCATATTACAATACAAACACCCCTACACTAAGCACATCGATAAAAAATTGTGAAATTTCGCATACAACAAATTCAAAAAACAAAAAACTACATTCAAGTAAAATTTACAAAAATTCATACACCGAATAAATGACATAATCAATCGCTACTTAAACTTAAAATAACACAAAAACAAAACATATTCGAACCAAAACAACATCGATTCAACCAAATCAATGAAAATTCAATAACATATTCAAATTTCGAACACATTGTAACAAAACATTCAATCACGAATCAAATTGGCCGACATGCAATTCAATAGCAAAAACTTACATCGGAAACTGAAACAATACCGAGCTGATAAACTTCAACCAAACGTCCTTAACTGCTACGCGATATCAAAAACTTCAATCTCAAAACTTGAATCTGAAATATTCAATCAGAAAAACAATTAAGATAGAAATTTGATGAAACTTCAATCTACATTCAAAACTTCAATCAAAGTCTACTTAACTGCGATACTCTATAACTGATAAAATTTTGCAATCTACGATGATGATTCTATGATGATGAAACGTAAATATAGAAAAATGACAATGATTTGATGCTGATTCTCCAATCTTCAGAAATCGTAATGTAGAAAATTAAAGATCATTGTGCGAAAATTACTCCAATCTTCTACAATTGTAAAATAGAAATACCATCCTCCTTACACACGACACAATCAGAAGGGCATTAATGTCCGAAAAATAAGGCTTTCAACTCAAACAGGATCTGTTATATCAGATTCCTTCCAAGCGTGGAATGTTCGCCATAAATTTCCACTTCTTGTGTTATTACCAAATACATTACATAAACTAGGATTTAACACCAAATTTCCGTTTTTTGAATCTATTTTTTCCCCAGATTTTTTGTTAGAATTTCTTTATCAAAATTATTTTAGTGTTCCGTTGTTAGGTATTGCCATTTTTGAAAGTTGAAAGGTTTGATACTTGTAAACTTCGTTTGGTATAGTTGATCTTGATCTAGCTTTTTGAATTCCATGACTAGATTGAAGGTTTATGGTGGGTAGGGTTACAATCAGTGGTGCAATATATATTTACCTAGACGATTTCGAGGAAAATAAAATTTTAGAAGGGTAATTTTTAAATTAATTTTATTTCCAAGGGTAATACATATACTGTATATATGTGTAATTTTCAAAATATATATATAGGCAAAATTGAAATTCTTGCAAAATTTTGTAAATATATGTAATTTTCAAAATATACATATATATAGGCAAAATTGGAATTCTTGCAAAATTTTGAAGGGACCATGGCCACCCCTTAGCCCCCTTATGTTCCACCATTGTCAGAGACATGTCTTCATCTTTAGCCGTTGTTTTTCTTAACGACCAATCACTAGAAGTGGAAGGAAAAAGTATTGGACCCTACCGTCATAGAAGCTCTTGACCATCTCGGAAGCTAGTTGTCTCCTTGAATTGGAGAATGTCATTTTCGAGGGGGCGTCCTTCTTGTTTGTTCTCCCCTTAGTGATTGGTCTTTTAGCCCAAACTAGGCATTGATTTGATTCCTACTTTCTTCAAGGCATGAAATTTCTTGAGCAATCTTTTAATTTATGAATTGTGAGAAGAATTCCTAGATTTACTAATAGTATAACTCATATGTTAGCTTACTGGGCAACCGGTAGTCTAGCTTTGGAATGGGATAAGATGGGTCTACCCCAGTTAACAAGGGCGGAGCCATTAGTAGGATCTGTCGGAATTGGAATTCTTGTAAAATTTTGGAGGGACCATTGCCTCCCCTTTAGCCCCCTTATGTTCCACCACTGTCAGAGATATGTCTTCATCTTTAGTCGTTGTCTTTCTTAACGACCAATCACTAGGACTAAAAGGAAAAGTATTGGACCCTACCGTCGTAGAAGCTCTTGACCATCTCAGAAGCTAGCTATCTCCTTAGGTTAAAGAATGCCATTTTTGAGGGGGCGTCCTCCTTGTTTGTTCGCCGCTTAGTGATTGGTCTTTTAGCCCAAACTAGGCATTGATTTGATTCCTACTTTCTTCAAGGCATGAAATTTCTTGAGCTATCTTTTATTTTTGGATTGTGAGAAGAATTCCTAGACTTTCTAACAGTGTAGCTCATACGTTAGCTCACTGGGCAACCAGTAGTCTAGCTTTTGAATGGGTGGGCCTAAACCAGTTGACAAGGACGGAGCCATTAGTAGGCTTTGGCTCCGTCGAGCGCCCCTATTCCTGAGAAAATCATCCCCCCCCCTAAGTACATGTAATATTTTAACTCAAATGTATTCTAGATCACCCCAAATTTTGAGAATTTTTTTGGTATATGTGATATTTTAGCCCAAATGTAGTCTCGCTCACCCCAATTAATAGTTCCAAAGTCAATTTGACATCATACCTTGTTTGGATTAAGAGAATCGGAGAGAAGAGAATAAGAAGAAAAGAATAGAAGATAAGAGAAAGCATGCTTGTTTGGATGAAGAGAAGAGAAAGGAAGAGAAGAGAAAAGAAACATAAGGTTCTCTTGTTTGTTTAGCTTTCATAAGAGAAGATAAGAGAAAGTATTTAAACAAATGTTCTCTTTTACCCTTATTAAATACTAACACTTTGCACTGTAAGGAGTATGTTGGAATAAGATTAATTAAACATTCAGGATATATTAGTTATTTTATTAATATTTTATTATGATTCTCTTCTCTTCTCTCATCTATCTCCCCAATTTGAAGAGAACCAAAATTGGATTCTTTTTCTCCTCACATTCTCTTCGGTTTGACTCTCCATTAACGTTCTCTTCTCCCGCAACCTAACTATCCAAACAAGAGAACTGGAGAAAAAGTGGTTCACTTCCTCTTCTCTTCTCTCCAGTTCTCTCAATCCAAATAGAGTGCTATTGATAAACAAATACCAAAATGTATCAATATTAACCAAAAAAAAATTTATTGTTCTTAAATAAACTCAATTTGACACCATATTTTATTATCAAATATGTATAAATAGATAAATAAAAAAAAAAAACCGAGGACACCGCCCCCAAACCCCCACATAACTTCCTCAGCCCCAAAAAAATTCCAAGCTCCACCCTTGTCAGTTGAATCTCTTCCTCATTTTTGTTTCTGAGGAAATTATCTCAAAGTGGTTCGGTGCCTTCGTTTGTTTTTGTTTTTTGCTTTCTAGAATATATTATCTTTCAGCCAAAAAAAAAAAATTTGAAAGTCTCACTTATTTTTCTGGTACGTATATAAAGAAAACGAATTTATGCATGCTATGATTTCGTCCATGTTTACGAAATTTTTCAATCACACCGGAATTATATATATACTAGTTGGAGTCCTGCGCGTTGCGCAGGAAATTTAATTGTGTCGTTTTATGTGGTTAAGTGGTTGTTAAAAATATATAATAAGATATTAAAACAGTTAAATAGGAAAATGTAAATGTAACTATTTAATCTAAAACTCTTCTTACGGAAGAAGTTGATAATTCTGACTATTATATAAATGAGTAGTAAATGTATCTAATAAAGCGCCACTAAAAATATATGACACAAGTAGGGTATTTCCTCTATAAAAAAAGGGCATGAATGTGTTTGTAGGCCTTAATTGATATTCGAATACAATCTATAAATCTTGAATTTGAGGGAAGAAGTTGACCAAAATGTAAATATTAGTGACCAATTAATAATAGCTACTAAAATAGCCACTTTAATTGACAATTTAAATATAGAAATATAAGGTTTGGTCCCTATTTTGGACCATTAATAGGAATTGATCATAGCCATATTGCATGCATAGTAATTAGTCCCTGATTTTGGAAGGTAATCAATATTTAGTCCCTTTTTCCAATTTGATAGAGATTTTATGGACCAATATGCCCTTCGTTACATACGTATATACATATATATATAAATGTGAGAAAATAAATTTCTCACTTTTTACACGCTTCTCACTTTTTTGTGAGAAATTCTCACTTTTTACACAGTCCGTTTTTTAAGATCCGGACTATACATATAGTAATAAATATATATATATATAGTAATAAAGACTTAAATTTAGGGGTTTTAAATTTAAACTCCAAACAACTATCTGTATATAAATATATAGAGAGAGAGATAGGAACTCCACAGATTTTATATATCTCTCTCTCTTTCCAATTCTCTCTCTCTCTCTCTCTCTCTCTCTCTCTCTAATACAATCACACAAAAGGATTATACTTATCATCATCATCATTGTTGAGATGAAGTTTGGGATTTCCGATGCATATTGAAGTAGCCATACCCGATTAGAGGGATAAATTTCTCTGTTACAAACCATTAAAGAAGCTCCTCAATCACTTTCCGGTGGCCACTACCAATCATCCTTACCTTTTGATTGATGCCGATGTCGTCATCGGAGTTGACGATTTAGAGAGTTACATACCATCTTTGGAGGCTCTACAGGATTGGTAACAATTTGTGTTGTGAATGAGAACAAGACACTTGAGGGCCAGAGTTCTCGACACAGATTGATGCAAGAAAGAGAATCACAGATCAGAAATTCGAGAGAAGCACAGTCTGGAGTTCTGGTATAGAGAGAGAAGTGAGAATTTCTCTTCGAAAAGTGAGAATTTCTCACCTAAAAGTGAGAAATTTGTATTAAAAAGTGATAAATTTATTTTTATTTTGTGAGAAATTACTTGTCATATCAATTTAATAGGTGTGAATTTATTTTTTATTTTTTTGGAATTCTTCTCGAAAATTGTTAATTGTTGATAAATTTCTCATCAAATCCTCTCTATGTGTATACTTATTTTTGTTTTAAAAAGTAGGTTATTCTACCCTTTTAGTATGAGTGAGAAATTTTTCATTATTATACACATTAAAATATGAAATTCTCACTATTTTCAATACTTAGTTAATATAGTGAGCAATTTCACATTATTTTAGTGCACTCTCATTGATAATTTTCTCAGTTTTTAAGTATGAAGTTGTGAATACGTAGTGCGAATTTATCAAGAGTTTGTGAGAAATTTTTTGGTGATTGTGGACTTTATATGGAGATATTTTCTCAGTTTTTAGCTATATATGGTAACTGATTTATCATATATAAATTAGTTTATATATGTACATGTATGAATTGTGGAGTAAATGATGATAAATCAGTTACCATATATAGTTATACATATATATACATTTCTATAAAAATGATATAGGGGTATTTTAGTCTTCAAATTAGACAAGGGACTAATTTCTAGATTCGTTTTTAAAAAGGACATATTTCTAATTAGATGCATATATTAGGACTATATACCCATAAATATACCAGAACTTAAATTTTAGAGAAGAAGTTGACCAAAATGTGAAATTAGTGACCAATTCCTAAATAGCCACTAAAATAGCCACTTTTTAAAACTTGTTTAAAGTGAATAATAAATATCCCAAAACTTGCTGACTTAATGCAATTACACATATTACAATATATGAATCCTAACTTTGAGAGAAGAAGTTGAGCAAATTGTAAATATTAGTGACCAATTTCTAAATAACCACTAAAATAGCCTTTTTTTTTTACTTTTTATGAAGTGAATAATAAATATCCCAAAAATTATTGACCCAAATGTAATTAGACACAAATTGTTGATTGAAACCTCATTTGAGAGAAGAAGTTGACCAAATTGTAAGTATTAGTGACCAATTCATAAATAGTCACCAAAATAGCCACTTTTGTTGACTTTTTTTAAGTCAATAATAAATATCCCAAAAATTGTTGACCCAAATGTAATTAGACACAAGATTGTTGATTAAAACCTCATTATTATATTAAATAAAATTGTAAAAGTTGACTTGAATGTAATTATTTGTCCGAATGACAGATTTACCCTCACACAAATCAATATATCCTTCGATGTATAGATAGATATATGAGTAATTATGATGTAGTGAAGGACAAAAGAGGAAGTTCATATTTTTTGACAAGCTGACTTGAATGTAATTATTTGTCCGAAATGATAGATTTACCCTCACACAAATCAATATATCCTTACGATGTATAGATAGATATATGAGTAATTATGGTGTAGTAAAGGGCAAAAGAGGAAGTTCATATTTTTTGACGTGCTTGTTTATTCGTTTTTATACTATAGTAGATATATATATATATATATATTACTCAAAATATTACAATTACAGATTTCACGATAAAATCCTCCATGTTTAGACTTATACATTTGAGTTTGGACAACTTAAAGTCTAGAAAAATTTTGTCGACTTGTCATGACTAAAACATTTTTTGAGTTGGGCCTATTACCATAAAAGTCTCCTAAATAGGAGTTATAACTTATTAACCCATTGGAGAAATTGGTGAGAAGTGCCTCTAAATCAAGTAGTGTATGCAATAATTAAAAAAAGGGAAAATTGGTAAAAAGGTTATTAAGATGAGTTTTATTGAAACTAAGGACAATTTAAAATACACATTGAGAATAAGTCTTCCTAATGTGCATAGACCAAAATACCCTCATCTTCAACATCTAAGCCTAACCAAACCCTAGTCACCATAACCATTACTCCACACCACCTCCGACCACTACCCCACCTCCGGCCTCCACCCTCGCCATCTCCGGCGACCAACATCTCACCATCTCCGGCGACATCTCCGACGACCTCCACCTCACCATAACTCACCACGTCAGTTATGTTACCAACTTTGCCCTCGAATGCCTGAAACTCGAAGATCAGACCCAATGAGTTGGCAAAGTCTGCAAGACGTCGTCCTGTTGCCTGGAGTAGATCCATGGAGGAACCTATGCCTGTGATACGGATGGATTTGATCTTCTTCCTCCTCCTGCTGATTGTTGTGCAGCTGGTACTACAAGAAGAAGAAGAAGAAGCTGAAGCTAGTATGTGGAACAATCCAGGCCATTGGAGTCCTTGCATAATGTCTAGATCGATGAGGTGGACACGATCCTCACCTTCCAGTGCTTGGAATATGGCTTGGTTTGCTGTGAAGTGAGAGAACTTTATGAGAGGGCTTATTGAGTTGTAGGATTGGAGGGCGATGAACATCTTTTGGGTGTGAGATAGGCTGAGAGCTTTTATCATCATCATACTACTAGTATTACTACTATTGAGAGAATTACCATGAAGCTCTCTCTGGAAATTGGATTATGATATAGGAAGAGGTAGAAATCTAACATGAAGCCAACCTCTCTCTCTCTCTCTCTCATAGTTGCATGACTTTCTTGGCTTAATATCTTTCTTTTAGACTTGACCAAAGTTGCTTGATTTGAGAAGCTGAATGTAGGGATTATGGAAATTGGATTATGAAATACTAGGAAAGAGATAGGGAGCAAATGAAATACCAAAGTTGTCTATTCCACATAGTATTCCATACACTTACTATAAATTAAAGTCTCAACAAAAAGGTACAGGACAATCTTCCCTAGATATAGTCTGAAATTATCATTCATAGGAGATTGGAAGATTGGAAAATTTACACAACCCCTTCTGAACCTGAACAGTTCCCCCCGCTAAAAGAATTAAGTGAAATTTCACGGAGAAAGTTAGGTGAAATTTCATTTATGACAAATTGAAGTTAAGTAAATTTTACTCATCTTAAGTCAAATTTGACTTAGGATCATTCTGAACTGAAAATTACATTCAATACTGTATTTTTTCACTAAGAAAATTTACACAACCTCTTCTGAACCTGAACAGTTCCCCCCACTAAAAGAATTAAGTGAAATTTCATGGAGAAAGTTAAGTGAAATTTCATTTATGACAAATCAAAGTTAACTAAAATTTACTCAACTTAAGTCAAATTTGACTTAGGATCATTCTGAACTGAAATTTCAACTTAATAATAATTTCATTAGCTACTTGCATAAAATTATCAAACAACTTAATAATAAATTTCATTAGTTACTTTTAAAAATCGCGTGGGGGCCAAACTAAGCCCTAATCTATACTTAAAGTATATGATTTGCCCCTTTTTAAACTAAGAAATCTTACAATAGAGAAAATTTCAACCTCCATAAATATTAAGTGAAATTTCACTTAATATTTCATGTACTTAGTGAAATTTTAAGTGACAAATCAAAGTTAAGTAAATTTTACTCATCTTAAGTCAAATTTGACTTAGGATCATTCTGAACTGAAAATTACATTCAATACTGTATTTTTTCACTAAGAAAATTTACACAACCTCTTCTGAACCTGAACAGTTCCCCCCACTAAAAGAATTAAGTGAAATTTCACGGAGAAAGTTAAGCGAAATTTCATTTATGACAAATCAAAGTTAACTAAAATTTACTCAACTTAAGTCAAATTTGACTTAGGATCATTCTGAACTGAAATTTCAACTTAATAATAAATTTCATTAGCTACTTGCATAAAATTATCAAACGGCTTAATAATAAATTTCATTAGCTACTTTTAAAAATCGCGTGGGGGCCAAACTAAGCCCTAATCTATACTTAAAGTATTTAATTTGCCTCTTTTTAAACTAAGAAATCTTACAATAGAGAAAATTTCAACCTCCATAAATATTAAGTGAAATTTCACTTATTATTTATATATGTAAAAATTTAAAAAAAAAGTTTGCTCAAAACATATCAACAATGGTACTAGTTTTGTAGATCTCGTCGACACGATTCCAACGGTATAAAATTTACAAAAAATGGAGTTGTAGAACAAAAGTTATGGAGGTTTAAAGTTTAAAAACATTTTTTTGAAATTAGAAATTATACAGTACTATACTCACACCATGTGAGTGGCGTGGGAGACATTTCCCCAGGTTTAGCGCGTGTTGGGTAGTGCGTGTGTTGGCGCGGGAAAGAATTTCTTGCGCGTTGTGCGCGTTGACTTGGTTATTTTACAATTTCTTTAAGGGTAGTTTGGTCTGATGAAAAGAGTAAAATGGATTTGAAAAGTGATGTTTTAATATTGTGGATGTAGGTTAAATATGGGCCTGGGCTTTTGTCCTTAGTGAGGTTGTTGTTAATGGGCTGTCTTTTAATCCAATTATGCCCAATTTTAAGGACCTTAAGCCAAGCCTCCCTTAAAAAAAAAAAAAACTATTTCATCACTTTTTTACCCTGTACTTGACAGAAATGACTAGCATAAGTATATATTATCTTATTTATCTGTTAACTTTAGACAACCTTTATCTTATTTATTTTTTAGCCTTTTGGGTTGGTCTATGGTCCCTGACCAATAATATTTAACTAACTAGATTCACAAAGTTTTTCAACACCTTCTAAGGTCCTTAATATATATATATTTTTTTAAAAGCCCATTGTAGCTGCCAAGATTTACGCATTGGACTTGAAAATTTTATAAAAATAGATAATTTGCAATCTCAATTTGAGATTTTATCTGTTTGAAAACAGGATAATATTATATATTTACAAACAGATAAAGTTGTTATTTGTATTAATGACCATAACTTTCTCATATTTTGTACTTTTTGGGTATTTTTTTTTTCGAGATCTTTGCAATTAAGGATGTTAATTTTACAAGAATGACTTTTTTTTTTTATGATTCATGGAAAAAAATGTTGTTTTTACTTTTCTGGCTTAAATTTTAAGATTTTTTCCCTCCAGGATTTTACAGTCAATATTAATTTCGTTTTGATAGAGCTTGTTTTTCTAATTCCAAAACATCAAAGTGTACAAATATATATATATATATATATATATATTTCTAGAACAAAAATTATAACAACTTAAAAAAATTTACGCATAAAAGAGTATTTTTGACCAAAGCAAAAACTTGTAACCTAATGAGATAAAGAAAAGCAGTGTGAGTTTAAGCTATATCATATTTGGTTTGAGGGGACAATGACCAAAGCTCCACAAAAATATCCTAGCATGAGTGAGAAATATTAGGGGATAAAATAACATATGTATTATTTATATACATATATTAAACTTACATATATTTGGGGTATAACAATCAGAGAGTTGTAACTAAAAGATTAGTCCTGGGCAGAAGGTCTGGGGATACCTTGGGAAACAAAAAAAAAACATACATATATATATATATATATATATATCGTGAAAAGGTATAACTCGTAGAAAGGGAGATCCCATTTCAGGTAATATATATAAATGAGTTATTACTACGTATAAGAATTGGTTGTATCTCCAACATTACTCATTCCATAACTTACTTCTTAGATATAAGATTGGGGAGAAGAAAGAAAAAGAAGTGGTGATCACAATGAAATGAGTGTCACATGATAGGGGTTCACCGTTAATTCACTAGTATACAATAGGAACCAAGTCCACTGGCACCTTGAATACACCAAATTCATGTTTAACATTTTGCTATACTAGTTTCAGGCTCTGGTTCCAAAATCCGTGTCTCATTGGATTTGTGAATCTCTCTGGCTTAGGGGCCTTACCACTTTTATTGGCAAACATGAAGCCCACTTTGTACATGCATAGATAGCAATCAGGCCCATGATCTAGCACAGTCACAGTCTTGATTCAATTAAACAGAAGAACTGTGCAAGTCATGTATTGAGTACTAAGCTTGTATTGCCTTTTGGGTTTGTTGATGTAAAGCTCATTGTTGCCTGGAGCTCTCGAGTCATGAGACTCATGACCCATCACTAATTAATGTGTCTAGCACCTGCTTTGTGAAAAATTATTTCATGTGAACGTCAAATTGTGTGACTACTATTACAATTTAAGTGTTCGGATCCACATAGGAGCCACAGTGGTAAAGGGAGGAAGTATATGAGGCCAGTGGAGGGGCACATGCCTAGGGGTGGCCAACAATTCGATCGCCAGCTCGGCCTTTCCAGCCCAGCTCTGCTTTTTTCGAAATTGGGCAGAGATGTAGGCCTGCACAAGCGGACTTGGGTATTAATTTTTTAGGCCCGTTTAATTTTAGAGTCAAGCTTGGACATAGTAAATGAGGTCCGATTTGGTCTGGTCCAACCCGAGTATTAATGATATATATATATATATATATATATATCAAAAATGCTAGAATGACTTCAAATTTCACACGGAATCTCACAATAGGGACTTTTTAGCAAATTTTACAAAATTTGTGTGGCCCACAAACCCTTAACATTTCAACACACAAAACACATACATAAAATAGTACTCTCTCTCTCTCCGGAAGAAATTGGAGCCAAAAATGAAAATCTGAAAATCCCAAAATTTCATGCTCTAGAACAGACTCGACTCCCGTCCACCACTCCACCCACGGTGGTGCTAGCCTCCACCACCGACGACCCCCTCTCTCTCTCTCTCTGTGTAAAAATCGTAAATCTGGACTGAACAAACAAGATTTTTCTACTTTCTCAGGAAAATCAAAGAGAAAAAACAAATAAAAAGAAAAAGAAAGAAACCCAGTAACAGAACAGATTTTAATGGGTTTTCACTTTACTTTTGTCTTTGGTGCTAAAAAGGAAAAGAAAAAAAAATTCTCAGGGAAATTAAAGAGTGGTAGTGATGATTCCAACTGAACTGGTAAGCCATTAGTGCCAGATTAGCTTTTTTCTGTGATTTTGTTTGTGTTTTTGGTACTTTTGGTTAATTGCAGAAAATGAGAAACAACTTATCTTCTGATGGGTATATACATAAGTACATATATAAGTCAGTTACACAAATAGTGGTATGGGACTTGAAACATTAAGGAGTATTTGGGGGTTTTATAGTGGTATAGACCTTTAAACTTTTATATATTATTACATTAAAAAAACAGAGGGTAAAAAAAAAAAGCAGGGTAAGAGAGAGAAAGCAAAAGAAATATATAGGTCAGTTTGTGCTTGTGGGTGTCTGATCATTATTTCACCGAATCGGGTTTTTCGGCGAGTCACCGGGGTTTCCATGGTGGTTTTGCGATGAGGCCAAAGATTTATTGAGTAAGTGTTTGAACAGAGATTCGAAAGAGCGGTGGACGGCTAAACAACTTCTTCAACACCCATTTCTCTGCAATTTGGAGTCTAATTCTGATCAAGAAAATGAATTTTCTTGGAATTCGCCAACTATGGTGTTGGATCAAAGCTTCTGGGATTCAATGGAGTCACCGGAGTCTACCCTGAATCTGACCCACATCAGATCATCTTCCAATTCTCTGGCTAGGTTATTAAAGTTCCCACTCTTTTTAAATTCTGGGTGGAGGCAGCGGATCTGCTCTATTCTAGGGCATGGAATTCGGGATTTTTAGATTTTCATTTTGGCTCCAATTTCTTCCACAGAGAGAGAGAGAGAGAAAGAGAGAGAGTGTGTACTGTTTTATGTGTATGTTTTGTGTGTTGAAAACTTGAAATGTTAAGGTTTGTGGGTCACACATATTTTGTAAAATTTGCTATTAAGTCTCTCGTGTGAGATTCCGCGTGGAATTTGAAGTCACCCTAGTATTTCTGTATATATATATATATATTCTTACAAGAATTTTTATTACATTTTTTGTTAATAATTAATAGTGTGTGATAATAATTCTAAACATTATTTATGATTAAAAAAAATTATATAGTTGAAGTCCATTAAAAAAAATAAAATAATAATAATAGCAATGGGTCGGCCCAGCCCGGGCTTAGAATTTGAGATGTTGATTAAGGTTGAGTTTGGGCAATCATCTCTAAGCCTACCATAGGGTCGGGCCGGGCTTGGGCAAGGGTAAGTGCACTTAGTAACTAGTGAACGCTCAGCCCATGGTCACCCCTACTCATTCCCCTCACTTTTGGACAATTAAAATTGTGCCTTAATTTTTGAATTATTTATGTTTGCCCCGATTACGTCAAAATCAAGTTCTTTGTTAACCCTATTAAAAATGTAGTAAATTGGAAGTAGGGAGTCGAGTCCACAGGAATTGAAATGCAACAACGATTATAGACGCTTAATAACCACTTACCATGCGATGAGAATTTAGCAAACTAAGAAAGAAAACAATATCTTTTCGACTTTTGGTGAAATTCAATTGTCACTATTTGTACTAAAATGACGAACCATGAAAAGAGGAATGAGCTTTAAACAAATACGAGTTTTAATTAGAGATTGGGGGTTTTTCAAATAGAGAAATCGAGGTTGGGGAGCATTCCCCCACCTTGGACCAAACAACACATTGAATCAATATTTGTAGCGCTATCTAGGATAAAGAATTTCATTGAGGCAAACTACCAAACATGTGGTTGTCAATCTACAATGTCTGATAGGAAGTTCTATGAAATACATGAGGTGGGGTTTGAAATCAAAGATTGAACAACTTATGATGCTTGACATCACAAGTGTAGTCCTAGAAATTCAAACCCTACACCCATGAACCCTAGAAATGTTACAAAACATGGAAATCCTACATTAAAGCACAAATGGGTCCAATGGTGGATTTATGATCCCCAACCTACATTATCTAGCTACTCATAACTATGAAAACATGAACATTAAGTAGAGGAAAAGAGAAATCATACAAACCAAGGGAACTCATGATAAGTACAAGAGACAATTCCAATAAAATCCAAGCAAGGCTTCAAAGCATTCAATACAATAACAATTTTCTCTCTCTAGGTCTATTCTATCACTAAAATGGGGTAGATGAGGGAGTAAATGAGATGGGAGAGAAGACCTAAAAGTGGGAGAGAGTTTACAACTAACAACTCAAGATAAAATATTGGCTAACCCTAACTAAAAACTATCTCTAACTATTTATACTTCCCTTCCAAAATGGCAAACTTGTAAATAAAAGAGGGGATCAGTTTCAGGCATCGCAAATCGATCCAAGGCAAATTGCGGATCGATCCGATTATTTTATATAGCAGCAGAATCTCCATTCAGGATCGCAGATCGATCCGCCCTTAGATCCCGGATCGATATGATTTGTCAAACTTATGCAGTAGCTTTATCAAAGAACGCAAATCAATTCGCATTGTAAGTCCGAATCGATCCACCTTTGCTGGAGTGGAATCCTTTCCATCTTTACATGATAACAACCAAAAGGGATTGGTTCTCACTTTGAGCAAGCTCCCGAAACGTACACGAATGATATTTTTATTAACAAATTGATGGCAATGACAACAACAATAAAAGTACAATTTATCCATTAACTCTCCCGGTTTAGATGATAATTCGCGTCCAATAAGAGTAAAAATATGAAGTTGAGAACGCAATATTGGGCACGAATCACACCCCCCAACTAGCATGTTGCTAGTCTCTTAGCAGCAAAGAAGATAACCAAGAGATTCCATAATAACCTTGCACCACAACTTTATTTAAAATGAAAGATAAACTGTTTTCGTAGGGAACATGGTTGTATTGAGCAAATGCAACAAGCCGTTAAACCTCTAGGTTACCCGTGCAGGTGAAGTGTCGTCTCTGGAGGTCTTAGAATGATACCCACAAACATACAATATTCTCATAATAGTTGCCTACTGTCCAATGTCGATGCTCATCAAAGTCACAAGACTTTCAAAAGATTTTAGTACATGACACACAAATTCCCAAGAATCAACCAACTATCACGATTATGAGAAAACTTCATTCATTCATTCCAACTCTTGGAAGTGTGTGTGGTATAACTACATGACTACAAGTATCAGGACGATGCCATGCTTTCCTTAACCGGATTTCGATCGACAACGCGCTTCAACTCAAATCTCACCGGGATTGCTCTCAAAATTGTAACACTTGAATCGGGCAATACACTCGGGACATGCGAACAAACAACAATGGGAAATGGAATACAAAGCCACACACATGTCAAGCATGAAAAACGCTAATCTTTATAAAACGGGTAAAACTAATCTCATGAAGGATACCATGCATTAGAGGTGGTGAAACAAAAATTCTAGACTTTACGTTGCATTCGTCTCGAATTTTGAATCACAATTTTTTCGAGTCAACTAGGCTATGGAAAGGTTAAAATTATAACACCCGTGTACAATCCGAGGGAACTCATCATAAAAGCAAGAAAAAATTCCAAAACAAATCCAAGCAAGGCTTTAAAGCATTTAATACAATAACAATCTTCTCTCTCTAGGTCTTTACAATCACTAAAATGGGGTAGATGAAGGATTAAATGAGATGGGAGAGAAGACCAAAGAGAGAGAAAGAGAGAGAGAGAGAGAGAGTTTACAACTAACAACTCAAGACAAAATAACAGCTAACCCTAACTAAAAACTATCTCTAAATATTTATACTCCCCTTCCAAAATGACAAACTTGTAAATAAAAGAGGGGATCAGATTCAAGTATCGCGGATTGATCCGAGGTAAATTGGCGAATCGATCCGATTATCTTATACAGCTGTAGAATCTCCATTCAGGATCGCAGATCGATCCGCCCTTAGATGCCAGTTCAATCTGATTTGGCAAATTTGTGAGTAGCTTTCTCAAAGAACATGGATTGATCTGTGTTGTAAGGCCAAGGGAGTGTATTTGAAGAGATATTCAAGTAATAATTGGGTAACAAATACTTTTTACAAACACTTACAAGTACACTCTATCTCTCTCCTTGGTGGCACTGTGAGGTTCGGATAATTTTAGTGGATCCCACAGTACCACCTAGGAGAAAAAATAGAGCGTGTTTGCAAGTGTTTATCACCCTAATATTGTTGAAATTAAAATAATCAAAACTAACACAATTGAGGTCCATGTGAGAAGAGCACATTGAAATTACCAACTTAATTTAATCTAAAAATTCATAGTTCTCTATAATAAGAGAGTGCATGAGTTGGAGCAAGGGCCTTAAACATTACTCGTTACACTAACTTTTTAGTCATTTTAGCTATATAATATAGGGCTATAAAATATATAGCACTAGAAAATTTGGAGAGAATGAGAGTACTTTGGACACTATGGGGGTGTTTGGGGGGGCGTTTAAATCAACTCAATGGCTTATGTGGCCAAATGCCATGTGTTTGGGACATGTCAAATTAAATTGCAAACGCAACGCGTCGAGGGCAATTTGACCGCAATTCATGAACAATTTTAGCAAGCTAGAGCAACCCAGCTTATTAAAACATGCATTCAAACAACTAGTCAACAAGGTTATGGAATGATGCATGTGCCATTGTACTTTTTGAAGACTTACCCCTATGAGTTCCATTTTGAAAAATCATTTCTAAATCAACAATGATAGGGCATAAACAAATATCACAAACACTTGGATATAAGTGTTTGTGATATTTCTTTATGTCCTAGCATTGTTGATATAACTGTGGATATAAGTGTTTGTGAGATTTATTTATGCCCTAGCATTGTTGATTTAGAAATGATATTTTTAGATGGAAGCATTTGAGAGATAGACTGTGGGTGTAAGTGTTTGTCATATTTGTTTGTGTCCCAAATATTCCTCTTTCTAAATTGAGTAATATTTAGGGCATTAACAAATTTTACTAACACTCACACTCACACTCTATCTCTCTCCTAGTGGCACTGTGGCCCCACAGTGCCACTAGGAGAGAGATAGAGTAGGGGTGTCAAATTGTTTGCACTCAAAAACCGCCATAGGTTTTTGAGCCCGAATTGAATAATGGAATTGGTTCGGGGATGGCCGGCCTATAGCAAGAGAAGAAAAAAGGCTGGTCCAAGGTTGAAATAGCTCATTAGGCTCGAGAGGATGATGTCACGTGGTCTTTAAAGACAAGGTTGTTGGTTAAATATGGTAAAGTCCGACTGAGTAGATGAATGGTGTACATTCCAATCGGGCTTCAGCATGTATGAGAACCCGATTGGAAGGTTGAGCATGGATAAGGCTCATTGGGCATAAGAGTAACATAACCTAATGTAATGTAAGCCCGATGGAAGATAAGAGCAGTACAAAGACCAATCGGACACCATATAATAAAGGCCGGCTGTATGAGTGACCGGTCATAGGCATTCGTGAAGAGGTCATCGGGCATGAAAAACGGTATTGAATTCAACCCTGATTCAATTGAAAGAAAGTAGTTGGCAAGGCCGATGGACTAAAAGGGGAAGGCAGTGCTATTCACAGCTGTCAAGACGACGTCATCCCAGATTTTTTGGAAGCAAGAGTCCGGTTTGGAAGGTATCTAATCACATCTAGCTGGATTGGAAGGTTGATCCCTAGAATATAGGGATTGGTGCAATCAAGGTAAAGATAAGGCAAGAGTTGGAGATTAGGAAGGTTTCTGCTAATCAGCCAATCAACCACGCAGCTTAAGGCGCAAGCTAAGTAGTCCTTTCCTTATCAGAATTCCTAGAGGCCGCTATAAATATGGAAGCAGACAAAATGTGCAGAGGACTCCGCGTCATCTTGAAAAACAGCACACACTGCATCCAAAAATCATTCGAGGCATTCAAAGCATTCAAACCTTTATGTTCTTCAGCAATCATAGCAAATAGATCTCCCTTTTTGTTATCTCTTTTGTTCTTTTGAACAATCAAACTGTTCTGGTGTTGTTCTTTGGATTTGTTAATTTTTTCCAAACACTTAATAAAAGTACTTTTATTAAATCGTTTGTGATTTGTTAACTTGGTAAACTCTACACTGTTTAGCTTGTGCGCTTCAGTACTGCTAAAGAATTTATGGTGAGTGTACTTTCCTATCACTACACACAATCA
This sequence comes from Hydrangea macrophylla, assembly GCA_033977485.1. Taxonomy (NCBI): domain Eukaryota; kingdom Viridiplantae; phylum Streptophyta; class Magnoliopsida; order Cornales; family Hydrangeaceae; genus Hydrangea; species Hydrangea macrophylla. The sequence goes on along the minus strand of CM066983.1, from coordinate 113,657,322 downwards.
CTCTGTTTAGAAGTCAGATTCGTAAAGCCTTGTGTATCACTCACATAAGCACATAGGAAATTAGTTTGCACCTACATCGAGCCCGTTTGGCTCTGGTACGCCCGCACGAAACTACTAGCAAACACAAATTGGGCAAATTGGCCCGCCCTGCCCCGTCCCAATTCGCCATTTGGTGAGTTGCAACTCGTCCCGCCCAGTGAACGAACCCAGCTCGTGACTCAATTCATTGGGTATGGGTCCGGGTCGACTTCCATTTTTGCAATCCACAACTCGACCCGTGACTCTCATCTAACCCACTGACTCGCCACCAACTCGCCTCGCCTCGTAACCCGCCTCGCCTCACTAACCTGTGAATGAAACATTTTTATTTAATTGTTTTAAAATGACTATGTGTTAATAAACAATTTTATTAAACTTTTAAGTAGAAAATAAATATATTTTTTAAAAAAATTGTTTTCAATTACTTTTTTCAACAAGCCATTTTTAAATAAAGTATTTTATTAAACTATTTTTTAGATTTTTTAAAAAAAATAAAAATAAGTTTTTGCAATCAACCCGCAGGGGTGGACCCATTAAGGGACCCGGGGGGGGGGGGGGGGGGGGCACGGCCTCTGCAAAAAAAATTAAAAATTTTGAGGGTCTATATAGAATTTTGAAATTTTGAAAATATTTTACATAGTGGCCCCCCCAAATTTGCGACTTTACATGTGGAGGTTCTTAACACATAGTGTCCACTAGGCCTGTAAACGGGTCGAATCTGGACCGGATCTAGTGCATCCAGATCCAGATCCGCTAAACTATATATGGATTCGTATTCGGATATGACGGATCTGTTATTAGTCAGTCCATATCCGGATCCACCAAAATATACCAAATCCGGATTTGGATCAGGATTTGATCCGAAATAATATATAATGTGTATATATATATACTATTTTTGTATATATATATAATATGTACATATATAAATATATTTGTATATACATGACTAATATATTAAATATAATACAGTATGTATATGCATTATATATATATACATAATTATATTATAGTTTGTATATACATTATATATACACATTATTATATTATATATATATGTAATATGTAGATATCAAAGATTCTCTAAAGAGGACCACCTCTCTTTATTAAAGGGAGGACATTTGTTTTGACCGTCAGATTGTGTTTAAAAACTGTGAAATGACAAAACTGCCATTAATGAAAACACAATCCGACGGCTAAAACAGAAGTCCTCTCTTTATTAAAGAGAGGACGCCCTCTTTAGAGCCTGACTGATGTAGATATATATAAATATATTTATATATAAGTATTATTCGGATCCGGGTCTTAGGCGGACCGGATATTACAAAACCATATCCGGTCCATTTTTTAGCATAAAATACAGATTCGGATTCGGATCTGGATCTGGATATGGATCTTAAAAAATGCTCAGATCCATTTAACAGAGCCGGATCTGGACCGGATCAGGGTCTAGACCCGGTCCATTGACAGGCCTAGTGTCCACTTGACTTTCATTATTTGAAATGGTGGAGTTAAGAATCATATTTGGGGATAAAAAAATTTGGGAAGAATAACATTACAGGATTAATAATAATATCCACTAGTGTGACCGTGTGACAAAAAAGGTCCCTATTAATAGTGAAAGGGAAGAGTAATATTCCCTTATTTAGCTCAGGAGATAAATAATATCTAAATCTAATTTGTCACAACTATTCGTTCGACTCTCTGTCTCACTTAAAAAAATTTTAAAAAAATATGTACAAGTGACCCAAAAAAAAAAAAAATTTCGGGGGATAGAACTTGGCCCCCTTAGCACAAAATTCTAGGTCCGCCACTAGCAACCCGCGAGCTAACTTGTGGGCTAATTCGCCAGCCAACCCGCGAGTTAACCGCCTCGCCTCGCCTCGCCTCGCCCTGTTGACCCATGAATTAGTGGGTTGGGGCGAGTCATCCTATATCCCTTACCGAGTCAATTCGCCCCGCCCGGTCTACTTCGCTAACCCACCCCGTGGCTCACCAAAATTCGCCCAACTCGTCAAGGTGGCGGGGCTGGGCGGGCCGCCCCGTTTTGACACCTCTAGGTGTGAGTGTTAGTGAAATTTGCTAGTGCCCCTAGCATTGTGCGGACCCCACAGTGCCACTAGGAGAAAGATAGAGTGTGGGTGTGAGTGTTAGTGAAATTTGTTAGCGCCCTAGCATTGTTGTTCTAAATTTTGTACTCCCTCTGTACCAAACTTATTGTCACATTTTTCATTTTGTGATGTTACAAAATTACTGTCATCTTTGAAAAGTTAAAACTAATTATTTGCAAACATCCTACTTCATCATTGAGTAATGATTGGTGCACATAAAATATAAAGATCAAGACCATCAATTTTGGTAGGTTCCATGTATACAGGCATGGGATCCATTAAAATGAATGACTCATATTTTTATGTGTACATAACATTACTCTTTATCATACATCAAATTAAAATTACATCCAATTTCAAAAAGACCAAAAAAAAAACATGCAATAATTATGAGGAACAATTTTGAAAAATAGAAATTATTGTCACGATCCATCCCACTACGCGTGGAAATAGGACACGTGGCACGCCATCAAGACTTATTCAGTTCCATTAAAGTAAAATAGCAGCGAAAAACATTATTAAAATCCATCAAAATCAGAGTTATAAAAAGTTTTGTCCAGTTGTAATCGTTTAGAAAGAATTCAATTGAGAAACAGAGGTCCAGTCGACTGATCTAAAATCCGGTCGACTGGTGACCTCAAACAAAAAGGTTTCAAAATATAACAGCCCATCCAGTCGACTGTGTCGGGGACCCAGTCGACTGGTGCCTAAAATTATCAGTCGACTGAAAATGTCCGGTCGACTAGTACCCTAATCCAGCATAATGTCATGGCATGGGGCTCCATCCAGTCGATTGTTTTCTCAACCCAGTCGACTGAATCTCAGACGAAACAAAGCAGTAACCAATTCAACACAGTTATCCAGCCAACTGGATTGAAAACCAGTCGACTGGTTTCTGTCAGCAAAACCCAAAACTGCAGTTTTTTTTTCCAATCAAGGTTCTCCCAAATCCAAACCAACATATATCCACTCCATTCCATCATTAAAAAACATAAATACAAGAGCGTTTACTAGGGATTACAAGTACTAAATCTAAGTTCAGATTATACTTACAACATGCTACGAATCTAATCCATGATTCTATTACAACATTTTACAATTTACCAATCCTTACGCAAGATTAGGATTTAAAACAAAAACATATACAATTTTGGTTCCCCGGCGTTCCTCGACCTCACTCATCACGTTTCTTCTTGTCTTTCTTCTTACCTGCAATGGAGTACATCTCCACTGTTCAGCTATATGCTGAGCGTACAAGTCTAACATATGCAATATATGACAAAACATGCTTGAATCTTGTAAATCATGTCAATAGTCTTTAGGGAGAAAAATACGCATTCATCCGGTAGCGGCAAGTCCAAGCCTTAAACCGCGATGTCAATGGCAAGTCCAAGCCTTCAACCATTACATCCCCACAAGTGCCATGGCAAGTCCAAGCCTACAACCATGCACAATAGTCGTCGCTACTAAAATTCTCAACAACGAGAAGCTTACTCCGGCATGAATTTGTATAAGACTCCCCTTTGACCCACATAGACAACTCAACGTGCTCGCGTAAATTTAGACATGCTTTTCACAATTTAGCGCGTGCATAATTAACGGGCCTACAATTTACACATGGATTTTGCCCGGATCTCAATTTCGTCGTCGAAATATAAAACATGTATTTCTCTATATTTCACAAGTTAGAACTTCATACCTCGTGCAATTTTCCCCAAACTTTGAAGGATCGACTAGGAGGCCAATTAATCGTCGGATTTCGAATTTGAGACGATTCCTACAAGTTTATACCTATTTTCCCAAATTCCTAATTAAGATTTTTACAAAAATTGGTCAAACACAGCCTAAGTAGTATCAAAACGTAGATCTTACCTTCACGAGTTCAAATCTAAAATTTGGAGAAAATCTGACTGACGAACGGTCGTCGATCGGCATCGCAAAGCCTTTGGCCACCAAATCTCTTTTCTCTCTCCTCTCTTAAGATATTTAGAGAATTTTGGATAAATGAAATCTTATCCATAAATGAAATCTTATCCTCCACTATTTATAGAAAAACTTTCTGGGAATTACGTTTACCACCCCGCGAGTTCTCAAAACTTCTAATTAACCCATGAAACGTCGCACACATTCATTTTATGCCTTTACGAGTAAAATTTATAATTTACAAAAGTTTTCGACTAAGTCTCGTTTGGGTCCAAAAATAACGTCCGAAAACTAAATTATGTGAAATCTCTACACAACCTACCTCTTATTTAACGTGTCTCTCACGTTCTCACCACAATTCTCAAAATGATATATCTAACAGTATCAAAATTATCAGAATTTACTATACTCAGGTAAATTTACTATTCACAAAATAACAGATATCTCAAATAACATTTAATTGATGTAAATGTCATTTAACCATGCCAATGTAACATGAAATACCATGTTCCTGTGTCCTCACTGACACCTCACCGTTGACCACAGTCAACACTTATCCTCATTTATCATATATCAATGATAATTCATAAAATTTCATATCATTCATGATAAAACTATGGAATTCGGGAACGGGCATGACAATTATAAACATGCAATAATTATGTTCACTTAAAAAGTTAAAGTCTAAACGTGTAACAATAATTTTGGAACAAATGGACTGTCTCAAATTGGTTTCACACATGTGGTAGTAGGACCACCTCCAATAATGGTGGGATCAATTTAACATTTTCTAATAAAAAAAATTTAATCAGTTCATTGTCACATGTGTTGGGGAGCGATTTGTAATGCATAGTTTGGGAAACAGATCACTATTCCAATCTAAAATTTGGTATTTTTTTTTTGTCTAAATACCCTTGTTCTTTTCATTTTTATACCAAAACAGTCCCTTAATTACACTAAAATATTTATATAATATGATAATAAAATGTTATTGTAATATACTTACATAACTATTCATGTGAAAATTAAAAGTTTTTTTTTATAACAAATAATATATTTTTTAGACTAAACTGAGTATATACATAATATGCACTATTTTAATATATAACAATGCTAGGGGTACTAATAAATTTCACCAACATTCACACTCATATTCTATCTCTCTCCTAGTGGCACTGTGGGGTCCCCCCACAGTGCCACTAGGAGAGAGATAGAGTATGAGTGTTAGTGTTGGTGAAATTGGACCCCACAGTGCCACTAGGAGAGAGATAGAGTATGAGTGTAAGTGTTGGTGAAATTTGTTAGTGCCCCAAATATTACTCTTTAATACAGTGTAAGGGAGTAACTGTTTTTAATCACTCAAAATAACTTTTTCAGAAACATAACCAAACACTTAGGGCTCGCATGGTAACGTTTCCTGTTTTGAGTTTTCAGTTTTTTAAAAACGAAAACCAGTTTTGGTTTTTTTTTTTTGAAAAAAAAAACAAAAACTTGTTTGGTAACATTGTTGATTTTTTTTTTTTTAAAAAAAAAAAACAAAAACAGGAAACTCAAAACGACTTTTTGCTGTTTTCATTTTTTAGCCAAAATTTGAAAACGTTTTTTAAAAACAAAAAACAAAAACGTTACCAAACGTGTTTTTAATTTTCGTTTTTTAAAAAAACGAAAACAAAAACAGAAAACAGAAAACGACAATGTTACCAAACGAGCCCTTAGGGCTTGTATGGTAACTTGTGGTTTTTTGGTTTTCAGTTTTTGTTTTCATGTTTTGCATTAAGTGGTTAACTGTGACCAATTCAAAAAATGAAAGCAAAAATCGAAAATCAAAAACCACAACGTTACCATGCGAAGCCTTATATAATATATTCTGCCACTATAATCTTTTTTACAATACATTATCTAAATCCTACAACTTATATAATCTATTCTAATAATAATTTATTCCGACTAAAACTATCGCAATCGCAATTGCTAAGTATAAGTCGCCCCAAACAGGCTCTATTTTGTCCACTGTAGTGTACTATTGTGTAGCTACGCAATTCAAATGAACGGTGACAAATACAAGGTGTGTTAACAAACAAAAATGATAGGGATACACACCAAACGACATACTAAATGACACACTAATTTTAAATGTATATATCATGTGCTGTGTAAGTGATGCACAAAAAATTGTAAAAAAATTGAAACAGCACAAAATACATATATTTAAAGTACGGTATATCGTTTGGTGTGGAGTGTATCCCAGCATTATTGGTTAACAAAAGATGGTTTTTGCATTTTGGTACTAGTATATGTTTCCCATTCACCAAACCACTTTGGTATAGCGGTCAGACAACTGAGGTTAAAGGAGAAGTCTTTGCTTCTTGCTAGTTTTAAACCCATCTCTCTCTCCCTATATATACCACACCACACACAATATATCACAGATCCCAATATGATCTGCAGGCTTTATCTGTACTGTGTCTGTTCAAAGCTACTCTAGCCAGAGAGAGAGAGAGAGAGACTAGTGCACTACTACTACAGTACATTTTAGGTTTTACTTTTACCACTTTTTACTGTGCCAGAACTGTTTGGGGGTATTTTACAATTTTGGAACTTAGTTGGGTCATCCATCATCCAACGTGGTGGTGCTGAGGATTTGCATAGGAGGACAATCTCACTGTTGCAAGACACCACAAAACCTTTGCTTTTTCGGAGGTGGGTTCAGTGAAGATTACGGAGGATCTCCCTCAATTTTACAATACCTTTGATGTGTCACTATCACTATTTTTCTTTCCCAAACACACCCCCTCTCTGTTCTGTCCTGTCTCTAGCTACTCTCAAAGACTTCCATCCTCCTTTTAGTTTTATTTTATTTTATTTTATTTTTTGCCCGTATTTTTCTATTTTGTTGTTATCAATTGAAAGGAAATTACTTCTAAAATAGTAGTACTCCTACAAATTTGCTATTCCAAAATTTGTTCAGCCATTCTATTCTTTATTTATTCCCATTTTAGTAATACTTAAGACACAATTATTTACACAATTTTTTTTACACAACTCAAAAGATGCGTTTATCTATGTCCTGTGTCACTATAAGGTCCAGTGACATCACAAAAGAGAGATAGACACATCTTTTAAATTATGCAGAAAAAGTTGTGTGAATAATTGTGTTCCAAGTATTACTCTTCCCATTTACGCAAAAAAAAAAAAATTAAAAATAAAAAATGTGATGGATCCGACATACTTATCAAATGAGTTGTTTAATTGGGTGATCAAATTTGTATTCTTTTCTCAAAAGCTAATTTTTTTAAGGGATAATTAAAATTCAGTCATCTTTTTATGGGATAAGTAAGAGTTAGTCAATTACTTTTTTGATTTTAGAAGTATATCTATTTTAAGAGAAAAAACTAAAAGCACATTAAAATTTGACCAAACGGTGTTAGGAGTAACTGTCCAAACATGAGCAACACACCAAACAACTCACCAAATGGTTTATGGAGTTGCTCCTTATGTTTGGACAATTACTCCTTACAAATTTTGATATATTTTGATTTTTTCACTTAAAATATATATTCTCCTAAAATTAAAAAAAAAAAAAAAAAAAGAATAATTGACTAACTCTTACTTATCCCACAAAAAGGTGATTGAAATTTAATTTTTTTTTCATTTTTTTAATCAATAAATAATTTTAATTAATCTGTTTAAATTAATTTATGAAGTACTTTAAGTTTCAAAAAGTCCTTTTTACTTAAGTAGATGTAAAAGTGATCTAACCTTAATGTGATGTTTGATAAAAGATTAGAGATTTTAATGATTTTTTTAAAAAAATTTGTGATAACCTTGTGATTATAATAATAACAGTAATATTCAATGTAGGCACAAGCACTACAAAAATAGTTTCGAAACACAAATTCATAATTAAATCAAAAGCATCGACTTCTACTCCGTATTTTTTTTTTTTTAAAAGTATCTTGGTTAAATGCAAAAGTCATGATGAATTCCATTTTTTAAATAAATAAGTCAAAGTCAATCCAAACTATACAGAATCATTTCATTTACTAAAGAGTAATACTAAAGACACAACACATTGTACAACACAAAGTATAACAATACTTTAAATACTTGTACCCTATGTTATGTAAGTGGTGCATAAAAAAAATGTGAAAATTTCAAACAGCACAGGGTGCAAGGCATTTAAATTAAGCCCTATTGTGCTTTATGTTGTGCAATGTGTTATGTCAATAGCATTACTCTTTACTAAATGTTTCTTTTGACGACGAGCAATTGTTGGTTGCGTAATTCTTGGGACACAACTTTCACACAACCTCCTAAAAGATGTGTCTATCTCTCTCCTGTGTCACTGTGAGTCCAGTGATATCACAAGATAAAGATAGACACATCTTTTAAGGAAGTTGTGTGAAAGTTGTATAAAAATTGTGTTCCAAGAATTAATCTTGTTGGTTTGACAGAAAATAAATTTTAAGAGATTTATTAGACGAATTGTAATTTAACAATTACTCACCAAACACTTAAACATTGAGATCTGGATAGTCTTTGCTTTATTCTTTTTTAAAATCAAACAATAGTTAAAAACAATTTTTTTTAAGAAAGATAACTTATGTTTTTTTTTTGTTGGATGTTTTTTAAAGAAAGATAACATTAAGATTGTATAAAAACTCTTCATTGAAGGTTATACTACCTCCATTTCAAATTAAGCATCCTTAATTTAATATTAGGATGTCACATTCTAACAGTCTTATTTGAAAAAATCAATATATATATATATATATATATTGACAATTCATTTTAAAATTTACCTTTATTGTAGCTTCTGTGGTTTGGCCGATTTGCACTTACTCTTATAGTTTAAATTTTGGCATTAATACCCTCTGTAGTTCGGACTAAAATGCAATCAAATTTGTTAATGGAGCAAGCTAAAATAACCAAATTACCCCTAGTCTTCATAACAATGTTACCAACGAAATTTGTTTACTGCAATTCGTTTAGAGAGAAATATATGATTTTGAATTAGGTGAGAAAGAATCTTTGACATTTTTTTAGGATTTTCTTGGTTTAGGTAATGTGCATAACTCAAATAAATGATTTTATGACTTATTTTTATTTTAATATGACTTCATGGCCAAAAAAGAATCATTAAATGAGGACCCCCAAGAGTAAAACTGTTAATTTGGATAAAAAAAAATCACAATTGCACTTTAGTCTGAACCACAGGGATATAAGTATATTTACCCTTTGCTATATAAGCTCTCCAAAGTATTTTTTGTTTAATGACATTGAATTTTTTTTAAAAAAGTTTAAACTTTTATCACCATGGGAAAAAGTTTTTTAAAAAAGTTGAAATTATCAAAAAGACTCTTTTGAAGAGATGGAGTAATAACTTACAAAAACTACTGGCCAGTCGAGTTGCTTACGGCTTTTGACCTTTTTTTTAAGGGAGTTCACGGGTTCTAAACCTCCAACCTCCAGGGCAGAAGTAAGACAGTTGAGAGGGACGGGCCTAAGATGAACACAATATTTTCAATTTAGTGTGGGTTTGAATCGATCATACAAACTAGTTTTTCTTCTTGACTTAATTGGTGCATATGTAGTGAGATTGATGCATGTAGCTGGAGTTTGCCCCCAATTTTACTTTAATGAAATACTCCGTAGTAATTAGGTAAATCGTACAAAATACTGGTAAATATCCCGAAGCGAAGAGATTAATTCATTTTTTATATCAGAAAAAATAGTAATGCTGCATCCACACCAAATTCTACGCCAATTAATCTTGACCCTTGATTTCAGTAGACCTCTTGTGGGTTCCACATGGGTCTTACACGGGATCTACAGAAATCAAGGGATTATAGGATGTGTTAGTTGTGAATAGAGGTGGATACGAGCCGAGCCGAGCTTGTTTGTGAGCTTTTTTACGAGCTCGCGAGCTCAAATGAGCGAGTCGAGTCTAGCTGAGCCGAATTTCGAGCCTTTGTTCAGCAGCTCTGTTCGTGTCCACCTCTAGTTGTGAAATTTGGTATGAATGTAGCTGCTGTAGCATTTTTGCAAAAAAAAAAAAAAAAAAGGAGAGATTAAAAAAGTTCGAACACTTGTAATATCAATCTAGTTTAGGGGCAAATTAACATCTGAGATGGTCCTAGGGTTTTTTGTTTTTTTTTGGTTTTTTGTTCTATGGGAAGTAAAGAAAGGGCAGATTGAGAGAGAGGGGAGAGGGGAAGAAGAAAGAAAAGCAGACGTAACGTATCACTGACACAGCTGAGGGTGCAGTAAGGTCTCGTCCCCATCAGACTCGTCCCCTTGTGCCGCGAAACCCGGACTACAGTCCTCCCCACCAGTGGATCCCACCAGTAGTATAACACCCCCCCACCCCCTCTCCAATTCAGAAAAAGATCCCCTAGTATCAACACGTATCATCATCTCTAGATATATATATATATATATATGCTTTATATACAGTCTATACAGACATTAAACTGTTTTACATGTAAGTATATATTTTATGTACTTTTGTTTTACTTGTGTGTGTATATATAGGACCCTTATAGCTCCTTTTTAAGCAGGCCTACAGATCACAAACACTGATTAGTAATAGGGTTTTAGGATCCAGGGTTTTGAGCTGCTTTCAGTAGTAGGATCTAGATAGATATTACATTTATATAGAGTATCAGAATTTTCTCGTTAGTTGGTCCATTTATCTTGATGTCCCAACTTTATATGTATATGTAATATACTTACACGGTTTGATGCTAAACATTCATTCATTAGCCAAGTCATCAGTCATGTGAAGCTCCACACCCTGGATTTTTCCTTAGAAAGCATTTTCCCTCATTATCTGACACTGACTCTCTCTCTCTCTCTCTCTCTCTCTCTCTCTCTCTCTCTCTTTTTGGGTTTTCTCTCTGTGGTCACGTCGATGCAGTTGCAAAAAATGGGAGCAGAGGGAGAAATATAAAAGAGAGTGAGGGGGACAGTGAAAAATCATGTTGGCCTTTGACCATCTCCAAAGGAGAAGGCAAAATTTACACATCAAATGACTCATTTAATGCAAGAATTTACATTTGTTACTTGAATCAAACCCATGCACTCCAAATGATACACCAAATGTTGATTATTTTAATGTATCTTTAGTTTTTCATCTTTTTATATTCAAATTTTTTTTATCACTTTTTATCATCCCACCACATTCCTTCTCTCTCCCCCACATTTTTTATTCTCAAAAAATCCATTTGATGCAACAAGTAAATGTAGCAAAGTTGCTGCATATGACAAGGGCAGCAAAGTTGCTGCTGCTGTTTGATGCTCCCTTTGGAGCCCATTTTGCTGATGTGGAGCAGCAAAGTTGCTGCATTTTTTAGTTTGATGCCATTGTTGGAGATGGTCTTAGAGCATCTCCAAAGGAGAAGACAAAATTTACACATCAAATGACTCATTTGATGCAAGAATTTATATTTGTCTCATGAATCACACACACATGCTTCTCTAAAGGATACACCAAATGTTAATTATTTTAATATATTTTTAGTTTTCCATCTTTTTATATTCAAACTTTTTAATCACTTTTAATCATCCAACCACCCTCTCTCTCTCTTCCCCACATTTTTTATTCTAAAAAAATAGATTTGATGCAATAGGCAAATGTAGCAAAGTTGCTGCAATTGACAAGGGCAGCAAAGTTGCTGCTGCTGTTTGACGCTCCCTTTGGAGCTCATTTTGCTGACATGGCATAGCAAATAATTTTGGTGCAATAATTTGCTGCCATTGTTGGAGATGGTCTTAGCCTGACGATAATAGTGTCCCAAAGAACTATGCTAATGTACGCTGGATGGAATTTCTCAGCCTCCATTATTGCAAGAGTAAATATTTATGTTATGTTTTTTAAAAAAAATTTAAATAGTGTTTTTGACACAAGTATTAGAGGACATTTCTCCTTAATAGAAGGATCATTTTAACATCAAACACCCAAAATCGATTAAACGCACTGTCACATATATTAGAAAATACTTAAATTTTTTATTTTTAAAAGAATAACATTACTTTCTTGCAATTATATAGTACTCAATCGTTGACCAAAATATTTGTACAATAATTGCTAGTAGCAATAACTTTCAATTAACCAAAACTAATTCCACCCATAGTCATTGTACAACAAATTTAGCCAAAATTAACTATGTACATATATAATGGTGTAGGCTGAACATTAAACTTAAGGAGCAAAACTTAGTGAAACATAAGTTTATTGTTCGCTTAAGTTTTACTATTATACAAGGAAAACGGCACACACCGTGCCGTGAGAGCCCAAACGGCACACACAATGCTATTTCACTCCCTCATGGCACACACAAAGCCTCCCAATCTCCCACACGGTACACATTGTGCCGCCAACTCCGTAATGGCACAGTGTGAGCCGTTTGGGGCAATTCTTTTGTGTGTGCGTGTGTGTGAATGTTTGCATTGCACATAAAACGCTGTTGTTTAATCTCAAATGACTTTGAGAGTGCCGTTTGAGAGCTACACTATTGCAAGAGCACTCAGCTTGTACAACAAACTTAAGCAAGTTTTGCTTAAGTTTGTTGTACTTATTGCAGATGCTCAAAGAACATTGCAGCAGTGTAACAAATTTTGGAGTAAGTTTAAGTTGTGGTACGATTTACGAGTTTTGGAAGGTATACAATGGTGTAGCTTATCAAACTATAAGGCAATTATCATATGGTGAGGAAATGATATAGTAATTGACGGCCAACTCATTGCCATTTGGTTTATCTTAAATTTTAAAAATAATTTCAATATTATACACTATCCTAAATTTTCCAGCCAATTTCACCATTCGGAGCGTCTTGTAGGGTAATTACTCTAATTTCCGCTACTTTCTTTGTCCCTTTTTTGAGTGTAATATTACTATTCTAATTTCTAGATATCTAAGAAATTGTTAATTTTTCATAAATTATTTAGTCTCAAAATGATTTTGACTTCTTTGATAAAAAATAATGTAAATCTTTTAGAAATTATTATTATTATTTTAATATAAATGCATTACTAATTATGTCTGATTAAATGTACGTCAAAAATAATTAAAATGAACTCATAAAATGGGACCGAACAATTTAACACGACTACTGATGCGCTAAGAGGACTACTTAATTGGGAAATGTTTGGTACACATACTTTTTGACACACTTTTTTACACACTATGCTTTAAACACATGTACTTTGTGCTGTTTGAATTTTTTACACTTTTATATGCACCATTTACATAGCACAAGGTACATATATTTAAAGCTGTGTGTTAAAAAGTGTGTCAAAAAGTATATGTATGTAACACTACTCTAATTGATTAACCAGATAGATGCCACGTGCATCACGGGTCATAGTTTCCAAGAGTGGCTCTTAGTTGTACCGCGCGCTTGTCAGACCCAGGTGGCTTCAAGTAAAATTCCCTTCCTGAAATACATCCCCCCCATCCGTCCGACTTTCAAACCAATGATCGCTTGTTGTTCACAGTAAATTACAATCTTCACCGTCTTCTATATCAACAATACTACACACAATATTCCAATTACACCCTAAACTACACTCAAGTTGTGTGAATTTTTCACGCAGGGTTCATAGTTTTTTGAAAAACATAAGATACATGAATTTAAAGTATATAATGTGATTTAGAATGTAATTAGAGGAGTGTGTGTAGCATTGTTGCTTCTATATATATGTGTGGTGGTGATTTGGTGGTCATTCTACGGAGTAACAGTCCACATTGTATATCTACTCATGATTCTTTTTGGAAAGAGGTAACAACTATTCACACAACTTTTTTTACCTAATCTAAAATATGTATTTACTTTCTCCTGTGTTACTGTGGGGTCTACTAACATCACAGGAGAGAGATAGACATATATTTTGGGTTGTGTAAAAAAAGTTGTGTGAACTGTTGTGTCTCAAATATTACTCTTTTGTAAATACAGGGCAAATATAATGTCTAGATTAAAATGTTACATTACATCAATATACTGATATGGTGTGATGGTTATACTGAATAATTTCCTTTATACATGTTACTCTAGGAAGAAAAGATAATTAGTTGGTTGACATCACGTGTGCTCGATGATGTGTTGTCACCGTTACATTTAATATTTTTACGGAGTGGGAGAAGTAAAAGTAGAAAGGAATATTTATATTTCAGTCCACTTTAAGTATAAAATTTAAAAGTCGATCTATTACAACAAAAAAATTAAAAATTATTAACAATAATTAAAAAAAAATTAAAAAGTCATCAACAGAATAAAAATAAACATTACTCCAAACTTTTAAATTGTTATTTTGTATTTTAGTCTACTTAATATTTTCAACATTATAAACTTACACTAAAACATTACTCCAAACTTTTAAATTGTTATTTTGTTATCTTGTTCTTAATCTTGTGAAGAATTGCATCCGACTTTAAAATATGTTGGTTTCTGCATTCTAAAGAGTTGCTGTAAAAAATTCAAAAGAAAATTGACAACCTTTTTATTTTTACAATCACAAAAAAAGGGTAAATTACACAAACCTCCCCTGAGGTTTGCCTTAATTACACGGACCTCCCCTCTTGTTTCAAAAATTACACAGACCTCCCTCGAGGTTTGAATTAGGTAACAAAACGCCCCCTCTCCTAATGGTCCGTTAGTTTTTTTTACATTAGCCTCCCCTGAAAATTACAATTAGCCCCCATAATATTATAAAATTGTCATACTAAAGCCCACTTTCTCTTATATTTTTGTGCTAATTATAAAATCCCTCCTCCCTCTTATGTTTTTGGGTTAATTTTTTTAACATTAATTTATTTCTACACAAAATATACACAAAACATATATAAATAGGTCCAAATTTTTTTTCACCCGAACAAACCTCTATCAAGCCCCCCTGTATTAATTTTCTAGATCCGCCCCTGTCCCTATGCTTCAAAAGTGGACACTTAACCCCCTGTGATTGTGGACTAAAATGGAATTGTTATGATTTCACTCAAAACTGACAAAAATTCTAAATTTAGTTAAAAATATAAACACTTAGTCCATTTTGTGATGTTAATTTTGGGGTTAACGCTCTTTGAGGTTTGTGTAATTTACCCAAAAAAAAAAAAAAACTACTCCGTACTTTTTAAAATTTGAAAAAGCAATAAGTATGAAACTTAATTATCCCAAGCACAAAACCGAATTAAGCCGCGAAATGAAGGAATGTGGCGCATTTTAGGCGCTGAAACCGAGCGTACGCCACTTTCACTATTGCGCGCTCTCTCTCTCTCTCTCTCTCTCTTTCTCTTCCTGGTTGTGAAGTATGCAGTAGGTGGTGGTTGATTTTCTCTCTCTAAAAACACCCTCCGTCCTGAGGGAGCTCACGTAATCACATTCCTTTAAATGCGTCAGCTAAGCTAAGACCTTGATTGAAATCTCCATCTTAGCCTTTTCTTCCCTACCTCCCTCCCTCCCGCCCGCGTGCCATCCTTTTCCGCCTCTGTCAGATCTTCTCTCTCTCTCCCTCTCTCTCTCTCTCTCTCTCTCTGGCATAGTCTACATTTCGTTGCTCTCTGTGTCCCTTCCTCCTTTGTAGCTCTCTTTTCGCTCTAGGGTTTGTCTGTGCAGCAACTTCATCAATTCGATTTTAATTTTCATCTCTTTTTCACAGAGCTATCAAACAGGAAATGCGTCGTTGTAGATGCTTGGTTTCTTGAAGAGAACTGTAAGTGCTTTCTCTGTTCTTCGTTTTGGCCATTTCACCGCTTCTTCGAGGGCTTTGTACTTGTTTTTTTTTTTTGCTATATATGTATATATATATATATATATATTTATCTGTGTCTGTGTCTGTATATAAACAACATGATGAACTGGTTCGGATGCTGTTGAAAGGGGATTATTGTATTGTGATGTGGTGTACAAGTCCTCTGGTCCTTTCAACACTTACCGGTTATGGTACTCTAAACAATGTGCCAGATTATAGAATTTCTTATTCTCTTCAGTCTATATTCACGTAGTTCGTCTTTAAGGATCATATGTAACAGGCAAGAAAGCGAAATGATTTACTTTCCCTTTTCGATTGCTATGCCTATGCTTGTGTCTGATTTTTCACCACCGTCCCTTTTTGCTAGGCAATTGTTGAACTCGATAGATGTATAAACTTGTCATAGATTTAATGTAATCTCAATGTTATTCATTGGCTTGGGTCCATCAGGAAACTAGGTTTACTGGGGGTGAGGAAATTTTTTTGGGTATAAATATTTTTATGTAAAAATTTTTATAGCATGCATGCTGGGGGGTATTTTTATGCAATTCCTATATTGTATAAGTGGTTTTGATCCTACTTTCTCCCGACTCTTTTTATAACTACGCCCCCGCCGGTATATTATCACTTTTTTATTCAATAATAAGTGATGATCATTGATTTTAATTTGTAAAAGTTATGATGATATTAAAACAATTTGGGTTGGGTTAAACTTAGAGTTGAAAAGAAAAGGTGTTTAGCCAAATATTTTGGGTGTGATTGATTACATGCGGCAAATTTATTACAACTTCTCTTTCTTTAGATATCATGACACAATTGATAGTTTAGGGTGTGTTTGATAACTTTGATTACAATTAGTGTTGCATATGTATAAGAAAAGATAAATTTAGAGGAGTCAATATGTAAATTTATTTTATATTTGTACAATTACATATTCATAACTAATATTTTCAGAATTTTGCAGGGGCAATATGCATAATATTTACAATTTTTAAAATTTTGTAGGCTAAATTCTAATTTTTTTACAATTTTGCTGTCTTACGGTCCGCCCGTCTCAATCTTTGGGTTTAATTTTCTTTTTACCCCATTGGTCAATAACCAACTTTTTCATTTTTGCATTTTGTTTCATGCATTACTTGTCAAGTCCACCGTCCATCTGATACCAAATTATTTGTTTTATTTGTCCTGCTCATACTTGAAGTTATTGGGTTTGTGCTCAGAATGTTGTCAAGTCCAGTGTTCTTGTTGTGTGTTGGTTGATCTACCACTATACCAGCAACGCCATCAATTTTCTGCAGAAACTAATGAACAAAGTCTTATTAGTTGGGAATTACAATGGATTTTGTAAAATCTTGCGAACCTCGAGTATTAATTTGTTCTTTTACTCGAGTCTGGCCTATTCACTTGAATTTGAATAGTTTCATTTAGATTTCATGTTGAAACTTGAAGCAAAATTCATCATCATGAATGACTCCATTTATCAAAACTGGAAACTTCACCATATTTCTACCTTTTTCTAGAATGCCAAAATTTATGATTGCAAGCATCATTTATGAACTGAGCATCCTATTTCTAAATGGAACCATTTAAGCTCACCATTTTTTTTTGCAAAGTTCTATACAAACGATAGAATGAAATTATTGCATTCAAGGACAACCAAACAGGCCCTTATTGTTCAACCTCACAGTTTTCTATTGTAGAATCTGACTGCTATCTGACCTGTGGTACGCTGTGTAAAATCATCCGATACTACATCTGCTTGTTTAATAGTAACTATCCTTGAAAAGGTTCAACAAATCAGAAATCATTAGTTTAATTCACGAGTTTGTTAAACCTCATAGTCATTTATATCGGTCATAAACTGGTGAGATATGATGTTAACTAACATTTACTAGGAGACAAATGCAAGGACCGATCAATATCAATAAATCTCATCCAGCCGCAGGACTATACGAGTTTGGCACATTTTTCTACCAGTCAAGTGCATGGTGATTTTGAACACCCATAATTAAACAACTGCTTGTATATGGAAACTGTGTATATCTTCTTTATCTTCAACTCATTTTCCACCTGTACATTAGATTCAATTTCAACTCTTTAGTAATATCACCTCTATTTACGTCCTCTTTTAAGTAAGAGATGAGTTGATGAGGCTTTGCTCACAAGGGCGTGATGTGGTGTAGCTGATGGATTCCATCACTCTTTCAGCTCTTCGACAAATATTTTCTACTTTATAATGCATCTCTTTATGTTTCCACTCCTTTTCTCTCACTTTATTGAAAGGGATCCATTTTGTGGGGGCAAAATTAATGACTTTTTTTATTCATTTTGTCTCTGTCACTCTTTTTGAAAATAATTTGATGACTTAATTCTAATTTTAGAATTCTTCCCAAAATAAATTGTTGGTAGTCTGTGTTGCTTGAGCTGTCAATTCATTTTTCCTTGTTTGTAATATTACCTGGGATTGCTTCTTAGCAAACACGGTCTTCATCATTTGTATCAGATACACTATGAAGAGTTTGAGACAATGGGCAATGGTGTTTGCACCTGGAAATGAAGGAAAGACAGCGATGGCGATCTGAAGAGGATGCTCTGTTAAGTGCGTATGTGAAGCAATATGGCCCAAGGGAGTGGAACCTTGTGTCACAGCGTATGAACACGCCCCTCAACAGAGACGCCAAATCCTGCTTAGAGAGGTGGAAGAACTACCTAAAACCTGGCATAACAAAGGGATCCCTTACCGAAGAAGAGCAGCGTCTCGTAATCCATCTTCAGGCAAAACACGGCAACAAATGGAAGAAAATCGCAGCTGAAGTCCCTGGCCGAACTGCCAAGAGACTAGGCAAGTGGTGGGAAGTTTTTAAAGAGAAGCAACAGAGAGAGCAAAAGGAGAATAACAAGGTTATTGAACCAATTGAGGAGGGAAAATACGACCAGATTCTCGAGACATTTGCTGAGAAGCTAGTGAGCGAGCGTAATCGAACACCCCAAGCACTTGTCATGGCCACCTCCAATGGAGGTTTTCTTCGTGCTGATCCACCTGCACCGCCTCCACCAAATTCACTTCCTCCATGGCTTTCAAACACCAATGCCACTGCACCTTCTGTAACACTGAGCCTATCTCCCTCAACTATTCCACCCTCCTCTGCAATCCCTTGGCTGCAGCCGGAGAGAGGAGGAGCAGATAACATTGCCCGTATGTCGGGCAGCTTTCCGCCTCAACGGGCGGCACCACCTCCGTGCGGGGAGAACTTAGTGATATCTGAGCTTGTGGAATGTTGCAGAGAGTTGCAGGAAGGGCAGCGTGCTTGGGCAGCGCATAAGAAAGAAGCTGCATGGAGGTTGAGAAGGGTGGAGCTACAACTGGAATCGGAGAAAGCGTGCCGAAGGAGAGAGAAAATGGAGGAGATAGAGTCAAAGATGAAGGCACTTAGGGAAGAACAGAATGCCGCAATGGATAGGATCGAAGCTGAATACAAAGAACAGTTAGCAGGACTAAGACGGGATGCAGAAGCCAAGGAGCAGAAATTAGCAGATCAGTGGGCTTCAAAGCACCTTCGTCTAACCAAGTTTCTTGAGCAGGTGGGTTGCCGACCCAGGCTCGCTGAGACTAATGGCCGGTAAGAATTTCATTCGGAATAATGGTTGGTGCCGTTGTATTATCCCTGGCCTTTCAGTTTGACTTATTTACGTTGCTCTCTCTTTCATATGTTGTTTAACTTATCTTATCCATGTTATATTTTGTTGTTTACATATCTTCTGGACTGTCTTTATCTGTTGGGGGAAGTTTTAGGAAACCTGCTCGAAAGATCATTATGTCATTTGCAATCCATATGTAGATTTAAAGATCTCTTGTCAGTAGGATCATGGTGGTCTCCGAACACCCAATTAGACCATGTCTGGGTAAGGCTTTTTGGCTTTATTTTGACCGATTTGTTGCAATTTATACTGTCTTTTGTTGATGGTTCTTTGTATGTATATGTGTATATATATATATATATATATTTTCCTTCTCTGTTATGCTGAGTCTTGGAACAAGTATACTCCACATTGCTTGAATCTGCCGTTGTAAGGTTCCAGGGATTGAATGAATTAGGCATATCAGCTAATATGGATGCTTGTGGCTCAAACATGCCTTACTACTGTCAGTGAAAATGGAATATCTCTAGCTTTCTATTTCTTTATCTGCCCTTATAGCACTAATAGGCGTAGTACCAACCAACTTGTTGACTGAAAACCTTTATCTATGTTTAAATGTTACCCGTTATAAGGATTTAGTTACACTGCCAATCACTCAAATGCACACTCCACTTAATTTCAGTTGCTACACAGACAGACACACATGTATTTGAGGAGTATTATCATTCCATAGTTGATGTATCCTGTGTTCCAAGTGGTTCTTACTATAAGGATCAAGATTGCACATGGGTTTGTATCAATTTGTGGGTAATTGGGCATCAGAACACTCTCCATCACATCTTATTGTCGTGTCGGTGACATGCCCGTGTCCTTGTTTCATATCTTATTGGCTATTGCAGTTCTTTCAAAAGTTAAATGAACTTTAAAGCAGAAAAAAAAGAGAAATTTAAAAGCAACAAATTTAAACTTTTTAAAAGAGGCTAGGAACCTCAAAAAAAATTTCAGTGAAACTGCCAGTTAAAAAAACTCTCTTACTATTCCTATAGATATCCTTATGGTGATTTCCCAATAGTAATAATGACACGAGTTTCTAAATTCCGCTTGAGCTAGAAACTAATGTCAGATTACCTTGTAGCCAATGACAGAATGGGTCTAAAATGTGAACTTAATTATCTGTGCAGTACTGGTTTGATAATGTGCAATATTTGTGAAATATTTCCAGCATTATGTTATCGAAGATTGTGAAGCATTAGATTTAGTGTTAAGATTGTGAATGCCTATAGCAATATAGCTTGTGGATATACCTTACCAAATGTTTCTGTGGATGTTATCTGCCCCCAACATCAGTCTAAGTTGTATTATGTTGTTTTTTTTCATTTAAAAAAAAAAAAACATGTAATTACCAGTCTCTACATAAAACCATCATAGGAATAATTTATTGTCTCCATGATTTAGAGAAAAAAGAATATTTTCCATTACATATAAATTGAAGCTTTGTGAAAGAAAGCATAGTTAATTAAGAAGGAACATATTTCGTCCATTCTGACTTAATAACTTTGCCCTTATTAACCACTGAGAAGAATGAATTTCACAAATAATTCTTCTCTGGATGTCTATTTCTATACTTGTATATACTTCGGCTTTCCTAGGTTTTTGGTACATGCAATGCCCGAACATTATAATTTTCACACACTCATGCACGAGTGTATTTTTCCGGATCTATATATATATATATATATTTGTGCTGTGTAGATATTTGTATGTCTACAGAGTTTCTGATATTTGTGGGCTAGTTGTGTGAGTACTTTTGGTGATGAAATCTCCCAACTCTTTTTTTTTTTTTTAATATCCAACTGTGTTTCTACATGAAGAAGAAGAAGAAGAAGTGAGAGATTGTGATAGGAGTGTCTCCCTATAAATTAGAAGAATACATTTTTGCTCACTCAACTCGCCTATTGTTTAATGCAGTGGGACTCGGGATTAAATATGGATTAAAATTAATGTTAAAATGTCATGGGTTCCATTTGCAATAGCCAGGGAGAGTTTGATGAACAATGGGTGAGTAATTTTGAGATGAGTAAAACTCAAATTAGAATCCTCTCTCTGTTTGATTCCAACACTTACTCATCATAGACCGCATTCTTCTTCTTTGTATGTGTGTGTGCGTGAGAGAGAGAGAGAGAGAGAGAGAGAGAGAGAGAGAGAGAGAGAGAGAGAGAGAGAGAGAGAGAGCTACTGACTTAATGAGTAGAGGAGATTGTGAGTGTTGTGAAATTCTCAGGGTGGCCAATGGAGATCATTCATATATATATACACTTGTGCGCACCACGTATATACTATAAGGTCCGGGATGAGGGGAGAAGCCCCTATGGTATAGGCATTTCAGGACGTCAACATAATTGGTTTTCGCAAAATTTGGATTGTTGTTATAGGAGAAACTATACCTTTGCATTAGATTCTGGGTAAATATCACCTACCCTTTGAGATTTGGCCTTAATACACATACCTCTCCTTACATTTCAGAAATCTCATTTACTTTCCTTATTTTTAAATTTTAGTATCAATCTCCCCCTTCCTTTAACAAATTGTTAGAAAAATTTAAGGGAATTGATCTAACACTAAAATTCAGAAATAAGGGAGATAAGTGAGATTTTTGAAACGTGAGGGGAGGTATGTGTATTAAGGTATCAGATTATATGAACACCAAAAAAACATGTGTTTCCAATTAGGCTTTTATGTTTTACGCACGATGCAGGATCAACATTTCCCACAAACAACAAAAGTTGAAGGCCACTGTGGGTCCCAAAGTTTGTTTTATATTGACTCTCAACTTCGTAATGCAACTTGTCTCTTTCTTCATACTCATATTGTACATGTCTTGAAAACAAATGGAACTAACTTTACTTCAATTTCAATGAAAAATCAAAATGCGGACTCCATGTTTGTGCAATTTTTTTTGCAAATTTTCCAGCATTGTATAATGGAAGATTGTAAAGCACTAGACTTAGGCTTAGTTTGGTCCCTACGTGGTTTTTTAAAAGGAGTTTATGAAATTTATTATTAAGTTATTTGATAATTTTATATAAGTGACACACTACTCTTCAAAAAGACATCATCAAACCAAAAGGTAATCTTGAGCTTTTAAAAGCTCCTCTCTAGTCCAAGCAAAAAAAAAAAAAAAAAGCTCCTCTCTAGAATGGAGCTTTTAAAAGCTCCCCCCCTCCAAAAAAAAAAGTCCCAAATTCAATTTTTGTAAAGCTCATAAACTAGTTATCAAATGAATTAACATGAAATTGTGTTTTAAAAAAGGAGAAGCACCAAAATAGGGGCCAAACTAAGTCTTAGTCTTAGATTTTTGAATATTTATAAATCTTGTAGATGTACCTTACTAATAGTCTCAACATAAAACCAGTGTTTGGGAAAAAAAAAATGTATTAAAATGGAATCTTATATTAAATAATTTGATTACAATAGGTGATGAGAGTGCATTCTGTAAATATCATTCGCAAGCACGAACACCTTATCTTTTGCACCCCCTACATCCTTCTTGTGCCTCATTTGGACTTCTTCTCTTCTGTATTAAACATGTTTAGGAGATTAATCCTTGCTTCCTCCAAAAGCTCCACAATCCTCTCATTAGTCATATGGGTTGTTGTCCTTCATTGTTAGTGGATGGGAAGCATTCATATTCATTCAGCTCAATACTCCTGTTAATTTGACTCTGACATATCCTTTTCCTCTTCAAATAAGCCTCATTGGGGAGCCTCTTAAATTTGTTGTATGTTTGTGTTTGTAAGTTATTTAACCTGTCTTCTTTCCTTCTCTTTTTTTTTTAAAAAAAATTATTTTCACCCCTTAATTTTGTTTGGAGAGCAATTCATTTCATATCAACAGACAGGGATATCTACACTGATTTTCACCGGAGTATGTAATTAAGTTTTTTTTTTTCATTTAACTATGACTCCTTTATTTCTAGTGTGGTTAAAAAAATCTATCTTATCATTTTTGCCAATGGATAGACTAATTTTTGTAGTTATTTATAAAAATCTTAAATTAACATTTTGGTTTGGAATTCATAAATTGAATGTAATTATGTATCACCAACATCTACTGAGGAAATTTTTTGCTTCAGGGATTGCACCTTGTTTTGTGATGTATATTCTGTTTCACTATTGCATATATCACCAACATCTACTGAGGAAATTTTTTACTTCAGGGATTGCACCTTGTTTTGTGATGTATAATCTGTTTCACTATTGCATATATATATATATATATATACTAGTTTAAACGCACGTGCGTTGCACGTGAACTGTGTTCGTCTAAAAACTAATTAGGAACAGTAAGCCAAAATAAAAAAAATAAAAAAAAAATTAAAATAAGATAAAAAAAAAAAAGATTAAAAAAAAACACTTAAATTAGGTATTAAAAAAATAAAAAATAAAAAGAAGAAGAAGAAGAAGAATTCATGCAACTTCCACAATAAAAAAGATACACAAGGCACATACAACAATCAATTCATAGGGTAAAAATAATAAAAATTGTTGAATTATTCTTCTTAGACCATTTGTTTATTTGTTCAATAATAATTTTTTTATGTTGCTATTTAATTGTTACCACGTGTCTTAGCTAGAATTCTTTCTTACATCTTTAATATTTTGAATTTACTATTTTCTTTGCTCATTACTTAATAATGACTATATATTTATTTATTGTATGACCACATATGTTAGTATTTCATTAATTTATCGTGTTTGTATAGTAATTTATTAAACTATAAAATTATTTCATATGTTCTAATTAGAATAAGTTACAAATCAATCATGATCTAGCTTCTTAAAAAAAAAATTATATACATTAAAATTTGATTCCTACAAAAAGGATTTATGGAGCCCTCTACGTTCAAGATGGTCAAACTTTTTGTGCTGTGTGGCTTGAAAATTCTTAAAATCTTCAACCAAAATTTTTCATAAAGTCTCTATTGCCAAATTGTCAATATAATTGAAAGAATCACATAAGAAAAAATTTTATAACGGGAATTGACATTAGAAAGTAATTGCTTATCCATGGAGTTCACCTAAAGAAAGAGAAAAGATATTGAAACATGACAGAAGAAGGGAAAAAAATGGAATCCACTAAGACCAAAATAGAAAAAACTAATAGGATGGTAGTTTTAATTTAATTTAAAGTCCTAAAATTCTGAAAATGTATTGATAATCTATATCGAAAGAGACTTTTAGGCTCTATTTGGTGCACATATTGAGGGATAGGAAAGAAACAAAAACACTAAGGAAAATATTTTCCTTTGTTCATGAGCTAAAAAGGGCCTAAGGGTATCCATTAATTTGATAAAATTGAAAATTAAGTGTTGAATTTTAAGTATTGGAAATTTTAAGCTGTTGAATTTGCTGTACATAACACATGAGTATTTTAAGTATTGAAATATACTGCAATTAGTGATTATTTCTAGTCGAATTTTTTCAATTAAGATATTCAATGGATTTTTGGTTGCATTTTCAATTAGAGTAATGCTAGAGTCACAAAGAGATGCTTACAAAAGGATATGGTATCCCATATGGCAGAATTAAGTGTGGTGACTCTTTCAATTAAGTGGTACATTATCAAATGTATTGTACAAAAAATGTGCTTAAAATTTTATTTTACCATTTAATTGGTTATAATCACAAGCTAAATTTGTCTAGCTAACTTCATATCTTTCTTGTGGAACTTAAACAATGATAACAATTCTACGAATTATTGTTAATAAAGTTAACAATAGTAACTTTTCATAAAGAAAAATACTCAATTAAGTTTTACATTCAATAATTGTGTTGCTAAACGCATGGGTAAAATGGGAATGGAATAGAACACATGTCATCATGGTAGTGGTGAATAAGCAAGAGTGAGAAAAATGCACTCTATGTTAAATGGGTAACCAAATATTAAAGTGGTTGAAATTGAATCCTAAAATTTTTTGAATGCATATCTTACCTAGAATAGGTTTGATAGAAGTTACCTATATTATTGTTGGTATAGAATAAACAAAATCGTAAGTGACTCATCATAGAGCTCCAAAAAAGAAAAAAGAAAAGAAGAAGAAGAATAAAACAAATCAAGATTCTTTAAAAAGAGTTATGTAATACTAAGAATTGATATCAGGATTTGATGTGTATAGTTTTATGTCTGTGAAATTACTTCAGTACCCTTAATGAAAAATGAATCCAATAACTGTAAATAGAAGTCCCGTCATGAGAAGGGGACTAATGTTACTATAACTAATAGTTTTTTTGTTTTCATTTTGACCATTAAGTTATTGAAAATATTACATTAATAGTAATGAGAATGAAATTTATAAGTAAGTTGAATGAATGAATAGAAGAGTAAGGAATAATAATTACCTTTAATGCAAAGTTTGAAAGTGCACACTTGTGTAAAGATCAATCGTGTTTAGTTCATCATAGCACATTATTAAGAGAACACGAAGAGTAGACTGTTTTGTGAATCTTAATTAAAGTGTAAAAAAAATGTCCAAGGCTAAAGAGAACTTGGGAAGTGGAGACGTATAATAGAAATTAGATAATACCAGTAGGTTCTTTAATACTATCATTAGTCTTCTAGTCCAAAAAAAAAAAAGGAGAGAGAGAGAGAGAGAGAGAGAGAGAGAGAGAGAACTAAAATAACGTCTTAACAAATAGGGCCAAAAGTAAACATGGGACTGAGAGGCTTGTGAATTCATGTTATTCTTCTACACGATTAATTTCTAGTACACAATTCCTTTATTTATTCCTAATACTTGATTTCCATATTTATCCTAATTTAGATTGGACTTTGTTTCATCCAATGATCCAATACTCAATTAATCCATTCTGGTCCACTTTAATCAAAGAAGCAAAAAATTGTTACACAGTTACTCAAGGAACATACTTGGGTAAAGTTCTTTAAGTGTGGTTTGTTAGGTTCCCTCTCACAACAGTTGGTCTAGGGATTAAAAAAAATAATGTTTAAAATTATTTTATTTATTGATTTATTTATTTTCTAGTTAATTAGGGTCTCACAATTGTGAGAGGAATCTAACAAACCATGTACAACTAAGGAACTTTGCCCAAATGTGTTCAATTACTAAAATTCTTCTATTAATTAGCTACTGATTAAATGTGAGCTTTTAGATGGATTAGCTCTCAAATATTTGTATTAATTGAAGGCTGAATGCAAGATTTATAATTGGAAGGTAAAATTTTTAAACTTCGCGAGTGTAAAAAGAATCATATACTACTAAGAAATTGGTAATAGGAATTTAGTTAAGAGTCCTAAAATTCTTCATAGACATTTATTATAACTCTTTAAGAGATATATATGTTACTAATCCATCATTCAAGTAACCAAACGTGGAGCCCAAAAAAAGAAAAGAAAAGAGGGGTTATTACACTAACACCCCTTCAACTATGACCATTTTCAATTGCTCTCAACTATAAAAACTCAACAAATTGACCCTATCAACTATTTTAACTTTTCACTAACAGCCCTTCTGTTAGGTTGTAGTTAAAAAATTGATTACTTTTGTATCATGTTACTAATATAAAAGTGTTAACAACATAACATTTTTGTTTCTTCTTTGAGTCGTTGAAATTTTAAGAACAAAATTGCCTAAAATTTGGTGTACAACAAAGGGCAATTATTATGCAACAAAGGATATTTTTGTCATAAAATTTCCAATGGCTCCAAGAATGGACAAATAGATATCATGCTGCTAATAGTTTGTATCATATGTTGCTCACATGATAATAAAAAAATAAAATATAAATTTAAAAAAAGAAAAAGAAAAAAAAAGCGTTCTTTTTTGGGACAAAATTCTAATGGACGGGGTTTTAGAGAAAAATGCAATAGTTGAGGGGAGTTAGTTTGTCAAGTTTTATAGTTTAGGGGCGTATTTAAAAAAGAGTCATATTTGAACTAAAGTGTGATTGACTTTTTTCTTTTCTTTTTTTATTTTTATTTTTTATTTGTAAATTCCGATGGGAACTTGAGTTGTTTGGAAGGAGTTGCAATACACAATAGGATTAATGTCGAATACCATTAATATTAAGGAGTTGTAAAATTGTAGGGATTGTATATAACATGATATATCCAAAGCAAAAAAATAAAAAGTTAGGATTATCATGGACGGACCCCAAAAAAAAAATGGTATACTAAAGTTGTTAAAACTTTAAGAAAATTACTTAAGTGAAAGTGCACCGATTGATAAAAGTGTAAACCACTTATGGGCATCGGTAATTATCAGTTGCTTTATATCTAAAATACAAAAACCGTCCCACAAATGAATTTACCAAAATGACCGCTACGATCTAGATTTGTAATATTTGTTGATCTATCTCTGCACATAAACATACACATAACAAATAAATATACATACGCATATAATATATACAAGAAGAGGTTATAAAAAAAAAAGTCCAAGAAAAAGAAAAAAAAAAAAAAAAACTAATGGATTTAGTTTATTCTAGAGTCCAACAAAATGAAAGTTGATCTATGAGGCAAATAAACATACACATAACATACAAATATGCATACGTATATAATATATATACAAAAAGAGGTTTTTTTATAAAAAAAAAAAAAAAAAAGTTCAACAAAACGAAAAAAAAAAAACAATAGATTTAGTTTATTCTAGAGTCCAAAAAGAAAAAACCAACAAAACACATAGATGTTGTTATTAAGTTGTAGGACTCTTATGACATGGACACACTACAAATAAAAAAGTGGTATACTAAACTTTTAAAACTCTAAATTCTAAGGAAAATAGTTAAGTAAAAGTGCACCCATTGATAAAAGTGTAAAACACTTATGCACATTGGTACATTTATATATATTATAGATTATAGATATATACACGAGTCAAACAAACACGTGCTTTGTACGTGATTGGTGTGCAAGAGAGTAGATATTGAGGGTAATTCTTTGGTGACAACTTTCATACAACCTCTTAAAAGATGTGTCTATCTCTCTCTTGTGTCACTGTGGGGTCTAGTGACATCACAGGAGAGAGATAGATACATCTTTTTAGATGGTTGTATGAAAGTTGTATGAAAGTTGTCACCAAAGAATTACTCGTAGATATTAATAAATCCCTTGAAGGATCAAATTGGCTAAACACTTTGACAGCTAGTACAAATAACTTCTTAACATCTTTTTGAAAAAAATTCAAATGTAGAAGAATCTAATCAAACGTCTAATATTAAATTGTTTAGATCATAAAATATCTTTCAAGTGTAATGTGAGGTACTCAAAACACTTCCTAATTGTTTGCTTTAATTATGTCTTAATTTTGTTAGAAAAAATTCTCACAATTTTGAATATGTTCCGTTCATGCTACTTATATGGTCATATAGATGACCTTATTTTCATTAAGTTTTTATAGCTTTTGGTTGAGCTGCATAATTATTCTATATAACCTATAAATATATCATTTTTTAAGTCAATATTTTGTAACATAAATATCGATTGCTATTTAAGTCAACTATACTGTTTAGATATCAGAGGTATGGTAGTTTACATTTGATATTATTATAAGAACCAATACATATGTTTATATCAAATGTCAAATAAAGTCAACTACCAAATATAGTGCAAAATACATCTCTTGTAATTGATATAATTTTTTGTTTTGATCAAATTGTATAAAAAAATTCATAAAATTGTTCAATGAGCTTTCTGTTATATGAAATTAACTTACTTTTTTTTAAATAAAAAAATTAGAACAATCTAAACTCTATTCTGTAAGTCAAACTGCACCAAATTTTCATCTCAGAATATTTAATTATTCAATAAATAATAAAACATTCTTAAAAATTGTATGATTGCACTCTTGTATTAAATCTCAAATTATAAATGGCTGTTCGTATCTGTGTTAGAAGAAAAACAAAGAATTAAAGATTATTTTTCTATATAGAGTGACGCTTAATATTGATGTTCTGAATAAAATATAATACAACATCATAAACATAGGAAATTAATTGTAAACTCAAACAAAGTTATGTCAATACAAAACTGAGAATTTGCAAAAATTATGTCAAAATAAAAATGTGGTTTTCAAAGCAATTCATATTGTTAAAATAGTTATAGTTTATATAATCCAATTATGTAAATATGTTAACCACTTTAGTGTTAAAAATGCTATTTATACCTTGTTTAGTAACACTAATTAGCAATTGTTAGATTTAAATGGATTATAGTAATGAACAAAATAAATATGAAACTTCTATATAATGTGATTTTTTAGACAACATTTATTTGCAAGCACGAAATATATAATCATATCATCATAATCATAAGAATGCAAATACGAAAACCTTGTATGATTGTATTGTTAGATCAAGAGTGTTGAACTAACCTTATTTTAGTTGCGTGTACATATACAAATAAATGGTTTATATTTCGGCACTCGTATAGTATGGTGGTTTTATATAGTTTGTTCTTTGTTTTAAAATTATTATTTTACATGTATATTTGTGATACTAACGTTAGTATAACTTTTGATAGGATAGCTCACTACCCATCAAGTGGTGATCCCGACCAGTAGTGGACTGATTAGTGGTCAAGTGTAAAGTTTTTGTCTCTCATAAAACAGACAACTTTGCTACATGACAGTCTCGTATTAGTCGGGACCACCACGTGACAATAGTCCCGAACCATTGAATAACTTCTCTCACCCATCTATCTATGATCTACCTGAAAATGTTTGCCTTTACAGTCTTACAGATTGATTCAAACCAAATCTAAGAAATAACAGTTGACATTTTTACTTATTTTCTGACTGGTACTCATATTATAAGTACTAAAGATCAAATACAAAATAGGGGAAAGAAAACAAAAAGACAATATTAATTAATGATAGAGAGCCTTTTTGCTCACCCAAAAATGCTTACCCAGGCCTTAGTTGGGTGACATGTGTCTCATTCCATTCCCATTTTGCCCATGTATCATCAATATAATTACTGAAATGTGACACATGTCACCCAGTGAAGGCATGAGTGAGTAATGAATGACCATTTTTGGGTCAGCAAAAATGCTCTCTTAATGATATTTGACATGACCTAGGGCCAATTTTTTGTCAATAGATTCATCACATGGTACAATATCTATAACATGCAATTCATAACCAATCAATATATATACCACTTCTATAATTATGTGTCTGTGAGTGATGAGGAAATAAAACTTAAGTTATATAGAATGAATGAGTCAACCAACTTTTGTTATTCTTAGTTTGATTACAACCACTCCAATCTCTTAAAGTTCTTTATGAACTTTGGTTATAATTCATTTGTGAAAACACACTGTGCATTGCTATCATTTTTGTAGCATGGGCCAGTATGATATGGTATATATATATATATATATTATATGTAATATATGTAATTAGCCCCCCTTAAATTTTGAAAAATAAACTTTATGTGTAATAATTTGTCCCAAATATAAGTTAGCCCTCCTTGTATATTTGTCTCATTACCTTTTCTTATCACTTTTCAATTTAGCATAACCCAAATTGTTCTATCTTCGGTCAATGTTAACAAATTATAATAAGCTATCAATTCCTATGATTAAAAAATAGTAATATGAAGTTAATATATATTACCCATAACTATGTATTAATATACTCAAAAAAATCGTCTAGGGGGAGCTGACCCTGAAACCCTGTATATATAACTTCGTCATTGTATGCACACCCTTCCAATCCCCGCCCCCCTAATAAAAAATTGTGGCTCCGCCCTTGAATGTGTGCCATTTTTTCTTCTTTTAAGGGCCGCTTATCATGTAGCAATTGTGAAAGGAAAAAAAACTTTAATGATGTTATTAAGTTATACTATTGTGGACGGAACAAAAAAAAATAGCATATCAAACTTATTAAAACTCTTACAAAAATCACTAAGCAAAAAAGTCCTTACAAGAGATAAAAAGTGATGGGCTCTACATGCTCACCCAATCAGCGTTTAAAACTTCTTTATAGGATTCCTAGTATGAATCAATATAGTTGGCCTAATAAGTTGAGAGTTCTTAATTTGTAGCTAATAAAACAACAATTAGAAGTCAATTAGAAGTTGATTTTTATCAGGAGTCTTAGAAATTGTAAGAAGCGCCGATGTAATGGAGACCTTATAAAAGGAGTTCTTCACAATTTGTAAGAAGAGCCAATGTAATTGAGAACTCATAAAAGGAGAGTCCTTCACAATTATGAACAATAAAAATAGAAATTGATTTTCAGTAGGATATATGATGGTCGTGGAATTAAATGGTGGACGTAATTAAGCCTTTAGTTGGTACGAACCAACATTAAAAACAACCTAGAGAAAAAAAATGTGAATTTTTTTTTTTTTTTTTGGAAAAAAAAAAAAGAAAAAAAAAAGCATGAACTTCTAGTCCTTTAGTAAAAGAACTAATAGAGTTTTAAGGTTGAGGATGTATTGCAAATCATGAATTTTGAAGGTTGACCATGTGGCAATTGTAAAGGAAAAAAAAAACTTTAATGTTGTTATTAAATTGTATAATTGTAGGACTCTTATAGACGGACCAAAAAAAAAAGGCATACTAAACTTAATAAAACTCTAAAAAAAAACTACTTAAGCAAAAGTGCACCAATTGATAAAAGTTCAAAACACTTAAGGCCATCGGTGCACTTATATATATATATATATATATTATAGACATAGGTATAGATATAGATTATAGATATATCAATTACAGTATCATTCACTTCCATGTATGCTTGCTCAATCCCTTCTAAGCTCTGCAGTAGTCATAGCCTGGTGCACGAGGCTCAGAGCCAAGGGCGGCAGGATTTCCGGTCGGGGGCTAGTGTAAGCATAAAAAGAACATTCACAAAAGATAATATTATATATTTAATTAAGCCTGTTATATTTTAAATATACTCGCGGTGGGGTTTCATATTCTGAAATCGTTTATTTCATTACCGCATCATTTGTAAACTTATTGAATCACTTTTTCTTGATATACACCACAAATTGTCATTTGGCTAATTTCAAGGGTTGTTATTGAAAATTAAGTGCTGAATTTTAATGTTTGCAATTACAATGTTTGTTTGCAAACTCCAGATTTGGGAGTCCAATCAAGGCCTTCGGGTGGGAGATAACTGTATTCCAACGTGATTCTAGCTCCTGGTTAGATCTTCTCCTACTTCGGACATATTGTTAATCAAGGCCTTCGGGTGGCTAATTTCAAGGGTTGTTATTGAAAATTAAGTGCTGAATTTTAATGTTTGCAATTACAATGTTTGTTTGCAAACTCCACCAGATTTGGGAGTCCAATCATGGCCTTCGGGTGGGAAATAACTGTATTCCAACGTGATTCTAGCTACTGGTTAGATCTTCTCCTACTTCGGACATATTTACTCACATTGGAGAAAATAGTGAAGAACATGATTTTGTTCACCTTCAAAGCTAAAACTCAGTTAAGGAAACCATTGCTTGAGCTCAAACAGTGAGTGTGTTTCTGTGTGTGTCTTGCATTCATTCAAGTGAAGCAAAAAAGAAAAAAAAAAAAAGTGAAAGCTGTAATGGCTCTTGGTAGTAAAATCACCGTGCATTTTAGAGCACTATTCAAGTGAAGCCACAAATATAAAATTTTAAAAATTCCTATGTTTCTCCATCTCATGACCAGGGGCGGAATTAGGAATTTATCTTTAAGGGTGTCGAGTTACTATGCATGTTATCTAACAATGACGCACAAGGTTCGGGGGCAGCGCTCCCGAGACGATATTTTTGGTTCTATTTATACATGAGTATACTTTTTTTTTTTTTTCCTTTCTTATCAGTAAGACTACAAATTTACTATGTAAGGTTATTTTGTGTGATGGGTTGAGTTGATCATAATGAGTGGTCTAATTATATAGAGAAATGCTATTCTGCTCAAATCTTGTATCCCAAATGATTCTCAAACATATGTGGTTGAAGTTAAGAGTTGAAAGAAAGCAATAAAATGGTTTAAGATGACTAAGGGAGTAGCATATTTTTTTGTTTGGGAGTAGCAGCAGATTTTTTTTTGTTTCGGGGTGCCAACAGACAACAAAATATGAGGCATAGAACACATACATGTATATTAGTAAAACCAATTTACCACATGTGAGGGGTGCCATGACACCCTCTCCACTATACACTCAGTTCCGCCCCTGCTCATGACGCATTTTAGAATCCATCCGGTTAAGTATTTAAATTGAGTAATGCTATGTTTCCCAAATTTTTATCCCAAATGTGCTTCCCAGATAATGTGACAATGAGTCGGGTAAACAACTTCCAATCAAAATTTAATTGATCCCACTGTATTAGACCTGACCCCACTGTCACATAATTTGGAACACACTTTTGGGATAAAAATTTGAAAAGCATAGCATTATTCTTTTAAATTAATTATTTTTTGAATTAAGTCATTTTTTGCTTTTTGCAAAGCTGTAAATATTTTAACTTAAAAAAGGAACTAAATCTTTGAAAAACCGTGAGAAAGTTAAAAATCCAAACAATCACATCTTTTTAAATTAAGATGGAGTGGAAAAGAAATATAATTAAGGGTATATTACATTCCGTACCCTTATAGTTTGGCTGTTATGTCATTTTGGTACCTGTTGTTTCAATTTTGTCAATTTAATTCTTACAGTTTCAGTTTAGGTTCAATGTAGTCCATTCATCAATTTTCCTTACAATTTTAGGTTCTATATATGTCTGTAAAGTGTAATTTCTCTTAGTAAATTTACTATTATGCTCCTAATAGTACATTGAACCTAAACTGAAACTATAAGGACCAAATTGACAAAATTAAAATTATAGGGCCTAAAATGACTTTACATCCAAACTACAGGGGTGTAAAATGTAATTTACCCTATAATTAATTTCAGTGAAAAAAAAAAAAAATTTATTTCCTCCACCCTTAACAAGGTTTCTGTACATACACTGCAGTTTGAAATATCCTTTCACCTTTCACAAGTAAAGCGGAAGTCATCATTCCTTATTCTTATTTATCCAAAAAAATAATAATAATAATTATAAAAAAAAATTATTTCTTAATCTCCACATACACAGATGAGAAAGAACCTACTGCTGCGGCATTTTGCCCATGATGGTACGAAGAGGAAAAGTCCGCATGTACCTGACAAGAAGTTGCGTAAATGCGCCCAAAAACAGTTAATTCATGGAATTGAAGATGAGAGATTTAGAGCATTTTCCTGATTCATCGCGACTGGCCATTTCAGGGAGTTGTGTGTGTTGAGAAACTGGCAGCAACTTTTTGAGAGAACTTGGCCAATTTCAAGACTATACCAATACCTTCAAGCCTTCATCCCTAGATCAACACCCAAGACAAATATTCAATTGAAAGAAAATATTTATGTTCTCATACCCTTACTTGATGGAAAAAAAAACAATAGCATATCTGCAAAGTTACAACAATAATAGAGATTTTTTCTGAGCCGCTAGGGACCCAAGAAAATGAGGTGAAAACTGTATTTTTCCGTTTAGCTGTAATAGAAAGAAAGAAAAAAAAAATTCAAGCTAGATGATTTTAACCAGCCGTTATTAATTGGGCACTACAAAATGAAAATGGACAAACAAGATTGATAACCAATGCTAAGAACTTCAAAACATGCATGAAACGATTGCAGTAAGCAGCCAATATCAGTGGACAAACTGATAGCATCCTATTACCACAATGAGAAAAATAGGGTACTAAGTAACCACAAGTATGACAGAATTCTTTCTTCACAGGTCCTCTAT
Organism: Hydrangea macrophylla; assembly: GCA_033977485.1. Taxonomy (NCBI): domain Eukaryota; kingdom Viridiplantae; phylum Streptophyta; class Magnoliopsida; order Cornales; family Hydrangeaceae; genus Hydrangea; species Hydrangea macrophylla. The sequence goes on along the minus strand of CM066983.1, from coordinate 113,622,092 downwards.
ATTAATACATCCTGAAATATTTGAGTCCTCGTAAAAATCCCCTGAAACTATAACATTACCTCAACTGTTATGAGAATCCTTAGTCCTATGGTTCGCTGTACTACACAAAGATTTCTTACTAACTGGGGTTGAACCAGATAGATAATATTTCTTCGGTACAACATTAGTTGCAGAGCAATTGATAAAGAACGGAAAGAAAAGTGACATAAAAGAAGGGTAATACTAGACCCACACCCAAATCTCACACTCATCCATTCACACCCCGGCGTGGACCAATGAAAAGAGGAGAGAGATTGTAAAGTGGTGTGGACCCCACAGTCTCTCTCCTCTCCCCATTGGTCCACGTCAGGGTGTGGATGGATGTGTGAGATTTGGGTGTGCGTCTAGCATTACCCTAAAAAGAATGTACATATAAAAAAAAAACAAGCTACTCAGCCTACTGCCACCAAGTAGTTTAAGGAAAGACCATAGTACCATACACAACAAAATCAAGATTTCACTTACAGTTTCCGCCTTAGGTCACAGCTGTCTTTGACGCACGGCCGGTCGCAGTAGTGTTACCCATCACAACCGAATCTATAGATTTGCTATTACTATCGAAATGCTCTTTGTCAAATGTGAACTCGAGTTGCTTTTCCACCGACTTAAAAAAAGAAGTTCGTTTGGGTCTTAACTGATATGGTGGAGATGCATTAAATGCCTCACCATAGCATAACCCGGTGGTGTGATTACCGAGACAAGCATGACTTCCACACAAACTTCCATCACACAGCCCAGACTCCTCGAAAGTGGTCTTAGTCTCTTCTTTTTTATCATATGTCTTTCTCTTTCGTAATATAGAAGGGGTATTGGTGAAGCTCTTGGCAGCTATTTTTAATATAGATTCAGGACTTCGTATACACAGACCAGCACTCTTCACACAAGGCGGGGTGAAGATACTTGTAGGTGATGGAATTGGACTACAGTCAGTCTCATCTTGCATGCAAGATGTATACATACAATCAGTATGTAATGGAATATACCTTTCCAATTGTGGTGGCTCATAGCATAATGAACCATAAGTTGGAGTTTCAAACTGAACGTCACCATTTTTTCTATATCTCTCAAACATTGGCACCATAGTTTTATTGTCATGGCTGCTATCTGTATTGGACGACTGTGGCTTGGACTTCACAACTTCACTAGCACGATATTCATTTAGGGGAAGACGTGATGATGAAGCACCCATGTCGTGAAGTGTGCCCGAGGAGTCCAATGGGTCCTTGTCATCCTCTATTTTACATGTGTCTGCAGTGTCTGATGAGGTTCGAGCAGTTGTCTCTGATCTTATGTTTGAACAAACTACCAATTTTCCATTTGAATTTGTTCTATTTATGTCTTTGGATCCATTTTGGAGACCATTTTTTGCAGGAGGAAGATTCCCAGTAGCCAAGTAGAAATCTAACTTCTTCTTTAGGGAACTGTTCCAGTGGTTCTTAATTGCATTATCGGTCCTGCATAAATGGAAGTCATTCATGAGCAAGAATTGGGTCATATTGTTATGCGAGCGACACACACACACACTTCACATATGAGTTCAGTGTGATTCTGCACCTGTATTACATATACGTAAAACAAGCCAAAGCCTTGTTATTAGTGAGAGGTAACGCATACAGTTTCTTTATATTTACTACAAGACAAGAAACAAGAGTAATTAAAGTGCCTACATTAGATATAGTTGAGGATTATTCAATTAGGGAACATTCAAGACTAGCTAAAACCTTGGAATCTAGAGTTATATATGCTACAAAATAAAGCTAGTTATTGTTGTCAATAGCACTTTAATAGAGTATATTTGCATCCTCCAATACGTCTTTCATGCTATAACTTTCATTGTGAGGACTGTATCTAATACGATGGTTTGAGGTCTTTTACAGTAATGCAATTAAAAAGCAACATGAAATTATTGAGTTTCCATATTACGTCTAGATTGACTTACCTGTGTTCCCTACAGCGCAAACTTCTACAATAGCACCAAAGCAAGTATTATGGCTAAAACTAGTTAGATTGGTGGAATAATATACAATAGTATGATTAGTTTTCATGAAGCATAACAATGAGATATAGAAGAATCTTAAGCCTTTGCATCTAAACAAAAATCTCATGCAATGTCAACCACATGCATTGGCATGTGAGAGAAAGTGGTTTTTTGTTTCCTGTCTGAGAAGATGAAATGTACCTAAAACTTCTTTAAATCTCGTTTACTACTTAAATTCACTTCAGACAGTTCCTCCCCCCCCCCCCCCCCACCCCCTAAAAAAAAAAAAAAAAACATGGCCATCAGATGTTTCTGAAAGTAGATATAATGTTTTTCCTTCTTTTTTTTTCCCCCCCTTTTTTAATGTGATTACCGTAGAGATAGAGAAAAACAACCCAGTGACAGCTATTTCATAATGATCTGCCAAATTAGCACCTTTAATGGTGGAAAGTGGTGTGTCCCACTTGCTCACTCAATGAGGTGCTTGGGTGAGCAAATTTGTTCTCTTAATTTTCTCTGTAAATGATATATTATATGAATGAGTGAGTACCTTCCAGGCAGAACCTTAGCAATTTCAGCCCATTTGTTTCCATATTCCCAATGAGCATTCATGAGGGCCATTTCTTCCTCCAACGTCCAAGCATCCTTTTTTATATCTGGATTCAGATGATTGTGCCACCTAAAAATATTCAAAGTATTACGTTCTTAAGTCAATAATACGTAAATGGATATTACTTGTGAAAGTAACATTAAAAGTATTACTTTCATAAGTCCAAAATATTAATCAAACGATTTTTCCACTCTTGACAAAGTTAATTTTTTTAAAAAATACATGCTGTAAGAATGAGATGAAAAAATATATATATATATATATACATAGGGGCGTAGCACACGCGTTGCGCGTGCCAATCGGTAAATGTGGATGAAATTTGTGATATATGCGCACTTTATGTAAATTGAGGAAAAGTTAGTAATATATGTGGAAGTATTATAATTTGACAATTTAATACATATTTATGTAATCATTTTTGTCACCGTAAGCACTTTTGCTATCATAAAAGCGTAAGCTTTTCCACGAGATTGTGGACTATTAGTTATACCCTTCATTATTAAGGGGACTAATAACACCACATCCCTTATAGGAATAATAAGTAGTCCGTAACTTTTTTGTAATTATTAGTGTAAAGTGTTTCTCTTTTATTGAGTTCTAGCTGTTGTGGTTATTGTATTTTTACCGTCAACTCTTACCTGTGAATTAAACCTCCATTTATTATGATACAAATTATAACTAAAAGAGCAAAATATAAGCATATAACCACGTGTATGCACGCGTATGTAATAAAATTAACCATTTAAAAAAAAAAAGAAAGAAAGAAAGAAAAAAAGATAAACGGTTGTGCCAAAAGATGACCATTCTGTAAATTTTCTTTAAAATTGACCTATATGTAAATATTATGTAAGTAGCCACTTTTGTTGACTTTTTTTTAAGCCAATTGTAATTATGATTACAAAAGTTGATTGGGCCTCAAATATTGAAGCCAAAGTTGATTGAATCGTCAATATTATATTAATTAAAATTTCAAAAGTTGACATCAATGTAATGATTTGTCTAAAATGACAGAATTACCCTCACACAAATCAATATATCCTTATGATGAGTTAGAATACATAGAAGGGCAGAATAATAATTGTAAATCAAGGAAATCACTAAGAATGACAAAACAAAGTGAGAAATACCCAAATTGCCCAAATTAATTGGCAATTGGCACAGAACCATAGGAGTCATAGAATCCTTTCTATGTAGTAGATATATCTGAGACGTTTTCAGGTACAAAGTTACTGGTAATGGAAGTATATATAAGAACAAATAACTACAGAATACAAAACATTTGAAAATAATGCAGCATACAAAGTTATAGGAGATTCCTGTTATACGAGTAATTCTAGAAATTTCTCCTAGAAAATGTTACAAAGTGATGAAGATAATTACTTCAACAAAAATGAATCACAATCACTCTCTGACTAGAAAGAAGTCCATGGAAATTAAGGACGTACCAATAGTAGTAAACCAGACTCATGTACATATAAACTGGGCATTTACAAACCAAGAATTTGAGAAAATATATACAAACTTACCTTTCACGACATTGTTTCCCTATACGGCCCGTCAAAGACTTGGCTATGACAGACCATTTCGTGGGCCCATATTTTGATACCAGTTCATTGATTTTGTCATCCTCCTGTACAACAAAATCGGCAGTAAAAGATTATATGTTCCAAGCACAATTGCTTTTCTAAAAACAAAACATTTGAACACTTTATACAAGAACAGATATCAGTGAATGAGGTTTTAGAATAGCTTTCCAACCTCTTGACTCCATGGTCCTTTAACAAGTTCTGGGTCAAGAACCTTCTGCCATCGATGAAGACATTGAACTTCTGATCTATCAGGAAAGAATTCAGCTGCAAACACATCAATGGTAATATAGATATTTAAGACCACCTTTGCATTCAAGCGTGAATTTTAACAGAGTCTTCGCTCTGTGAATGTTAAATATATGAGGAGTTAAGATAACCTTGCTATACCATCTGTATATGAGTATATATAATTAAAAAAATGTCACAACAGCTAAATAATTTCGTTCCATCACAAAATAAATGTAGCTAACCCACAAAGAAATATTTTATGCAATTTCTTAGCATGTTCATATCCTCATACGGAAGGCGACTTTAGGTTAAAATGGGTGCATCACTTTCATGGCTGGTTCTGGCCATCACTTTCATGGCTACAGCCTACGTAGCAGTCCATGTAAACCCATGCAACAAATGGCTTATGCCAATCAAATACAGATAATAGGAAGATGTTCTTGATAATTACTAGAACTAATATCATAATTTTATTTTTACCATGCCATTGACTTAGAAATCGAGTACCATTTGTCGTTTTCAGTCCCCACTCCTGCCGAAAAAAAAATCCACAAAAATGAAATTCTTCCACTTCCACCCTTAAGATAATGCTCATGTAATTTACATGAGTATTAAATGTCGACCATAAGATTACACACTCAAGAAGTTGCACCTAGTCAGCCTCCTCTTTCCATTACAAACATTTCACATAAATTCAATGTTTATTGACCTCTTAGCTTATTTACGTGATGTTCAATATCCATTTACCCAGTCTAGATAGTTTACTACCGGGGGGAGAGGACAATTAAGGTTTGTTATGGAGCAGTTATACCCGTTACGACAAACATGATTATCGAGATGATGTATCACGTAAATAAAGGATAGCATAAAGCGAGAATTCACTGAATGTGCTAATCAAGTAAGTACCAAAGTGGAAAGATCATGATCTGTGTGAAGCGGGGGGCACTCCCATATACAGTACTAGTTTGGTGCACATGACCAGCCTAGGCGTGTATGTGCTAAGACACATGCACTCACATAAAGAGCGATGGTCACGGTGGTGCCTGCAACGTGTTCAAGAAGGCACTATAAGCAGGGGCGGAACTGAGTGTATAGTGGGGGTTGCCATGGCACCCCTCACATGTGGTAAATTGGTCTTACTAATATAAATGTATGTGTTATGCCTCATAATTTGTTGTCTGTTGGCACCCCCAAACAAAAAATATCTGCTGCTCCTCATATTTTGTTGTTTCTGGCACCCCTAAACAAAAAAATATGCTACTCCTTTAGTCACCTTAAACCAATTTATTGCCTTCTTTCAGCTCTTAACTTCAACCACATATGTTTGAGAATCATTTGGGATATAAGATTTGAGCAGAATAGCATTACTCTATACAATTAGACCACTCATTATGATAAACTCAACCCACCAACCACACAAATAACCTTACATAGTAAATTTGTAGTCTTACTGATAAGGGGGAAAAAAAGTATCCTCATGTATAAATAGAACCAAAAAAATCGTCTCGGGAGCGCTTCCCCCGAACCCCGGGTGTCATTGTTAGATAACATAAATAGTAACTCGGCACCCCCAAAGACAAATTCCTGGTTCCGCCCCTGACTATAAGAATCCCTTTTCTCTGAAAGGACCAAAGTGTAATGGAGCACTGATGCGAGTCGAACCTTAGGGAATCTTCAACTATAGCCACCAACCATGTAACCGTGATAATTTCATTGAGGAGATCATGGCATGGCATGGCATTGATACAGTGACCAATCACAAAATAATAATGGTCCAGTGGGGTCTGTCCCCAACCAGGATTACCACCAGGTAATGAGGTAAACCATGAAATATATTATGGCATTGAGATAGTTCGAGTGCACACAATGCTCACGCAATTCCAACCTCCCATGTCTTATGGTACCCACCACTTTTTAAGTAGGTCCTACATATGAAAGACCCACATAAATGAGATCCAAGTGAATGATTATAGAGCCCCTCAATACTTCGAGAATTGGGATTTCATAGCAGGGGAAACAAAAAATGCCCCTAATTGGAGAGGAGGGGGGATCCTAAATTGTTTTAGAGAATCTTCTGCAAGCATTAGTTTGACTTTTAAAACATCACCATACTATTGATGATAGATGATTGTTGCATTCAGACATTTAGCAAAATATTGGATTGTTAGATGTTTGTACATATCATATAAATTGGTTTCCTCCCTTGTTTCACAAGTCACAACCAAAGTTCGCAAAAATCGGCATGTTTTGTTTCACATGTTTACCTACAATGTATCTTAAGATACACTTCTATCCTAGTAACAAAGTAAGAAAATAATAAAATAACATGTACACTAAAAATATCAAATAACTGTTATATCTACAGGTGCTATGCGTGATACACCAAGTGAAATAGCCCTGCCCCGCGACAAATGGAGGGAGGAAACTGAGTGTTAAGGATTCATGTAATGAGATAGAGATTGAAATAACCAGGTTATATTGAAGAAAAATTTTTTGAAACAGACATTTCATCTCATTGCATTGATTGTAATGAATATTCAGTGTCTCCAACACTTGGGCGGGAGGGAGAGGACACTGAGTATCAAGGATTCACACCATGAGATATGAATGATTGTAGAAGGCCACTAAGTTGACATTAAAAACCGAGTTTGTTATTAATTTAAAATTTGACAGTCTTTATCAAATTCAAGGTAGCCAGAATTTAACAAAAACCTTGATTCCCTGCTATGTCTGGACGTGTCATTAGATCTCTTGTAAGAGTCCTTATGGAAGAAGCAGAAGGAATGACTTGGTTTTTTTTAATGGCGTAGCTTCCACATAACATAGCAATTACCACGGTATAGCTTCTATACAAGACAATAAGTTCTGGCCCAAATAGTCATAGTTCGTAATAATTGAAACTTCTCTGAATATCCATGGAGATCGATACAATGTGTGAGGGACAGAGGAGGTCGCAATCGTTAAGGAAATTATGAAACAACAAAATCCATTAAAGTTGCATTACAAAAGAATAACTGCCAACTTCATTGTAGTTTTAACAATTAAGAATTGCTACTAGAAGCACCACAGGGGGAAGAGCAAACCTATTTTCTTCCAAGATTTCCCCTTGTAAACTGCAACAGCTCTTTTTAGTGTGTCATCCTGAAGCAAGTTGAAGAAGTTGTTACACAACAAAGAGCAATCCCCAAAAATTGAAATAATTGCAAGCACCATACAACAAAGGCCCTGCTTGGAATCACTTCTCAAAAACACTTTTGCACTCAAACGTGCTTTTCGGACCCAAAATGTACAATAAATTTGAAGCAGCACTTTAGAGCTCGAAAAGCCCATTTTGGCAGAAGCGTGTGTCCAGAGGTGCTTCAACCCAAACATGATACAGGAAGAAGATTTGGGTTTTAATGGATTTTTCGTATTTCCCATTGGTGCCCTTGTGATTGGGGCTTTTTGTTGCTTCCTAAACACAGAAGCCACAGCCAGTTCAAATGGGCCCAAATATACAAACACAGGTACACACTAGAGATCTGAGTTATAACATGTCAAATTATGGTCTCTATTGAGGTTAGTGTGGATTCAAACGTACATTTCATGTTAAACTAACAAAAAGGACCAGTACGAGCATAAGCTTCACGGCTTTTAATGCAAATATGTGTAAATGCATAGAGACGGGGCTTACCTCCTGCGGGGTCCAGCCTCCCCTTGCTCGCCTAATAGGGCCAGTGGTCCTCCTACAATGTCCATTCACATCATTAAGTGTCACCCAATCATCACAAATCAATTTTAACGCCAGACAAAAAACTTCCAATCCAAGAGATAATAATCTCATGGAAAAAGCAATTGTAGGCTTCAAACAGACAAGTTTTAGTGTCTCATTTGAAACGTATCTCTTCTTTTCAAAGAGCATCTACAAAGATATCACAAAATCCCCATGCATGTTAGCTAGGAAACAATATCTACGTATCTAAAATATTTTTAAAGGAACTTAATATTGTAAACATGGCCAAAGAAAGTGGAGCATGTTAAGGATGCTATTTAATGTAGGAAAAGTAGGTGACTACTAAAAAGGGGTATCATGTGGTAGAACAGTAGCAGCATGCACTGGAATTTTCGTACACTTCGGTTTTATGATGATATGTCACCACATGGGTGGGTGGCCTGAGGGGTCTAAATTCATTTCACTCATGCCGTAATTTTACTTGTAGATAAAACTACTTAAAGACTCATTTCCTAAAATTCATGATCCAATCAAGTGCATTTCAAAAGTGTATCCGTTTTCTTTTTTTGTTTCTCAAAAGACCAATTTACCTCAAAAACAAAGTTTTAGATCCCTTACCAATTCAATTATGCTCCAATTAGCTTCCAATTTTTAGATCCCTTACCAATTCAATGGTGCTGCAATTAGCTTCCAATCCTTCTCCGCATTTAAGAGCCCGTTCGGGTTAGGTTTTAATATAATCACTTTTTGGAATAAGAGATCTTTTAACAAGCTACAAATCGGAGCTTTCAAAAAAAAGATTTTTTTTTTTTTTTTAAAGCTATAAAAGGAATCAGATGTTTTAAAAGCTGTGAGAAGCTAATCCGGTCACAGCTTTTTAACCAATCACTTACAATTGTGATTGTTGGCCCCGAAAAGCTATCCAAATGACTCTAAAACTTGGACAACCATTTGTTGAAGATAATCGGTCTAACACTACTTTCAAGCTCAACACAGGAACCCATAAACTTCATTAGTTAATGCTAAAACAGACTAACTTGCCCAAGAGAGTGAACTCGTTAAACTAAAGATTCAACCACAGTACCGGTGAGCTGTGAATGCACTTTCAACCGCTTACAAAGTTCTGCTAAAATCAATCACTCCTCAGTAAAACCAAAAAAATAAGAGGTCTAGAAGTTACAGTACAGTACCCAGATGTGCTAGTGGGGCTGCATATCCCAGGTGACTTAGCAGTGACACTGCCGCTACCTTCAGAGAGAGAAGAACTTGACGCAGGCGCTGATTGCTTGTTCTCAAGACAAAGCTCTTCCATCTTCACCTCAGCCATCTCCTCCTAACCATCATCTCCAAAACTCAACACCCCAATCAAAATTGATAACCCAGAAACCAACCTTAAAACTAATTACAAATAAGCAAAATACACAGACAGAAGTATAAAACCTACCACTTAAGTCACAACTAAAAGTTTTCATAGCCTAAACTCAGATCTCTGAACTAACACTTAGATCAAAACAAAACTAGTAAAACCCAAATAACATATTGTAAATTCATAATTCTAGGGATTCCGTAAACGAAAATTGTAAAAATAATTAAAATCAAACAAATCAGAGCTAGTTCAATTACAGAAAAATGCGTTTAAAGGATCAAAAAAACAGTTTTTGTATTGAAAAAAAAAAAAAAAGAGACCAAATTGTTTCCAATAAGCAGTTGAAATAGTATACTAATACTACCTCTGCTTGCAGAGAAGAGGCAGAAATCGAAGTCGAGCTCATCCAGAGAACAAGAAGTTCACACGCTATTGAAGCCCCAAGCGACCTCTGAGAGAGAGAGAGAGAGAGAGAGAGAGTGAGCGAAAGTGCCTTCGTTCGAAAAAAAAACCTTGCCCGTTGAACCAAACAGGAGAGAGAAAGCGAGAAAGCAAACAAATCTGTATTATATATACATATATATTATATATGTAAGTTCATATATAACGTATAGGCCCTTCGACGTCTCCGTTTCTCTGCGTTAGAGAATTTTGTTGTACATTATGCTTTGAATTCCTTGTACCTGTTAACGGCCGTTGACGGTGCACGTGAACGTTAGGGGAAGGTTTTGAACCTCAAACGGCACTCTCCTATTATAGTATGGAGACATGCGTTAAATGTCGAACATATTGGATGGGTTCCCGGGAATTTTCTGACCGTTGGATTGGATGTGAGCTCTCGAGGTTTTTAAGTGAAAGATACGTTTTAACTGATTGCTGGCGTGTTAGGGTATTGATGTTTGGACTTCGCTGGGACGTCTGATCAAGCCGTATCAACGGTCTGAAAGATTCTTGTTGGGCTATTAAATATAGACCGTCTGATTGATTTACATTTGGCGGTAAGGTACATAGTACATGATGGAGGTGAGATATAACGTTTAATTTTGTTTTTCCCTCTTTAATTTTGCATATGGAATTACTAATAATTGTCCGTGTCCAAGACACAGTGCCAAAAAAAATAAAAATAATAATGTTAGGATAATTGAATAATTTAAATGCATTTGGCACTTAACTCCGCGTACATTTGGCTCTAATATTCAAACATCTGTTAAGTAAAAAATTATTTTTTATTATTATGATGATGATGATTATTATTATTATTATTATTTAAAAGACTAAAAATTAAATTTTCAAAGAGAATATGTTGATAAGTTCTACAATTAATTTAATTTTGACCATTAGATTAAAGACTTGGCCTGGATTTATTTGGAGTGAGCTGAGTTTGTTTGGATTGGATTTGTTTATGCCATTGAAGAGAGAGATAGAGATAGGAATGCCTTGAGTGGTTGTCAACCACTGGATTAAGATCCAAGGGTTGAAAATGTCTCCCCATAAAGTCAATGCTCAGATATTATATAGATGGTAAGTTTCTAGAATTATGGTAAGCCGTTAAAAGTATTGAAGTTGATAAGTTTCTAGAATTATGGTAAGCCGTTAAAAGTATTGAAGTTGATTAATTAAAAGGAGACTTGGTATAAGGTCCCTAAGTTTTAAACAATTTGGACTAAAAGACAAGCCATAAATCAATAACCACACAAGGACACACTCTAAAAAATTTCCATCTTAAAGTCCCCTAAAATCTCCCACACAAATCTATTTTGACCTCCCTCTCTCTCTCTCTCTCTCTCTCTCTCTCTCTCTCTGCTACCACCACCGCCATCAATCCGCCACCACCACTACCACCACCACCGCCATCCCCTTCTTCCATAGCCATCACCATTGCCTCTACAATCTCTAGATCTTTCGCCGCCACCACCACTGCCTTCTACGACCTTCCTCTCGCCGCCACTGCCACCACTGATTTGCCACCACCACCACCACTGATTCATCACCTCCATCGCCTTCTTTATCTTCGACGACGTGCAGCCTCATGATTGTGATCTAGATCTAGATCTTGATCGCTGATTGAAATCTAGATCTAGATATGGATCTAGATGTCACCGTCATAACGAACTCCGGCATCCACCATGCAAGGTCACCATATGTGAGGTATGTTGCAGAATATACAATCTTAAGTAAAATTTCACTTAAGATAGTAAAATTTCACTTAAGATATCTTAAGTGAAATTTTACTTTAATTTTTTTAAAGTGAAAATTTCTGATTTTTCAGTGAAGTTTCACCTCTCTTGTTAAGTGAAAATCATCCAATCTTTAGTGAAATTGCAAACTTAAAAAAATATATATATAAATTAAGCTAAAGTAAATTTTCACTTAACTTCATTAAAAATTAGTGATATTTCACTTCAGTTATCTTAAGTGAAATTTCACTTAATATTTTTAAATGAGGGAAGTCGCCTGATTTCAGACGAGGTTGTAGGGGACGTGGTCGCGGAGGTCAGGTGAGGGGGAGGCAAAATAGTGGTAGTCGCCGGAGGTCAGGCGAGGTAGAGGTGGTTGTCATCGGAGGTTAGATGAGACAGTGGATGATCGTCGGAGGTCAGGTGAGGTCACCGAAGGTCAGGCGAGAACGACATAGGTGGCATAGGTAGTCGTCGGAGATGGTAGGGGTGTTGGTAATGACGATAGAGGTATTTTGGTCTATAAATAGATGGAAGGACTTCTTACCAGCCGTAGAATTTATTTATTCTTAATTCTAAAATAGTTTGTCCTAATACCCTTTTTCACCAATTTTCTCTAATTTTTAAAATTCAATTTTTACCTTTTTGGAAATATTAACTAAGAAAAATGAGTTGACTTATTAACCTTAGGACTGCAACTCACGGAAACATGCCCAAGCCTAGCACGAACCCATTAAAATATATAGTGGTTGGACAATCTCTCATCCGAAAAATAGTTTTACATGAATGTAAAATTATATTGAGTAATGATTGGTATACATAAAATGTGCACATTAAGTGTGTACATAAAAAATTGGGCTATTTTTTTTAGTGGGTCCTTTGTGTACAGGCATGAAACCCACTGAAATGAATAACTCAGATATTTATGTATATATTTTATGTGTATATTTTATATGCACATAGTATTACCCAAATATATTTTAAAAAATATTTTAGGTTGAAACAAACGGAGAACTTTTTTTAGATAAGAGCTTGAGCCCAAACCCATGTTATACGTAAGTTATATATGGGCCACATTTGTGTATAATAAATTTAAATCAAACCAATCTAAAGCCAAACTCGGTTTGCCTGAATTGCAGCTATGTCTACTCTTTCTTTTTATGGGATTCTTTGTAAACTCTCTTAAAATAACATTAAGAGAGTTTTCAATATATGCATTGCAATTTGCAATTGACAAAAAATTTCAACATTAAAATGCCAAACAAAAAGTGGATGGAGCCGTGACAGCCATCTAATTTAAGGTATATTCAAACATGCCTTCAGTTGATCTGCTCTCAAATTTTGGTGTTTTCTCAAATTTTGTTTCACATCTAACTTGAATGTTCAATAGCTTATAAGACCTACCCACTTGTTATTAATTTCAGAAATAGCCCAAAAGCACTAATAACTAGATCACTGTTGAAAAGTTAAGCCTACGCATGATTACTAAAATCAGTAAATGTTGACAACACAAACTATAAAGTAACGAATGTTTAAGTTCACTGTCAGTATTAAAATTAGTAGTTAGTGCTGTTAAATGTAAAGAAAAGACTTGTGTACAAGTACGATTCGTCAGTGTGTACAAATTTATCTATGTGGACATCATGTAAATCAATAAAGCACTTGAAAAGCACTATAAGCACCTAAAGAACTGCACCCCAAGTTTAGATTAATGTCAAAAGTGATACATAGACAGCCAGCAAATTGCCATTTTCTCCACTGGAGAATAACAAGAAGACACCAAAAATAGAAGTAGAGAGTGAGTTTTCATCAATCTCATTCCCTTCTCATAAATACATGAAGCAAATTATACCTTGATCAAATTTATTAAACACCTCTTGAACTTCAAAAATTTAAACAGAAACTGAAACAGTGAACAAGAACATCTGCTCCTAAACAAGGGCATAACAGAAAGCTTACAGTAAAAGAATAAGTCTCAACTGTCGTAAAACCATTTTCAGGTGTTACAAGAGTTAACCGACAAAATTATAAGTATTTTGGTTTTAATCGGGTGTAGCTGTGCCTTGGTTGAGCTCTGCGAATCTCAGGCCAACACGCATGGAGTGCTTCAGGAACTTCTCAGCACACCTTCGGACACAGGTCTCCTCTTGTTTGTCCAGGGTTTTGCGCCGGAAGGTGTCCACACAGTCGGTGAAACATCTCTCTACGAGTGAATTATACATTCTTAGACTGCATATATCATTGAGAGAGGTAACATGATTAGGCTCTATTGTTGCTGCATTGTGAGTGGAAAAGAACAATAATGAAAAATAGTATCAAAAGTTTTCTCATTACATATTTTCACTACGTTTTGCCAATATCGTAACTTTCAGAGTCCCATTAGAGGATCGCGGTGGACCCTCTATGGGCACCACCTACCACACCAAATATAGGCTCTACCTGCACCAAGGTCCAGGTTATCACGTAGGAAATAGTGACGAACTAACCTTAAGGATGAAGTAATGGAGGGGGGATAAACCTCGGCATCTCGTACAACATGTTTAAAAGCTGGACCATGCGGTCCATGCCAATAATATATTAGATGTAATCCTGAAATAATATTGTGCACAAATATTTTCTCCGCCATTGGCAGCCAAATCATGTCAGCCGACTCAGCTGTGAATTGTAATCAGGAGCAAAGCATAAATAGATTGTACTAAAGGTAACATGTGTTGCATTTAATAAGTTTGTTTTTCTTTGAGAATCAAACAATGAATCACATATGAACAGACCATTCCCCAAGAAGTTACATACACAGCCATCACACATTTTGTGGTAATCACACCCAGCAACTAGAAGAGATGTTTTACTCTTACGGGAGATGTATAAACATGAAGCTCTACACCTTTCAACCTTCTCACGAAATACTTCTCCAAAAGTTCAAGCAATGCTGTGCGAATAAACAGATCTATAGCTCTCAGGCTATGTAGCCTGTACACTTCAATTTGGGTGTCCTGTCCATGTCGGACATTCAAACAAAAAAGCATCTTAGTAGACATCGAACACATGTCGGACACGCGACCGACATGGCAGGACAACGGAATAGACAAGGCAATGTGGTTTCTTTGAAAATAGTTTTAAAACTATGACTGTGAGGTTAAGAAATTCTAATATAATAAAATCCGAGATAAGTAATGGATCTATTTGGAAAATCTAGGTAATGAGAGGGGACAGTACACGGGATAATGTATAATTCACTCTAGAAAACTATAATTTTATTCGCCGTATCCTAGCCATGACAGTATCCTACATTTTTAAGATTTGCCATGTCGCCGTCTCGTTATTGTGTCATATCCATGCTACATAGCTCTTGGGGTTTACGTGCATTGTGCTTGTATAGAGAAGCCA
This sequence comes from Hydrangea macrophylla, assembly GCA_033977485.1. Lineage (NCBI taxonomy): Eukaryota > Viridiplantae > Streptophyta > Magnoliopsida > Cornales > Hydrangeaceae > Hydrangea > Hydrangea macrophylla. The sequence continues at coordinate 113,607,006 of CM066983.1, read as the reverse complement.
GCCTACGCGCATAGAAATCAGAGAATGAATTGAACTTTTGAGTGTTTACTATCCACTTATCCAGCAGACCAGAAATAGAAGGGATAACACAAGTTTACTAGAAATAGGTCTAGAACAAAAATCTCTTAGAAATTATACTAAAAGACGACCCTCTAATAATTAATAATCATGATTCACAGGAGATGCCAAAGCCATTAATTAATGAACTAAAAATACTAATTTGCTTTTACTGACCAAAACTGTCACACGGGTATATGACTTACGATGCATCAAAAAATCATATATGCATTCTCGTAATTATCCTATTTTCTTTTTTATTTTTAAATTTTTTTGGTCTAAGTTGTGTGCTTTGTTGAGTTGTGCTGATTTTGTGTGTGTTGGTTTCCTTTGGATATCAGGTGTTTTTTAAGTGCATTGTGCTTGTATAGAGAAGCCAGCCTAAGTGCATAGCAATCGGAGAATGAACTGATCTTTTGAGTGTACACTATCCAGCAGATCAGAAACTGTATGGATAGCACGGGTTTAATAGAAATAGGTCTAGAACACAAATCACCTGGAAAATATATTAAAAGCCAACCCTCTAATAATTAATAATCACGGGAGATACCAAAACCATTAATTAATAGAATTAAAAGTACTAATTCTCTTTTACTGGCCTAAACTTTCACACGGGTATATGACTTAGATGCAACCAAAAAAATCATATATGCATGCTCGCGGTTATATTTTAGTATGTTGTTAAAAAGAATTAACCAACTTGACATACATACAATATATATATATATGAACATGAAAAATAAATATATATATATATAAACATGATACATGTCTATACAAATAGTATACATATGACATACATACGTGGGTTGTAATTACTTACTATTGGAAAAAATCTACTACATAATCCCACAAACTACAACTGACAGCACCTACCTTACTGTGCCTCGGATCTCTGCCCAATGCAGATATAAGTTTTATTCTCTATTGTAACTCAACCAACTAATTGATAATTTTGTGGAGACCAAACTAGTTGAGGCCGGCTACATAAATAATAAATCACGATCCTCCGTGTTGCTCTTCCTAAAACTATTGTCTCATTCAAACGACACACTATAGTATCTTTCCTTATGACCTCTGCTCATGTCAATGTTCTTCTACCTCTTCCCCTAACTTTACCCTCAATGTGAACACTATCACTCCTTCGAACTTGTGCATTCATTGGTTGTCTTTGCACACATCCAAAACATCTTAATTGATTTCTCATGCTTTTTTCTCTAAAATGGATTCCACTTGTTCCATATTACAAATGGATTGCCAAACTCAGCTTGAAATTCATATACACTAATACACGTCTTGTAAAAAAAACACAATCTATAAGTTCATAAGCTGAATAGAAAAATGACACCATTCATGTTCTAAATCCAGTTCTCATATCAATTGCATTACCCACAAAAAAAACATATAAGTAACCTCATTGTAACAATCAACCAATTGAAATAATATAAAAAAGACATGTGAACAAAATACCACAAATTAATCACATCAGAAATTGAAAAAAGAAGCAGAATTACCAATATGACAATCGCTATAATTAAAGCAAAAAAAAAAACTGAGTAAGAAAAAGGAGAACCTGTCGCGAATTTGTAACTGATCGATCATAGTGGACATTCGGATCTTATCTTCTTCAGGAAGAGAGTCCAGATCTCCAAGCATACTCTTGTCCATCTTCGAATTAACCAAAAAAAAAAAAATTGGAGGGTTTGGGGGCTAACTGACTGACTGGGTTGTCACTTTTTCACAAGAACTGGCGGTCTCTAAAACCCTAATAGGAGTAATAACTAATAAGAGGCCCAGAGGGCTTTAATAATTAATACAAAACATGCCCCTGAAATTTTGTATTGTCTCATTTTAGTCCCTATATTTTCAATTACATCAATTTGGTCCTTAAAGTTTTTAAATAGGAGCAATTTGATTCAAATATCCAATTCTGTGAGAAAAGTTACGGAATTTGCTCATATGCTATGCATTGTCACACTTTTTAAGGGCAAAAATGAAAAATCATCAATCTCTACACCCGCTTATCAACATAATTGTGCATAGCCATAGATGAATTCCGTCAACTTTGCTGACATAATGGGACATGCTATGTACTGTCACACATTTCAGAGGCAATAGTGGAATACCATCAATCTCCCCACCCACTTGTTAGTGTAATTGTGAATAGCAATGAGTGAATTCTATCTACTTCTCTGACAAAATAGGACACATAGACCATGTTACTTCTATTTAAAAACTTTAGAGACTAAATTAATGGAATTGAAACTATAATGACAAAAAAAAATTGAGAGTATCCAACACAGTCGTGCGTTGCTTCTCAGTAGCTTCAGAAAACAAGATAAGATCGTTCGCAAAGAAAAGATGGGAGAAAATGGGTCCTCCTTTAGAAGCCTTTAACCCTTTCCATCTTTTACTTTGAACAACTTGATTAATTAAAGACAAAAGGATCTTCATACAAAATACAAAAAGGCAAGGGGAAATAGGGTCACCTTGTCTAATCCCACGGGGGAGTTTGAATCCTTCTAACACTTCACCATTAAAATTAACCGCCAAATTGGAAGTAGTAATACAATATTTAATAAATTTGACCCAATTTTTAGGAAAATTAAAACGAATGAGGGCATTTTTCAAAAAATTCCAATCCACTCTATCATAGGCTTTTTCAAGATCAATTTTCCAAATAACACCACCTTTAGAGCTCTTACTATTGTTCAGGGAGTGGAAAATCTCTTGAGTAATGATCACATTATCTTTAGTGTTCCTCCATGGTATAAAACTACTCTGGCAAGGATTTATGGGGTATCCAGGATAGGTCTGATACGGTTGACCAGAACTTTGGTCATGATTTTATAAATGACATTACATAAGCCAATAGGTCTAAAGTTACGGACACTTTCAGGGTTATCCACCTTAGGGATTTATTAATATCCACATGGTAGCTCCCTTGTCTCCAACAATCCGAAATAAATTTGGTCATCGAAGAATTCACAATATGCCAATATTTCTGGTAAAAATCGGGATTAAAACCATCCGGCCCATGGTATTTGGAAGGGTACATGTCAAAAAGAGATTTCTTGATTTCAAGATTAGAGAAAGGTCTAGCCAGAGAATCCTTGGCAACCAAGTCAATGGAATTTAGAGGGGGAAATAAGCTCAGGTTGAGGTTGGAATGATGATCAGAAGAATTAAAAAGATCCTTGTAAAAATCTTTTACAAGGATTTAAAGTTTCGCTAGATCATTTATCCAAACTCCAGCATCATTGCATAAGGGTTCAATTCTATTTCTCTTCCGCCGGATAATAGTGGAAACATGAAAGAATTTAGTGTTCTTGTCCCCCTGAGCAAGCCACTCGATTCTAGATTTCTGTGTCCAAAAAATTTCCTCTTTAGCCAAAATATTCATGCAATCTCTCTGAAGAGACTTTTCTAACATGAATAAATTATGAGAGTAAGAGGCCGCTAAACTTTTTTGAATGCCCAAAATTCTGGCAAGCATTCTTTTTTGAGTAAAGATTGGGACACACCCATTCACACAACTTTTGGGACACAACTAAAAAAATGTGTCTATCTCTCTTATGTGATGTCACTGGACCCCACAATAACACAGGAGAGAGATAGACACATCTCTTAGATTGTGTCCCAAAAGTTGTGTGAATGGGTATGTCCCAAGTATTACCCTTCTTTTTTTGTTATGAAATAGATTACCAAAAATAGATTGATTCCAATGTTTAACATTGTTAGTGAATGTCACACCATTCTTGGAAAACGGAATCATTTTAAATGCATAACTGTTTTTATGAATTATTGATGTTGATTAATAATTTTGAATGGAGTTAACTGTGGGTCAATGGTGGGTGTTAATCGAGGACACGGGAAGTTGGTTATTTGAATTATCTAGTATATATGAATAGTGATTTTACACGTGTAGTATAATTTCTGATAGTTTTGATCTTGTTTAAGGTCATTTTGATTGATTTAATGATAACCAATATGATGCATTGCACAAAAGGTAGGTTATCTAAAAATTTACGAAAATAGTTTTCGGAACATAATTTTGGACCACAAATGGAACTTAGACGAAAACTTTTATGGAATAGAGATTTTCACTCATGAGTCAATAACATAGATGTTTAAGACGTTTTGGGGGATAATTGGAAGATTCGAGAACTCGTGGTGGGTTAAACGTAAATTTATAAAATCTTGTCTATATATAATATATTTGAAAATATCTCACAAACCAAACCTTAGGGAGCTTAGGAGAAAAAAGAGATTTTTGGAGCTTCGAGCTTTACGACGCCAATCGACGATCTTCCGTCTGTTGGTTCTCGACCAAAATTATATTTTTCAACTCCTCGAGGTAAGAGCTACGTTTTGATACCTCTTAGGCCTTGTTTGGCTAACTTTTTACGAAAATCCTAATATTGAGTTTTCTTGAAAAACATGCACATACTCGTAGGTTTCACTTGTGATTGGAAAACTAGCTTGATATCGGTGTTTTGAAGCTTCCCTTAAAGTTATAAGATCGTAGCTTAAGGTATGAATTCTAAACCTATGTTTATAGGAAATTTATATGTTTTAAATATCCGGCTTGATATTTTGGATCCCGGCAAAATTCATGTATTATTTAGGCTCGTTAATTTTGTATGTGAATATTGTGAAAAACATGTCTAGATGATTAAGTGAGCATGCTAGATGATTATATGGGTCAAATGAGGGATTTATACAAGTTATCTGGAGTAAGCTTCTCGATGTTTGAGAATTTTAGTAGCAACGACTACTGTGCATGGTTTAAGACATGGACTTGTCAGGGCACTTGGATGCAATGATTTAAGGGTTGGATTTGTTGTTACCGGATGAATGCTTATTTTTCTCCCTAGAGACTATTTTGACATGTATTGATGTTTTAAAGCATGAATTGTCATATATGCATTCATTTAAAATTGTGCACTCATCATACAGATGAGTAGTGGAGCGTTACTCTATTGTAAGTGATAAAAAGAAGGGAAAGAGGAAGTGTGAGAAGTGAGGCCGTGGGAATGCCGGGGATCGTTCCATGTATATGTTGTTTCTATTCCAATGATGTAATATGAATTTTTTAGAAATTAGAGTATTGAGCTTAACTTGAAAACCTTGGAATGGTTGTAGTAATGTTGTAATAGGTATTAAAACCTCTTTTAGTTAAGTTTGTAAAGTATCCAAACTCTTGAGTTCGTGTTTGAATGCTTTCCTTATCAAATTCATGTTTTGGGTGAATGTTGATAGTGTTTTCAAGAATTGAACCAAACAAGTCCTAACTTGTTTCATTTCTGTTTTCTTTTCAAAGTTAGCAAGATACATGTATATTCTTGTAGTCTTGATATAGTGGAGAAAGATTGGAATCAAGAATGTGTGTGTTGACGTGTAAGGTTGAATGACCCCTAGGAAAATTCTGCAGTGAAGGGGAGGAATTCTTTCAGAGGGTCATTCGACCGGTCGAACGGCCCCATTCGACCGGTTGAAATACCTTTTGCCCAAGTACTTTATGCTACCTTTTTTGAAATTTTTTTAAAGATTCTAATTGATTCTTAGGGTACCTTTAGGGTCCCTATTAACATATTCATTCTTATTTTGAAATATAATTAACTTTTCAAATTTATACGGATTTTATGGACTCGTAGTTTGACATTTTCCAAAGGCACTTTGTTCTAAAAAAGTTTCTTTATGATTCTACTTATGTTTTCTGCTGCTATGATTATTTAAATGGATTGGATGAGTCTTGGTGGCGTGCCACGTGTCCTATTTTCACCCGTAGTGGGATGGGTCGTAACAGTGAAGGACTGAGAGCCAAGAACTAAGTCCTGATTATAATTCGTCCAAGTGGAATCAACCAAACTTTCAAAAGATTGATGTTCAAACCACATGTTTTCAAATCTTAAGGGGTTTTCTATAGGGATAATGGGGAAGAGTGTTACCAGATAGATTGATCAAGAGGGGATGACGATTAGAGTACAGTCTAGGCAAGACTTGAACTGTAGCCTTAGGGAAAAGAGTTTTCCATGGCATATTAGCAAGGTCCTTCCTGCCATTAGTCCAAGTCAGAGAGGGACTTGTACATCCAAGATCAATAAGACCACAAGCATTGAGGTTATTATTAAAATTAATGCATCTGTTCCTCTAGCTATTCGAAGAGGAGGAAAAGCTTCTTTTCTCAAAGGGGTCAAAACGCTAGTTGAAGTGTCCAGCAACCATCCAGGGATTGTTTTAGGGTTGCGAAATGTCTTGGATACTGTCCTACAACAAATCCCTATTACGAGGATTAGCACTGCCATAGATTGCTGAAAAACTTCTGGAATTCCTAGGACTTGGGATCTCGGGAAATACTTAGGCTTTCCTTTAATCCACAAACGTATTTCTAAATCCCATTTCACTGATATTGTGACTAGGATTCAAAAACATCTCTCTGGGTAGAAGTCTTTGCTATTGTCTAGAGCTGGTAGAGCTACTCTAATCCAATCCGTTATCTCCACCATTCCCACTCATCTTATGCAAACCATGCTTCTCCCTAATAATGTATGTACGTCCATTGATAAAATTAACCACAATTTTCTTTGGGGAGATACTAAAAGTTCTAGGAAAATTAATCTAGTTAAGTGGGATACTGTTTGTCAAGACAAAAAAAGAGATGGTCTGGGCATTCGTAGAACTAAAACTAAAAATGTTGTTTTTCTTGGCATACTTGTTTGGAGTATTATTAACAGGGACCAATCTCCTTAGGCTAAATTCTTAGTTCCAAGTATATTCATGAGAGCCAGGAGGACTGGAACTCTAGGACTTTGAAGTCCAACATTTGGAAAGGCATTCTAACTGTCAAACCCTTTATTGAATTGGGCACCAAGTAGACTATTTGTAATGGTCTTGATACCCATCTCTGGAAAAATTGGTGGTGTGGAGATAGACCTATGGAAATGGATTTATCTTAACTGTCCCTACCTAATCTCCGTGTTAATGATATTATTAACAATAGTAGTTGGGATTTTTCCCTTATTGATCATATCCTAACTCCTGTTTGAAGGAAAGCCATCTTGAACACCCGATTCCCTTAGAGCTCTCTCTTTAAGAGATACTCCCTCTTGGGCTCTCTCGGCTAATGGCAAGTTTAGCATTATTAGTGCCTACCAATTGATTAGTGGTCAACATGCATAATTTGGCTACCACTCCTTGGGCTTTTATATGGAAGCTAAAGATCCCCAACAAGCTGAAACATACATTTTCTTTGGACTTGTTTCCATGATAGAATCCCTTCTAACTTTCTGAGGGTTCAAAGAAACATCACATATGATTCTTCTTGCAATCGCTGTGATCGTTGGAATGAAGATACTTTACACATTCTTAGGGATTGTAAAAAGTCTAAACCAATACGGGATAGGCTTATTAATGCTAACTATGTTGATATTTTCAATTTGCCCCTGAATGACTGGTTAAGCTCTAATATGCTACATAAGAAAGTTTGTGTTGACTTTAACTTACCTTGGAATATTGTTTTCGTCGCAGGAATTTGACATGTCTGGAAGGAAAGAAACAAAAAAATCTTTACCCATACCTCTACTCCATCCTTTGTCTTGATCCGTGATATCTATACTTACACTAGAAAGATCATGCAAGATAGTGGTAAAATGAGTCTTAGCCCTAAATCCGGCCCCTCAAACTTAATCAATTGGTCTTTTCCTTCTCTAGGTTTTTTAAAGCTCAATACTGACGATAGCTACAAAGGGAATCTAAGTGTTGGCAGAATTGGAGGATGCTTTAGAGATGATCGTGGCAAGAGGCCTGCTATTGGCTGCTACTAAGGGTTAGACTAATATCGAAATTGAATCTGACTCCGAAATGGCTTGCAACCTCCTGAGAAGTAATGATCAGAATCACCATCTCAAAGCCATGATTGAAGATTGCAAGGCCTTGCCCCATGATGTCCAAGACACTATGCTTCATACTAAATATGAAAAAAACTGTTGTGCAGATATTCTAGCTAAAAGAGGAGTCAATCAGTTGGATAGCTCAGTTTATTTGGACCACCCTACAAACGATCTCGTTTGGCCTTTGTTTGCTGATTATTTGGGTGTTTCCTTTGCTAGGGGTAGTTAGCTTTTATTTCTCTTTCCTGTTAACAAAAAAAAAAAACTATAAAGACTAAATCAAACAAAGACCAAACTTTAAGGGTATATTTTGTAATAAAACCTACTAAGAAATGTGTGAAATTTGTTTGCTCGTGTATCCTCTAAATTATTTGAATTTATTTTGCACTGGCGTCCCTACTGTTTTAAGGAAAGACTTTGGTACCCCAAAGCGTTTTTGGGTAAGAACGTTTATTCCCGGGTAAAAGATATTTGCTCTTTTTATGGGAACAAAGTGATAAGAAACATTTATTTTGTGGAACATATATTTCTTACCCAGGAACAAACGTTTCTTGGGTGGTTTTGATGGGACCAAATGTTTCTTATCACAGATCAAATGTTTATTACCATTAAAAAAATATTTCTTACCCAAAACCACTTTGAAGTACTAAAGTTGTCACGACCCATCCCACTACGCGTGGAAATAGGACACGTGGCACGCCACCAAGGCTCATCCAAACAATCATATAAATATACGCAGCAGAAAGAACTATAAAACAACCCTGGGTATTTAAAACTTAGGGAACATTACCCTCTGAGTTTGTAAAATTCATTGAAATCGGAGTTGTAAAAAGTTTTGTTCAATTAAAAGTGTTCACAAGAATCCATCTCAAAATACAGAGGTTCAGTCGACTGTCCAGTCGACTGTACTAGGGTCCAGTCGACTGTGTCTGGCAGAACTGAAACCCTAAATTCTCAACAGAGGTCCAGTCGACTGCCCAGTCGACTGCTTTCAAAAACCAGTCGACTGCTTTTCTATTCTAAGAAGCAGTGGTCAAAATTAACAGTGTTCAGTCGACTGTCCAAGGGGTCAGTCGACTACTTCTCTTATAAAATACTTACAGTGTCTCAGCCACACGAGATCCAGTCGACTGACCCTGGGTCCATCGACTGCTCCCCTGCTGGGCAGCCTGTGTTGAAAAATTACAACTCATGCTACTCAAAACCAACAACAAACCCAACCACAACTGATTTTTAACGTATTAAAACATAATTACAGACGTTCAATTACAAGATTACAATACTATAGAACTAATCTATGGTTCTATTACAACATATTACCAATCCTTACACAAATTTCAGGATTTAAAACAAAACAACCAAAACATATACAAGTGTGAAATCTCCGGCGTTCCTCGGCCTCACTCCTTACGATTCTTCTTGTCTTTCTTTTTACCTGCAATGGAGTACATCTCCACTGCTCAGCTATATGCTGAGCGTACAAGTCTAACATGTACAATATATGAAGAAACATGCTTTAATCTCATAAATCATACAATAGTCTCTAGGAAGAAAAATACGCGTTCATCCGGTAGCGGCAAGTCCAAGCCTTAAACCGCGATACCAATGGCAAGTCCAAGTCTATCAACCATTGTATCCACAAGTGCCATGGCAAGTCCAAGTCTATCAACCATGCACAGTAGCCGTCGCTACTAAATTCTCAAACATCGAGAAGCTTACTCCGGCATGAATTTGTATAAGACTCCCCTTTGACCCACATAGACAACTTAACGTGCTCGCATAAATTTAGACATGCTTTTCACAATTTAGCGCGTGCATAATTAACGGGCCTACAATTAACACATGGATTTCGCCCGGATCACAATTTCGTCGTCGAAATATAAAACATGTATTTCCCTATATTTCACAAGTTAGAACTTCATACCTCGTGCGATTTCTCCCAAACTTTGAAGGATCGACTAGGAGGCTAAATAAACGTCGAATTTCGAATTTGGTACGATTCCTACAAGTTTATACCTGTTTTTCCCAAAAGTCCAAAATTAATACTTTTACAAACATTGGCCAAACATGACCTAAGTGGTATCAAAACGTAGATCTTACCTCCACGAGTTCAAATCTGAAATCTGGAGAAAATCTTACGGACGAATGGTCGTCGATCGGCGTCGCAAAGCCCGTTGGCTCCAAATCTCCTTTCTCTCTCCTCTCTCTAGATATTTATGGAAAGTTTGGATGAGAATGAATCTCATCCTCATCTATTTATAGGCAAAATTTCTTGAAATTACGCTTACCCCCTCACGAGTTCCTCAAACTTCTAATTAGTTCTCGAAACTTCGCGCACATCCATTTTATGCCTTTACGAGTAAAAACTATAATCTTCAAAAGTTTTCGACTAAGTTTCGTTTGGGTCCAAAATAACGTCCGAAAACTATATTATGTGAAATCTCTACACAACATACCTTTTTAATTAACGTATCTCTCACGTTCTCACCACAGTTCTCAAAATGACTATCATATCCAAAATTACCAGAATTATACTATACAGGTATAATTACTATTCAACAATTACCAGATAAAGTCAAATAACATTTAAATCATATAAATGCCATTTACTCATGATTATGCAATATGAACTTCCATGTTCCCGTGTCCTCACTGACACCTTACTGTTGACTCACAGTCAACCCCAATCCACCATTATCAATTAACATTGATAACTTCTCAATTTACAATTATGCATGATAAACTATAAATTTTTGGAACGGGTGTGACAACTCTCCCCTCCAAAAAGGAAGTTTGTCCCCAAACTTTACCTCAAGCGTCGAACAAGTACGGATACTCATTCCGCATGTCTTCCTCACTTTCCTATGTAGCCTCTTCCAACGTATGACTACGCCATAGTACTTTCACCATTGGAATAGTCTTGGTTCTCAGAACTTGTTCTTTGCGATCTAGAATCTCCACTGGTTGTTCCACATAAGTCAAGTCCCCCTGAATTTGCAACGGTTCAGGTACAATGATCTTACTCGTGTCAGTCATACAACGTCTCAACATAGACACGTGAAACACATTGTGCACATGTTCCAACTCGGATGACAAGGCCAAACGATAAGCTACTGGACCAACCTTCTCTAGGATCTCAAAAGGTCCTATGAATCTCGGATTGAGCTTTCCCCTCTTCCCAAATCGTACAATGCCTTTTGAAGGCGATACTCGCAAATATACGAAATCTCCCACTTCAACATTCATCGGTCGTCGTTTAGAATCCGCATAACTCTTATATCGGCTCTGAGCTACCATGAGTCGCTCTTGAATCAACTTCACCTTTTCAGTAGTCACCTGTATTAACTCAGGTCCTAACAACTTCCTTTCTCCAACCTCGGTCCAACAAACTGGTGATCGACATTTACGTCCATACAAAGCTTCATACGGTGCCATCCCGATACTTGACTGAAATCCATTATTATAAGCAAATTCAATTAACGGCAAATGGTGCTCCCAATCGTTCCCAAAATCTAATACACAAAGTCTCAGCATATCCTCTAGCGTCTGAATCATACGTTCTGACTGTCCATCGGTCTGAGGATGAAATGCAGTACTGAAACTCAATTTCGTACCCATAGCTTCTTGCAAACTTTCCCAAAACCTTGACGTAAAACTACTATCACGATCTGATACAATCACAGCTGGGACTCCATGTAGCCTTACAATCTCTTTCACATACAATTCCGCTAACTTGGATGGTTTAGTCGTCTTGATCGGTAGAAAATGAGCTGATTTTGTTAACTGGTCAACTATAACCCAAATCTTATCATTCTTATTACATGATCGTGGAAATCCTGAAACAAAATCCATCGTAATCTCATCCCATTTCCATTCCGACACTGGCAAAGGTTGTAATAATCCCGCGGGTACTTGTCTCTCAGCTTTAACCTGTTGACATGCCAAACATTCGGATACAAACTTAGCGAATTCACGCTTCATACCCTTCCACCAGAAGTTTTCTCTCAAGTTTCGGTACATCTTATTACTCCCCGGGTGCACTGAATATTTTGTACTATGAGCTTCTTCTAAGAGTCGTTCCTTTATGTCTTTCACATTCGGTACACATAACCGATTTCCCAGTTTCAACGTTCCTTGTTCTAATACAAAACCAGGTCGTTTCCCCAAAGGTATCTCGTCTCTCATTCTGCATAAATAGACATCGTTGAATTGTTCTTTATGAATCTCATCAATAATATCTGGGTGTACCATGATTGCCATCATTAAACCACCACTAGTTTCTGGAATCACGTCCAAGTCTAAGCGTTCCATTTCTTTTACCAATTCCTTTTGTTGTGTTAGCTCGTCGGCTAAATTCCTCGGCGTCTTCCGGCTTAATGCATCGGCTACTACATTCGCCTTCCCCGGATGGTATTCAATCGAAAGATCATAATCCTTCATCAACTCCAACCATCTTCGTTGTCTCATGTTCAAGTCCCGTTGGGTGAAAATATATTTCAAACTCTTGTGGTCCGTGAATATCTCACACCTTTCCCCGTATAAGTAGTGTCTCCAAATCTTCAAAGCATGAATTACTGCGGCTAATTCAAGATCATGGGTCGGATAATTAATCTCATGTGTCTTCAACTGTCTCGAAGCATAAGCAATCACTTTACCCCCTTGCATCAATACGCATCCCAACCCTTTGTGTGAAGCATCACTATAGATCACAAATCCCTCGGTTCCGGATGGTATTGTCAGAATAGGTGCTCTCGTTAGTCGTGCTTTCAATTCTTGGAAACTGTCTTCACATTCCTGACTCCATTCAAATGTAACACCTTTTCTCATTAACTTTGTCATTGGCAATGAAATCTTCGAGAAATGTTCAATAAAACGGCGGTAGTATCCCGCTAATCCCAAGAAACTTTGAATTTCGGATACGGAAGTCGGTCTTTGCCAATTTGATACAGCTTCTACTTTGTGAGGATCAACTGATACTCCATTCTTGTCAATCACGTGACCAAGAAAAGTGATGCTAGGTAACCAGAATTCACATTTCTTGAATTTCCCAAACAATTGTTTCTCTCGTAATCTCTGAAGTATCAACCTCAAGTGGTTCTCGTGTTCCGTCTCACTAGGTGAATAGATAAGGATATCATCAATGAATACAATCACAAAGTCGTCCAAATAATCTTTGAATACTCGATTCATAAGGTCCATGAACGCAGCTGGTGCATTAGTAACCCCAAATGGCATAACTAAGAACTCGTAGTGTCCATAACGCGTTCTGAAAGCTGTTTTCTCAACATCTTCAGCCTTCACTTTCAACTGATGATAACCCGATCTTAGGTCTATTTTGGAGAATACTTGTGCCCCACGAAGTTGATCAAATAAGTCATCAATTCTGGGTAGTGGATACTTGTTCTTGATTGTCAATTTGTTCAGTTCCCGATGATCCACACACATTCTCATAGAACCATCTTTCTTCTTTACAAACAACACTGGAGCTCCCCACGGTGAAATACTTGGTCGGATGAAACCTTTGTCAAGTAACTCTTGCAATTGAACTTTCAGTTCCTTCAATTCTACTGGTGCCATTCTATACGGTGCTTTGGATACCGACCTTGAGTCTGGCTTCACTTCAATGGTGAATTCAATTTCTCTCTCAATAAGAACATCTGGTAGATCATCAGGAAAGACATCTGTGTATTCTCGCACTATCAGAATGTCTTCTACTTTTAATTCAGTCGCCGAGACATCAGTCACTGAACATAGAAATCCGTGACATCCCTTTTTCAATAACTTTCCCGCTCGGATAGCTGAAATCAAATACGGCGGCGATATCACCCCACTCCCTTGGAAACAAAAGTTCCCATGTACTGGTGATCGAAAATTAACCTCTTTCCGTTCACAGTCTATTGTGGCTTGATTAAGAGCTAACCAATCCATTCCCAGTATTACATCAAAATGATTTACTCCAATCGGTATAAGGTCTACAGTCATCAACTTCTCACCTAATTTGATCTCACAGTTCTTATATATAGTAGACGTCACTATCGATTTACTAAGTGGCACAGCAATAGACAAATCATATCCTAACGGTGCCGATTTAACGTTCAAATGTTCAACAAAAGCATGTGATACAAATGAATGCGTAGATCCTGAGTCAACAAGTATGCGTGCTAAGTGCGAACATACAAGCACCATACCTAAGACTACTGTCTCGGAAGCAGTCACATCTCCTGGGTTCATCTGATATGCTCTTCCTTGACGTTGTTCCGTCCTTTGTCCTCCGTCATTGGACTGTCTAGGCTTCGACCCACTGGAAGCCATAGAACTAGCTCCTTGCTGAAGATACTTCCTCGGGCAATCCCTGGCTTGGTGTCCAAATACTCCACAATCATAACACTTGCCTCTCATGTCGGGTGTTGAATTTGTACTACCCCCGCCTTGGTTCCTGTTCTGGGGTTTGGTCATGAAACATCGGCCTGAGTGTGGTCTGTTGCAAAGTGAACACAACAGTATGCTGCTTGGCGTTCTCCTGAATTCACTGAAACTAGAACCAGAGCCTCTTTGAAACGGTCTCTTGAAAGATCCGCCTTGGTTCCTATCCCCACTCTCATTGTTTCGTTTTCCGTGCTGATTCTGCCTCGACCTTTCCATCCCACTCTCGGCCACTAGTGCCGTTTGTTGTACTGCTGCCACGGTCGAATGCTCGTAAGTCTCTACCCTCAAACGGATATTTTCCCTTAAACCCTCTTCAAATTTCCTTGCCCTATCCTCCTCCTCTAGTACAGAACCCTTTCCAAATCTCAACAACGCATTATACTTGGAAGTATACTTCGTCACAGTCATGTCTCCTTGCTTCAAGTTATCAAATTCTCTCTTCTTTGCATTGTAGGCGGCTCGCGGAAAGAACCGGCGATTGAATTCCGCCTTGAACCCTTCCCAAGTAATCGGTGCCCCTTGATCTAGTACATTTACCCACCAGTTCTGGGCTTCACCCTTCAGTACATCACTTGCATTTTCCATCTTCTCCCTATCGGTCATCGGGATAGATCGGAAGATTCGTTCCATGTCCATTATCCAATGTTTTGCGAGCGTTGGATCGGGTGTCCCATGAAATTCCATCGGTTTCTTTCGAGTAAACTGTTCAGATATTGATCTCATACCCCTATTTTCGGGTGCATGTACTACAGTTATTGGTTCCACTTCAATGTGAGGTGTGGGAGGCAGTCGCTCCGATATATTCCGTATCATTTCCCCCATATTCCCCATCATCTCTGCCATCTCATTCATTCGTCGGGTATGGGGTGATAACTCTCGGTCATCCATGATTACAATCCTGTAGTTCTCAATGCATAAACACTATGCATGTACAACAATACCAATAGTATGTATGTAAAACAACATCCATATGCATCAAACATCTCTAAGATGCATGAATGCAATTTAAAATATGTGGCAATTCACTCAACACACCACTCGTCGTCGAACATTCCCAAAGTTTTGTTACCTCTAGCTCTGATACCAATAAATATCACGACCCATCCCACTACGCGTGGAAATAGGACACGTGGCACGCCACCAAGGCTCATCCAAACAATCATATAAATATACGCAGCGGAAAGAACTATAAAACAACCCTGGGTATTTAAAACTTAGGGAACATTACCCTCTGAGTTTGTAAAATCCATTGAAATCGGAGTTGTAAAAAGTTTTGTTCAATTAAAAGTGTTCACAAGAATCCATCTCAAAATACAGAGGTTCAGTCGACTGTCCAGTCGACTGTACTAGGGTCCAGTCGACTGTGTCTGGCAGAACTGAAACCCTAAATTCTCAACAGAGGTTCAGTCGACTGCCCAGTCGACTGCTTTCAGAAACCAGTCGACTGCTTTTCTATTCTAAGAAGCAGTGGCCAAAATTAACAGTGTTCAGTCGACTGTCCAAGGGGTCAGTCGACTGCTTCTCTTATAAAATACTTACAGTGTCTCAGCCACACGAGATCCAGTCGACTGACCCTGGGTCCAGTCGACTGCTCCCCTGCTGGGCAGCCTGTGTTGAAAAATTACAACTCATGCTACTCAAAACCAACAACAAACCCAACCACAACTGATTTTTAACGTATTAAAACATAATTACAGACGTTCAATTACAAGATTACAATACTATAGAACTAATCTATGGTTCTATTACAACATATTACCAATCCTTACACAAATTTCAGGATTTAAAACAAAACAACCAAAACATATACAAGTGTGAAATCTCCGGTGTTCCTCGGCCTCACTCCTCACGATTCTTCTTGTCTTTCTTTTTACCTGCAATGGAGTACATCTCCACTGCTCAGCTATATGCTGAGCGTATAAGTCTAACATGTACAATATATGAAGAAACATGCTTTAATCTCATAAATCATACAATAGTCTCTAGGAAGAAAAATACGCGTTCATCCGGTAGCGGCAAGTCCAAGCCTTAAACCGCGATACCAATGACAAGTCCAAGTCTATCAACCATTGTATCCACAAGTGTCATGGCAAGTCCAAGTCTATCAACCATGCACAGTAGCCGTCGCTACTAAATTCTCAAACATCGAGAAGCTTACTCCGGCATGAATTTGTATAAGACTCCCCTTTGACCCACATAGACAACTTAACGTGCTCGTATAAATTTAGACATGCTTTTCACAATTTAGCGCGTGCATAATTAACGGGCCTACAATTAACACATGGATTTCGCCCGGATCACAATTTCGTCGTCGAAATATAAAACATGTATTTCCCTATATTTCACAAGTTAGAACTTCATACCTCGTGCGATTTCCCCCAAACTTTGAAGGATCGACTAGGAGGCTAAATAAACGTCGGATTTCGAATTTGGTACGATTCCTACAAGTTTATACCTGTTTTTCCCAAAAGTCCAAAATTAATACTTTTACAAACATTGGCCAAACATGACCTAAGTGGTATCAAAACGTAGATCTTACCTCCACGAGTTCAAATCTGAAATCTGGAGAAAATCTGACGGACGAACGGTCGTCGATCGGCGTCGCAAAGCCCGTTGGCTCCAAATCTCCTTTCTCTCTCCTCTCTCTAGATATTTATGGAAAGTTTGGATGAGAATGAATCTCATCCTCATCTATTTATAGGCAAAAGTTCTTGAAATTACGCTTACCTCCCCACGAGTTCCTCAAACTTCTAATTAGTTCTCGAAACTTCGCGCACATCCATTTTATGCCTTTACGAGTAAAAACTATAATCTTCAAAAGTTTTCAACTAAGTTTCGTTTGGGTCCAAAATAACGTCCGAAAACTATATTCTGTGAAATCTCTACACAACCTACCTTTTTAATTAACGTATCTCTCACGTTCTCACCACAGTTCTCAAAATGACTATCATATCCAAAATTACCAGAATTATACTACACAGGTATAATTACTAGCTATTCAACAATTACCAAATAAAGTCAAATAATATTTAAATCATATAAATGCCATTTACTCATGATTATGCAATATGAACTTCCATGTTCCCGTGTCCTCACTGACACCTTACTGTTGACTCACAGTCAACCCCAATCCACCATTATCAATTAACATTGATAACTTCTCAATTTACAATTATGCATGATAAACTATAAATTTTTGGAACGGGTGTGACAAAAGTCTTTCCTTATGTTTTGATGTTTTTCCATTTTTTTCCCTATTTTCATTCATTAATCATTTACTTTCCTTTTATTTTTCTAAAAGTCAATGTCATTTTCCTTTCTTTTATGTTGTTGTAGATATTTGTAATACCCGCTATTTTCGTTGTACTTTTATATTACTTTTGATATAAATAAGATCCAGTATGGTTGTATTTACCTTTCCTGTATTGTCACTTTCAATCGATCGAAGCTTTTTTAAGCGATCAAACTTTTCTTTCTTCAATCGATTGAACCTTCTTAAAGTGATCAAAAAGTTGCCGACCTGATTTATGGCGTGGATCCATTTCCCAAGCGATTGAACATGTTTTTATCGATCGAACCTGACCGACCTATTATCAAGCGATCGAACTCATTTCGATTGACCGAACTTACTTTTTCCAGTATACGCAGAGCTGCCACCTACTCTATCCTTTGCCTATATACACACTTGGCCACTGGGGTTCTTGAAGTTTGAGAGAGAGTTAGAGAGAGAGTGATACACCATATATATACACCCACACATATATGTATATATACATCCATATATATATACACACATACACCAACAGTCCCTCACACACTCTCGGCCAGCAAGAAGAAGAAGAAGAGAGGAATGAGGAGAGAAAGGGATGGGATAGAAAGAGAGGAGACACCCCGAGGACCCGCGGCCACCCCGAGCTCGCCGGCGTCACCAACTTTAACAGTGAGTGCCTATACTCACTTAGTAGCATAGATACGTATATATATATATTTCAGTAAGAAAGAACGAACCCCGAACGTGCATACAAGGTTCAGTTCAGTTTGAGAAAAAAACCACTTCTCAATCGATCGAATTGCTTTCGATCAATTGAACCAGACAGATCTCAATCGATTGAAGTTCGTTCAATCGATCGAACTTAACTTCACCCCAATTGCTTGAAATGACTTCAATCAATCGAACATGTCAGTTTGGTAAATGTTTAGCTTGGATATATCTGATGAACTGTTAAGCCATTATATATCACGCATTGATTGTTAGAAAGCTATATATTGGAATAATATACACATTAAATAATGAGTTTAATGCATTGAACAGTGGAACCAATTATATAACGATGATATAATGTTGTTAAGTGAATTGAGAAGCCGACGTGCATAGTAGTGGGTCCATCGATCGCA
The DNA here is from genome assembly GCA_033977485.1 of Hydrangea macrophylla. Lineage (NCBI taxonomy): Eukaryota > Viridiplantae > Streptophyta > Magnoliopsida > Cornales > Hydrangeaceae > Hydrangea > Hydrangea macrophylla. Next base: position 113,588,236 of record CM066983.1, on the reverse strand, counting down.
GACGTCGATACTATTTATGATCGGTGTGTGGAAAATATGATCATGAAGATCGTACAATATGGGTTGTGGTATACTTTTATTGCCTTAATCTACGGGAGAGACTAAGGGATATATTAGTGGTATTGCTTAATTCCATGATGGAGACTAAGAGATACATATTATGGAAACAGATGTGGTTTATGGGCGACCTATATCTCCTTAGTCTATGAGAGAGGCTAAGGGTTATACTGGTGGTATCGCCTTAGTCCACAGGAGAGACAAAGGGATACATAATTGTAGGAATGGTAATGTGGCTAGCACCCTGGTCCGATACAGGCTAACGGAATGTCACATTAGTCCAAGACCATGACAAGAGAGATCCGACAGAGGCTAATAGCATGTTCACATTAGTCCAAGACTGAGACTGAGGGTTATGACGGTGCTATCATCTTAGTCCAATAGAGACTAAATGAATATTATCTTAGTCCAAGACCGAGACGGGAGATCCAATAGAGGCTAAGAAATATGTCACTTTAGTCCAAGACTGAGACTAAGAGGGATGCATCATGAACTTAGTCCAATAGAGATTAAATGAATATCACCTTAGTCCAAGACCGAGATGGGAGATCTGACGGAGGCTAAGGGATATGTCACTTCAATCCATGACCGAAACTAAGAGGTATACATTATGAAAGGAATTGTGAATTGGGTGTGTTGGCCAAAATGTATCGGGGCATTTTGGCCAGAGCGTGGGACTTCGTGTCGAGGTTGCTAAAGTTGGTAAGATATGGATCGAGATATGAGTTGAGTAATTATGGGATGTGAAGCTATGTGCGAGATATAGACCTAAGAGTTCATATTATGTTGGGAGCAATGGGAACGATGTCCATCGATGTATATGTTGAGTTAATGCATTCATGAACGTGAATGCCGAGATGATCATTAATGGTGCTGTTGCTTTATATACTGCAAGTCTATTGATATTCTGTTAGTATTTGCATTCACTAAGCTTCCGTAGCTAACTTTGTTTTATGCCGTTGGATATCCTACGTCCATCTGGCTAGGGTTTTAAGTGTACAGGTGAAGCATACATGGCTAGGGACTATGAGGAGGAGGCCTACTATAATGGAGGCTATGCTGGAGATGACTACTACGCGAGCTGATGACCTGAAGCTTCGTCGTAGATAGTTTATGCTTATGTTTTTGGAAATTGTTATAATAGTTAAGTTTGTAATCGGTATATGTTGTCGTAATACTTTATTAATGGTGCTGTTGCTTTATATACTGCAAGTCTATAGATATTCTGTTAGTATTTGCATTTACACAGCTTCAGTAGCTGACTTCGTTTTATGCCGTTGGATATCCTACGTCCATCTGGCTAGGGTTTTAAGTGTACATGTGAAGCATACATGGCTAGGGGCTATGAAGAGGAGGCCTACTATGATGGAGGCTACGTTGGAGATGACTACTACGCGAGCTGCTAACCTGAAGCTTCGTCGTAGACAGTTTATGCTTATGTGTTTTGGAGACTGTTATAATAGTTAAGTTTGTAATCGGTATATGTTGTCGTAATACTTTATTTATGTTTCTGCAAACATTCATGGTTTTGTAATAGTTAGTATTGATCTCTGATTTTATATATCGGCCTTAGAACTTTCTAATGCGTGGTTAGAATCATTACTCTGATGATTAGACTTCGATTATGGACAATGTGGTGACTTTGTCATGGCCTATGGGTCTAAAAAGGAATTTATTTCCTCGATTTTGCTACTGCGAGATGTGACAAATACCATGCTGGGGAAGTTTTTTTTTTTTTTTTTTTGAAGAAATGCTGGGGAAGTTGATAATCCTATATTCAATGTAGAGTAGACATCAAAAAAGCTATTTTTGTTTTTACAAATATAGAAGGATTCACATACCTTTTAAAAATAACAATGCTATAATTTTCAAAATTTTGAATGTAAACAAATTTGGCAGTGGAACCATATTCGTTATTTAGTGAAATCAGGGGCAGACTCAGGAATTTTGTTTTAGAAGGGGTAGAAACTTATAAGGAGGTTTGGGGGCAGCGCCCCTGACCTATTTTTTTTTTTTAAGCTTAAAAGTATTTTTTGAAAAGTTGAGGGGCAATTAAGGGGCAAAAATGAATAAAGTATGAAATATGTAAGGTCAAAGAATTATTTTGAAAAATTGAGGGGGCAATTAAGGGGCAAAAATAAATAAAGTATGAAATAAATAAGGTAAAAGATTTTTTTTTTTGAAAAGTTGAGGGGGGGGGGGGGGGGGGGTTTCAATTAAGGGGCAAAAGTGACTAATGTATGAAATATATAAGGTAAACGAGTAATTTTGAAAAGTTGAGAGGGGGCAAAATAGTAAATACATGCCAAATTAAGTACTTGTAAGGTTAGCAAGACTTAGGAAAGTCGCGGGGGGGGGGGGGGGAGTACACCCTTGAGTGGAATCACTTGATTTGAAAAAAATTCTATACTCCATGCATAGTGGTATGCGTGCACCTGCAAGTAGATGTGAGGTTGTTAGGCAGCCACATATTACTTTGATTAGAAAATTTGTAACTTGATGACAATAATTGTAATCACCCTTAAAAAAAAAAAATTAATAAAAAACTGTCAAAAAAAAAAAAAAGGTGATGTTTGTAACAGCACATGACACAAAAGTGTAACCATACATGACAAAAAATTATAACTAACAAAATCATTATAGTTTTTTATCCAATTTTATCTAGCCCTTTTCCTGTGTGCATGGTGTGCGCACTTCAGAAGTTCCCCTTAGTTTTTAAAAAGTTCTTTTAGTGAGCCCACTATGAAATGAGTTGGAAGAAATTGTAACAAAGATTTTAGGGGAAAATACCTTTTACCCCCGTGGTTACACTCATTTTCTCATAATCCCATGTGGTTCATTTTGTAACACTTAACCCTCTGTACTACGGACTAAAGTGAGACTGTTAACTTTTCTAACGGAAAAAAAAAAAAAGAAATGACGTTAATACCCCCAAGCCCCTATACATACTCTTTAGGGAAAAATACCTTTTACCCCCCTATGGTTACACCCATGTTCACATAACCCCCCTGTGGTTCATTTTTGTAACACTTAACCCCCCTGTACTAATGACTGAAGTGGGACTGCCGTTAGAAAAGTTAACAGTCTCACTTTAGTTCGTAGTACAGGGGGGTTAAGTGTTACAAAATGAACCACAGGGGGTTATGAGAAAATGAGTGTAACCACAGGGGGGTAAAATGTATTTTCCCCAAGATTTTAACATCATGACATTACTATTACAAAAATATAGGGATACACATCAAACGACACACTAAACAATATACTAGCTTTAAATGCATATATTCTGTGTTGTGTAAGTGATGCACAGAAAAGTATAAAAAATTCAAACAACACATGATACATGTATTTAAAGCACAGTGTATCGTTTAGTGTGTATCCCTATCTTTTTTATTTTTTGGTGCAATTGTATCCCTATCATTGTTGTTACTATTATAGGGAATAAGAAAAGGGGGAGAAACTAACACTATTATGGATTCCAAATAACTTTATGAATTTATCCTAACTTTTTGAAAATTATAATCATAAGATCTTATAATTCAAGAGAGATTTATATGTTTATCGAGTATAATAATAATAGAGGTACAACTCTTTCTTACATCTAAAACGATTAAATTGTACCCCTATCACTCTTATCGAATATTTATGACTTATGAGTCATCAAAACGAATGTTTAACAGCATCTGAAGAGGGTAGTAAATTTGCATTTTATAGCAAATTAGTTGGACCACATTATAAAAAAAAATTCTCCAAGAGAGCAAAAGACTTGCTGCAAAATTGTTGCCCTTCTCAAGTAAGACAAAATTGTTACATATTAAGAGACACAACGGATCATGATTTTTCTATTAAGATGAGTAGCATACAAAATAAGAGAGGTAAAAAAATTAGGATAATGCTATTGTATGAAACTGTTCATATGAGCAAATACTTTATAATCCTTTGGTAGGAAAGTAGTAATAAATATATCTTGAGATCGTAAAGAATCCTATGATTGTTTTCTCATCTAAGGATTATAAGGTGTTTTATCATATAAGAAGTTTAATACATAAGTTTTGATGTTTCAATTGTTGTGATCGACAAAGTCGATTTGTGAGTTGGGTAATGTCAGACGCACACCAAATCTCACAATCATGCATCCACACCCTAATGTGTCTCTCTCCCCATTGATGAATGAATGTGAGATTTGGGTGTAGTAGCATTACCCGAGTAAGTTTTACATATCAAATTTAACGTTGATGTACTAGTAAAGTACTACTCACAAATTTGATGTCCCCTCCCACAAAAATAAAAAAAAAGAGCCCCCTTCGTCTAACATCAAGAGTGACCCAGTAAATTAAAGTATTTGGAGAATGGCCCAAGTAACCAGCACAAAGAAAAACCAAGGGCTGGTAAAATTTAAACAGAAAAGCGCAATTTGAAACGTTCAAAACCGATCCTATAGTCTCACAACGGTCGACTCCTTTGCCTCTCTCTTTGAAATCCTTTTTACTCAAATTCCTTTGTTTCTACAAAACCCAAATTCTCTCTGAGAATCTCTAACCTCCCTTACTTTCTGCATATCTCTAAATCTCGAAAGCACAGAAATTTGTGTTAAATGGCCACTCAAACGACTTCAATGTACGCACACCAAGCACCCAAAATTTCAACTCCGGCAAAGCCCTCACAATCAAATCACGATCCAATCTCAAAGGTCAGGGTCATTATTAGGGTTCGCCCATTTCTCCCAATTGAGATCGCCGCGAACAAAGGCAACCCAGTCCCTTGTGTCTCAGTCCTTGAACCAGAACTCGATTCCTGCGATGAAGTTACTGTTCATATCAAGGATCAATATACTAGGTGAGAGGTTTTGCGTTCTGAAGTTACAATCTTTATCTAGGGTTTCGTCCAAATTCTGATTATGGGTTATTTTCTTTTTGGGTGTAGCCGAAACGAGTGTTATAAGTTAGATTCGTTTTTTGGCCAACAAGACAACAATTTGAGTGAGATTTTCTATAGAGAAGTTAGCCCTTTGATTCCAGGGATATTCAGTGGATGCAATGCCACGGTCTTTGCGTATGGGGCTACTGGCAGCGGAAAAACCTACACTATGCAGGTCTCTAATTCTTAACTTTACAAAACTTTAGTCTGACTGTTTGGGTTCACTAAATTGCTTCCATTTCACCATAATCAATTACGCTACTCACACTTCAAATCCATGTATAGAATACTAGGTAAAGTTTAACTCTTTTGTTTTATTCGTTTTCTAGATGTGGTGTGGTTACTATGAAACCACATAAAACCCAGTCAATTACAATTGGTAAAGTCTGATTTTTTTTTTTGGGTGTAGCGTAGTCAGTAGTTACCATGTTTGCTATGAAACCACATGAAATCCAGCCACTGATACTACGTAAAGCTTGATTTTTCTTTTCTTTTCCTTTTTTTTTTTTTTTTGCTTTCGTTTTTGGGGTGTGGTGTAACCGTGTCTTCTATGAAACCACATCAAATCAACTAATCGAGTTAGTAACATGTGGTAAAGTATAATTTTTTTCAATGGCGGATGGTGGTGGAATTCTGGTTTCTATGTTTGTGATTAAAGTAATAAGAAAAATGGATATTGATGCAGGGGAGTGATGAGCTGCCAGGTCTAATGCCACTGACAATGTCCACAGTTCTATCTATGAGCATGAGCACAGGAAGTACTACAGAGATTTCGTATTATGAGGTCTACATGGACAGGTGTTATGATCTATTGGAACTCAAAGCTAAGGAAATTTCAGTCCTTGATGACAAAGATGGACAGATTCATTTAAAAGGGCTGTCTCAAGTTCCTGTTAAATCAATGTTTGAGTTCCATGATGTGTTCTCATATGGGATCCAGAGGAGGAAGGTTGCTCACACCGGTCTTAACGATGTTTCGAGTCGAAGCCATGGAGTGCTTGTAGTTTCGGTTTCAACTCCATGTGGTGATATTCCTGGAACTGCCATTACTGGGAAGCTGAACCTCATAGATTTGGCAGGTTTGTCCTAACATTATAAGTAGCCCATTTTGGCTCCTCAAATGTGAGGGAGAGAGAAAGAAGCCTAACACTCAAACATTCTAATTTAGCTAAAGTAGAAAGAATTTTAAGGAGCATGGTTGAAGAAGCCCAAGTCGTGAGCAAATTTGAGTGATTGTGTATGTATTTGCTCTTTTTAAGTGATACACTTCTTGTATTTTATTTTTTAACTGTATGTACCACTTAACCAGGGAATGAAGATAATAGAAGGACTTGCAATGAAGGCATTCGCCTCCAAGAGAGTGCCAAAATCAATCAGTCCTTATTCGCATTGTCGAAAGTGATCTATGCACTAAACAACAATGAAACACGCGTGCCTTATCGAGAAAGCAAGCTAACCCGAATATTACAAGATTCACTTGGAGGGACTAGTAGCGCTCTAATGGTTGCTTGTTTGGTATAGGTTTTTGAGTCTTTTAATGATTTGTTTGTGGCATTCTATTGAGCCCACTTTACATCCATAATGAATTAGTGTATAGATGATCTAAAGGAATTTTCTTTTCTCTGTTAATAATAGAATCCAGGGGAGTACCAAGAATCTGTTCATACTGTCAGCTTGGCAGCACGGTCGCGCCATATCTCCAATTTTGTTTCTCCAGCTCAGAAAAGTTGTACTCCAAAGGTTAAAATCGACATGGAGGCAAAGCTTCGTGCTTGGCTAGAATCAAAAGGCAAGACCAAGAATGCACAAAGATTTGGTGTTTTTGGCTCTCCGTTTTTGAGCCAGACTCCCAATTCTGTGAGCTCTGTAAAGAAACTTGGTGTGTACCAGAGCTCTGCAAAAAAGAAGGCTAATACCAATCAAGGAGCTTCTAATGAGAAAGAAAGGTCAGGCTCAACTATTCAAGCTTGATACAATAACTTAGTTCATTTTCACTCAGTTACTGGATTTTGTTATTTCGTTTTGCAGGGCTGTGTCTGTCTCTCGGAAGAATTTATTCAAAAATGGAAATCCAATAGTAACACATTTGGAGGTAAATACTTTTCTGTTCTTGTTGTTTGGGGCTGAAAAATTCAGTATTGGCAAACAAACATCACAAGATAAATTTGGATATACATCACATACCTTTCCCGGCCTTTTTGGGTTTCTGCTAGTACTATGTGTAGGATCTATTTTTCATTGTATGTTCTGTTTCTTTCACATTTTTCTTGCTGTTTTGATATCTTTACCTTTTTCCTCCCTAAATCCATGAATCAGACAGAGCCTTAGAGGTTGTTTGGGTAATACAAGAACCAGTTATGTTGTTTAGAAAATAACCATTTTTAATAGTTCGGTGCTTGTGTCCTTTTGGTTGCATAGTAGTCCATGCAACACTTACAAATATCCCCCCCAAAAAATTGGTTCATTATCAAACCAGCACGTTACTGATTTTCATAAAAACCAGATAAAAAGTACTATTGCTCTGAAACTCGTCTTGTTTTAAGCATTCCCAGACAGACCACTTATATTATTGCTTACCAGAATTGTTGATTTTCAGTCCGTGGGCACGTTTATGTATCAGGATATGCGTATTTCCAAAGCAGAAGAGTGTGCAATAATTGCAGAAGATGGAAGCTTAAGTTATAGTTCAGGAGCACAATCTAGGGACAGAGTCCAGTTTCATTCATCCAAGGTTACAGCTATATCTAATGCTTTCCATACACTAGGATAGGCAAAGCTTTAGTCTAATTTGATCTTTTGCACTTACTCATTGATATCTCATTACAGATTTCTGAGCTAGCTGCTGAGGAGAGTGTAGAAAAAGCTATCATGGTTACCGCTGAAGGGGTTGAATCAAAAACATCTACACCTGGTATTTTTTGCTACTAAATGAGATTTATTGAAAAGTTAAATTGACATATCTACCTCTGATACAGATTTCCTATGTAGAATGGCTATATTTGAAATGATGATGGGCTATCTAAAAAATTAAGCTTACGATCAAAAAAATTGTCATCTCATGAAAACGCAGCAATGACTATGGGGCAAGAAATATAGTGAAGATTTCTATTTTGTGTTGTGACCTAATTAAATAATATGGACTGATATATCAAAATCCTGAATATATTATGACTGGCTGGGTGGATCTGTGCTGGGGCAATAAGTTTTAGAAAATTCTTTATATAGCCTATAAAAGAACGTTATAGGTTAAGGTCCCCTAAAAATTTAATTAAGCCTCATATTCTATTAGGCCTTATTTGGTAGACCGGATAAAACTGGCGGATAAGACAGGATCAAATAGGATAGTAAGTTTGTTTGATGAGTTGTTATGTTATCCTGTGTTTGGAACGTGCCCGGATATAAGTTCCTGATAATAACTAAATTATAGCTTTTATGTAGCCTATAAAAGAACGTACGTTATAGGTTAAGGTCCCCTAAAAATTTAATTAAGCCTCATATTCTATTAGGCCTCATTTGGTAGACCGGATAAAACTATGAAAATTGAAACCAAATGGACTTGGGGAAAAAAAAAAAAAAAGAAGACTTGAAGAGGAAAAAAAAAAGGATTTGAAAAAAAAAAAAAAAAAAAAAACCAGACTTGAAAATAGAGGAGAAAAAAAAAATAAAAAGAAAAAGAGAAAAAAAAAAGATTTGAAAAAAAAAAAAAAACAGAACCGAGAATAAAAAGAAAAAAGAAAATAGGATATGAAAAAAGAAAAAGAAAAAAAGAGATCTGAAAAAAAACAAAAAGAAAAAAAAATTTATTTTGTCCCAAGAAGTTTCTCAAACTTCTAATCCCATTGGTTAGAGTTATTGCACTCTCTATGGTATAAAAACCTAGTTCTAGACTATTTAATCATGTCTGATGCCTCTTAACCTAACCACCCAAAAGATTTAGGGGTTGGGTTATGATAATTGAATTAAGAAGCTTCTCTCTGTCCAAAAAAAAAAAAAATTTGAAACAAAAGAAAACTTTAAGGAACTTTTACTGTGCTGTAGGTTTGCATGGACTTGTACAGAATGTTCGGAACTCCCTACACTTAAAAGGGAATCATTGAATTCTCTAGAGTCTTTGAGAAACTTGTACATAATATTATAAGTAGGGTGGCCTTCATCAAAATTATTCAAGAATTATAAAGTTTATTGAGAAAAAAAAGGGGAGCCTTGGTGCAATGGTAAGAGTCGCCATGTGACCAAAAGGTCACTGGTTCGAGTCGTGAAAACAACCTCTTGCAAAAAAAAACAGGATAAGACTGCGTACAATTGACCCAATGAGGTCCGACCCTTCCCCGGACCCTGCACTACGGGAGCTTCGTGCACCGGGCTGCCCTTTTATTGAGAAAAAAAACACTATACTTCGTAGAATTATGCAGATTATGACCAAGTAGTAAAAAATGCATACTTATATATTTTCTATACTTATTCATATTTCGTTTATCGTCAAACATGTAATACCTACTTAACTCTTGTGACACGTAAAAGATAGTCCCTGGGCCAAATTCTTGGATCCGCCTCTAATGACTGGGGACAAAAATAAATTCATTAGACACCCAAACATGCCATGAGGGAATTGAGTTGTCTTTAATATCTCTTTATTGAAGCTTTTGAAACATGTTTTTGTTACATTGTAAATTAATATGGATTTAAAAATGTTTTATTCCCAAACATGCCATGAGGCAATTGAGTTGTCAGGTTTTTTTAATAACTCTTTATTGAAGCTTTTGAAGCATGTTTTGATACATTGTAAATTAAAATTGCTTTAAAAATGTTTTATTTGTGTGTAGATGGGTTGATTGAAACAGCAGTAAAGATGTCAAACATCAAATCTGCCGATTCTATTGGATTGTCACCAATTTGTGACAAAATTAGAGCACTTAAAAGTTCTCTAAGAAAAGCTCTCTCTCCCATCAATGCCAACCGAAACATTGAAAATTTGTCATCCAGAGACCAAATTTGTGTGGTTCTTTTCGATGCAAAGACTCCCAAAACTCCTTTTATTATGACTGATGCAAACAAGTTCCAAAATGTTGGCACCCCACTTGACAAACTTAATGCAAAGAGTTCTAATCTGAAGGTAATACTTTCGATAAATGATGTTTTTTTTGTGTTTTTTTTTTTTTTTTTGGGTCTCTCACACTTGAGAATCTAATCTCTTGGAATGTGAATGACAGACCTCTTTGGTCCAAGAATACATCGATTTTTTGAATACAGCAAGCAGGTAATTGTGGTTTTTCATTCTATCTTTTTTCATTCTCAGTTTGTACATATTCGGAAGAGTAATAACTATATTATCCCTTACATTTCAGGGAGGAGCTATTGGAATTGAAGGTATATATACTACAAACGACCAACATCTTGTGACAACCCATATACTTTTTTCTCATGTTTTTTATTATATTCACCCACTGTTTAGCCAGCCAAAAAAAAAAAAAGGATTGTATTCACCCACTTAATTATAATAATTCAGGGAATTGGACAAAAAATGGCAGAGTACATAGTGGTGCTAAGAGAAACAAGCCCTTTAAAATCGGTAAGGACGTGGTTGATATTCAATATGAGCTTCAAGTTTCTTTACTAATCAAATTAGTCATTAATGCGTAGTTTGAATTGTTGTAGCTGAGTGATTTGGAGAAGATAGGCCTCTCATCCAAACAGGTACTTCAGTTATTCTGAACTAATCTTTAAAGAGGAAAAAAAAAAAAAATTGTTTATGAAGAAAGTATGAACAACTTACACATTTTTAATGCAGGTGCAGAACATGTTTGGTAGGGCTGCAAGAGGATTGTTTGCTTGACTATTTCAATATGCAACATCCAGTTGCCTGGAATCACTTGTCGTCAGCTAAGATATATATTAGCAATCTTATCTTTGTTTTTTAATGCTAATGCTAATTAATTTAATTGTCATTTCAACTAAATTTGTATCAATTTGTAGATTAGTGAAATTGACATATGCTGGTATGTTAGCTGCGAAGCTAAAATTATGTGGACTTGGACTTACTTGTGGTAGTCAATATGATGACAATTGAATAGTCTAGAAGCAAAAGTGTCACATTTGTATTTGTGGTTAATGGTTTGTGAATGCTATTATCTTCAATACAAACTATCTTCAATACAAACACACTATAATATATATATATATATATATACATACATATATTGTCATTGATGGTAGGCTAACAAGTTAGCTGCCACCACCTGAAATGTTTCAGAGTTGACTTGAGCACTAGATCTCTTGGTAGTGCTGCTTATTATCAAACAAAAAATTGTACATCATGAAGTGCCGGTCCTAATTTTTAGGGGCACTAAGCGAACTTCAAAGATAGAACCTTAAATATTTCTAATTTCATCAATGCATAAGCTTATTTAGAGAGAGAATAAGGAGCCCAAAGCAAGCGACTTGCTTGTACCGTGTATATGTCGAAACACGCTATGTACAATTTTATTTTATTTTATTTTTTTTGATAACGGCTATGTACAAACTTTATCTTGTGCCTTTTTTTTTTTTTTTGGATCGACGAACTTTTATCTTATGCTAAATGTGCCATATACTGATATAATACATTGCAATTTGTCTCAAATTTGATTTCTTACACCTATCTTAAATTTGAATTCTAAATTTAACTTTTCAATACTATGATTCAAATACTTTGCCAACTATATCAACATATAATAGTACATGGAACTACCGACTAATTAAACACATGTTAAGAATGATTCTTCCTTTTTCGTTTGCCAAATACAATTTTATTATTTGCTTAAGACGTTTGGACAAGGTGAGATTAAAACAGAGTAATCATAATTTGCTTAAGACTTTTGGACTAGGTCAGATTAAAACAGAGTAATCTCAAATGATGTGGCTGCTGGACCAAATAAACTTCTAACCAAAATTCAATTGATCCCCTGTATCAAACATTGGTCCTATTTAGTAAACATGTTTGAGGAAAAAATTGAAAAGCATAGGATTACTCATTAAAACATCACAACAATATCTACCACAATTGCCAGAGATCGAAATGACAAAATAGGAATAACACAAAATGAGGCTCTGCCCTTTTTTCTGATCTCAACCACCACATCGCCAAAAGTCTCACTTTCTTTAAATTTATAACACCCAACCAGATCATTTTTTTGTTTTAATTCCCCTCCCTATATTTTCCTCTTTCTTTTTCATTTCTGAATGTCATCGATCATCAAAAGCTCAAATTAAACTCATCAGGAAGAAAGTTATTTTAACACAAGAAAGGAGTTTTCATTCATTCAATAAAAAAAAAAAACTCACTCTCTCTCTTTATCTATTCCAACATAAAGCAGAGACAACCATATACCATTACCAGCCTTTAATTACTTACCCTATTAAAGGTTTTTTTTTTGTACACACAACTTAATAAAAACCAAACGCAAAGCAACCATGAAACCATGGCCACTTTATTCTAAACATAAAAAGAACTTCTTTCACTAGATAAACGGAAGAAGCCCTATTAACCCAAACATAGACATGACAACAACTATTACTGCCATATATTATATTATATTATATAAGAGGGGTTAATTATATATTATATTATAGATCATCTCTGCTAATAATTAAAGGAAGGCTGGCTGTGGTATGTGCGTCTGGCACTAGAGAGCTCATTTGCAAGTGCAGGGGTCACAGGTGCAGTTGTCTCCGCACTTGCAGCCATTCTCAGCTCCCTCACCCATCTCAGATCCCTCAAAGTATCTGCATCCATCATAATTAATTATAATTCTTATGAGACTAGTACAGTAATAAATATACAATTATCCTATGTAGATACATGAACGTCTATATATATATATATATATATATGTACATACGTCTTCTGGGGAGCAACGCCAACAATAAGGGTCTCGGTGGTGGTGTTCTCTGAGAAGCTCATGTCTGGATACATCTTGCATCTGCCATCATTTTCCCCCAAAACAATATTAGAATTAACAATTTTATTAAAATCATGGTGTAATAAATTGCATTAAAAAAAAAAAAAAGGTAATTATTAGAAAAATTGGGAATACCAAAAAATTACTAAATAGAACCTTTAAAGAAAGATGAGAAGACAATGATAGACTCATCAAAATTAAGAAGAGAATTTATTGGCTTTTTAAGTGTGATATAATCAATTATTTGTATTTTAAAAGAATATTTAATTCTGATCTCTTTTCTTTATTTTATTTTTTCCTCCAAAATCTCCCGAATTTGAAGAGAAATAAAAATTTGACTCTTTTCATTAATACTTGTCTTCCAATTTCATTTACCAAGAAGATTATAACAGAAAAAAAATATATATTTTAATTTCTCTTGTATTCTCTCCAAACTTAAGTAAGAAACATAAATTATTAATTTCTATAAACATGAAATGCATCGAAAACATGGACATATATATGCATGTAACTAAGATTTTTCTAGGGAAACAAATTAAAAGATTTGATGATAATTAAATAAAATAAAAAAGAATTAAAAGAAGCGTCACCCTCCACAGCCGTCGCCGCACTTGCAGCCAGATCCACAGCCACAGTTTCCACCACAGCAAGACATTTTCTAGAGAGAGAGAGAGAAAGCTTGTTACAAAGAAATTAATAAAAATGTAAAGATTGATGATAGGACCACCCAAGAAATGAAAAACACTGAATACAGAACGAGTATTATGGCTTCTTCACCTATGACCCCCAATTTATATTGCAGTTTGAGGAGAGAGAATGCTTGATATCCACCGTCCACGTGTCAACATCTTACGTCATGATGGTTTCTCTGTATAATCGGTCCGCACGCATGCCACCTATGCTCCACGTATCTGCCGTTTTATAATTTTCGATTAATTACACTTTACCCCTTTTTGTTTGGCTCGATCACACTTTATCCGCACTTAACCCCTTGTGCTTTTGGGTAAAATATCACTGCTACAAAATCTAACGGAAAGTTTTAAGTTCCAAAAATTAGTTACCACTTTACACCCTTATGGTTTGGTTCGATGACATTACTTTACCCGAATGCACATGGAGGTTAAGTGATCACTTTTAAAGCAAAATGGGGTAAAGTGTAATTAACCAGGGCCGGTCCCGAGTATTTGGAGGCCTGGGACAAATTACTAAAAGGGAAACCTTTATTTGGGGGTTCGGGAACAACGCCCCGAGGTGAATTTTTTTTTTTTTGGTCTACTTATAATATGAGTCTATTTGTGAAACTTAAACATTGTATGATGTCTTTCAAAATTCTAGAGGGGTCTATTTTTAAAACTTAAAAAATTCTTATACTAAAAGTGTAATTTTTAAAATTCTAGAGGCCTTTGCTTTTGAGTTTTATATACATCTATATCAATATATATGTAGTTGACGGCACTAAATTGAGCCTTGGGAAAACCCAAAATGTAAAATACTAAAAAAATCTCAAGATAAAAATGTAAAAATGAAAATTTCATAGAGGCCATCAAAATTTTGTGAACTTTGGTGACCCGGAACAGTTGCCCCTTCCCCCCCCGTTGAGCCCCGCCATGTAATTAACCCTATAATTTTTTGTAGATTATCCCAAAAGTACTTCTCAAATAATGTGAAAGGGGGGCTAGGTGAACAACTTTCAATTAAAATTTAACTGGTTCCACTATAATAGATCTGACCCCACTATCACATCATATGAAACACTTTTAAAATAAAAATTTAGAAAGAATAACATTACTCTTTTTTATAATCTGTCCTATAGACTCTAGTGTATACCACATGTGCAAGTCCTATTGAAATTTCCTAATCGTCCGATGCTTTTTTCTTATTTTTTATTTGTAAGAGTCTTATTTGGATTATGGCTAAATACAACGCACACACGCATGCACACAAATCCAACCCCACTCTTACAGCCCTACAATAGCCTATAGGCTATAGCAAAGCTCAACAATGACTACCCATTCTGACTAAACATACAAATATAGGGGACAAGAACTTCCTTTAGGGAATTGAACCCTTTATCTCTCCACTCAAGCTGATACCACTTGACAAACTAGTTATTAGTTTTAATAAAAAAAAGGCTTATTAATTATTTATAGAAATTGTTCAATTATATACTCTTCCGTCCTAATTAAGAGACTCTTTTCGAATACCGACGGAGTATTTTAAAAAGCTTAGTGAAAAGTTTTAACTTTTTGTTACTTCTTTGAAGTTTAAATTTTTGTATTCACATCAATTGAAAAGTGGACGAGTGTATACTGTTACGAAGGTTAAGATCAAAATAGAAGAAAAGACTCATAAATTAGAATGGAGGAAGAAAATATTTTTACTTGATTCAAAAACAAATGTAAATATCACTAAAGTCAGGTCAACATAATCTTTTAATTTGAATAGAGACCTATATCATAAAATTTTGGGTTAATCACTCTTTATCCCATATAGTTTAAAAGTGACCACTTAACTCTCCTGTGCTTTCGAGTAAAGTCTCACCGCTACAGAATCTAACGGAGAGTGTTAAGTTGACAATTTATTCCGAAAGCAGAGGGGGGTTAAAGTGTTATCGGGCCAAACCATAGGAGAGTAAAATGTCATCAGACCAAACTTACAGGGGAGCAAAATGGTCACTAATTTTAGGGACTTGACACTCTTCCTTAGAATCTATAGCGGTGACACTTTACCCCGAAAACATAGAGGGTTAAATGGTTACTTTTAAAATAAAGAAAGATAAAATATCATCGAGCCAAACTACAGAATAATAAAGTGTAATTAACCCTAAAATTATTAAGGACAGATGCACGTAGCTTATTTGTCTTTTTCCCAAATTTGATCATTTTCAAAAGCAAAGTTTCAGTGGAATAAAAAAAAGAAGGTTCAGTGACAAAAGCTATTGTAGTTTATCTATAACGAAAACAAATAGTTTTGGCACGTCTTTCAAAAGGTGTGTGGCGTCATAGTTTTAGGCCCGAGAGTTCGTTTGGATAAGTTAGAAAAAATAAGTGTTGAAATGTTAACTGTTTGAAATATTGTTTGGAATTATTGAAATATTAAATGTTAAAATATTAAGTTATGTTTTTAAGCTAATTTGTTTAATTCTTGAAATTTTTAACTAACTCAAACCCTTTTTTTTTCTCGAAATCCGTAATTAGTAACTTAATTTTCAATTTTCAACTAATCCAAATGGACTCTAAAAGTATCTCCAATCTAAGTGCCAACTTTTTTCATATGTCAAATATATTTGAAGTATTGGCATATGAAAATTGATATCTAAAAGTTTCACCAGGTATGTTAAATCATGTGGGGACAAAAAGGGACAGAACCCCCACAAAAAGGGAC
This sequence comes from Hydrangea macrophylla, assembly GCA_033977485.1. Lineage (NCBI taxonomy): Eukaryota > Viridiplantae > Streptophyta > Magnoliopsida > Cornales > Hydrangeaceae > Hydrangea > Hydrangea macrophylla. The sequence continues at coordinate 113,571,944 of CM066983.1, read as the reverse complement.
AACACTCTCATAAGGAGAGACAAATAACAAGAAAGAGACTAAGCAAGGGCTCTCCCATGGTGAGTCGAGAGCCCTGGGATGAGCGGCTGCTGTGGAGGAGGGCTGTCTAGAGAGAAGGCGGAGAAAGTGGGTATGGAAAGCATAGTAATAATTTTACAGAAGTTAACAATTTTAAACATTGGGTATAATGGTTGGTTACTGGAGTTAGTAATGTATATGACAATAACTTCAAAATTGTGGAAATAACGAAGAAAATAGACTAACTTAACGTAATACTGTACCAGCACACTCTTTTTTTTTTTTTGGGGACCTTCGGTCATAGTCCTCTCAAATAAAACTCTTCAAAACGAAAATCCATGCCACTTTTATTTATCGCATTAGGCCATTTTTTACACTCAAATTGCTATAACTTTTGTTATAAAAGTCCGTTTTTCGTAAAATTTGATATTTTGAAATCAGCAAAACGAGATCTATCAGTCAAGTTCAATGTTGATCATGAAATACTGGGACAAAAAAAAACTAAACATCAAACATATATGAAATTTTTTTCGCATACATATAATAAAAATATATTTCTTTCGTACAATTGGCATCATAGATGCATAGATCTTAAAAAAAATACACGAAATAAAAAAAAAATCACCCAAAAAACCCAAGAATTGATAAAGTTATGGTTGTTTAAAGTTGACGGATAATATTATCTGTTAGACACACAGATAACAGATAATATTATCTGTAAGATAGATAAAATCTCAAAATTAGGCTGCAACTTGACTTTTTTTCTTAAAATTTCCACGTCTATTGCGTAGATATCAAAGAAATACATGAAATAATATATATATATCCAAAAAGCCCAAGAATTGATAAAGTTATGGTGGTTTAAAGTTGACAAATAATATTATCTGTTAGTGTAAACAGATAATATTATCTGTTTGTGTCTGAAAGATAAAAATGAAAAACGAAGTTCCAAATTGCTTTTTTTTTTTGTACAACTTTCAAGTCCAATGCGTAGATCTCAAATAAATACATGAATTCAAAAAAAAAAAATCACCAAAAAAGCCCAAAAATTGATAAAGTTATGGTGGTTTAAAGTTGACAAATAATGTTATATGTTAGTGTAAACAGATAATATTATATATCTGAAAGATAAAAATGAAAAATGAAGTTCCAAATTACTTTTTTTTGTACAACTTTCAAGCCTAATGCGTAGATCTCAAAAAAATACATGATATAAAAAAAAAATCACCCAAGAAGACCAAAAAACGAGTGAGTTATGATGATTTAAAGTTCACAGATAATATAACATAATCTGTGAGCAGATGGACTTTTCATCAAATACGAAAAGTAGCGAGGGACTGTTCATAAAACTGCAAAAAAACGTGAATTTTTTACTAAAATACATAATTTTAAGAGGTCTATGACCTAATATCCCTTTTTTTTTTTTGGCTAAGAATAACACAGCACACATCTATCGTGGAGTAACCTGCGCCTTTCATTAGTCATTACCAGGTTCAGGTAATATGCAAAGGTATGAAACTAAAACCCCTGATTGGGTTCTCTGCTTTAAATTCTCATTATGAGATAATCATTGATCACTGCTCTGAACATTTATCTGAGAAAAAAAAAACCCTCGTAGGCTTGAAATTAACGTTAAGCTATGTTTGGGTAGAGGATGAAAATGTATAGGGAGGAAAGGCAGAAAGAGGTTCCGAGTATTTGGAGGTTCGGAACGAACTACTAAAAAGGAGGCTCTTATACGGGGATTTGGGGGCAGTGCTCCCGAGACATTTTTTTTGTCTACTTATACATAATTGACAATTTTTTTTTAGGGTTTATTTATACATAATTGATAATTTTATTTAGAATTTACTTAAACATAATTGATTTTTTCGGAGTCTACTTATAATATGAGTCTATTTATAAAACTCAAACATTGTATGGTATCTTTCAAAATTCTAGAGGGGCCTATTTCTAAAACTAAAAAAAATCTTACACTAAAAGTGTAATTTTCAAAATTCTAAGGCCTTTGCTTTTGAGTTTTATATACATGTTTATCAATATATATATATATATATATAGTTGATGACACTAAATTGTTCCTTAGGGAATGCTTAAATGTAAAATACTAAAAATCTCAAGATAAAGATGTAATTATGAAAATTTCATAGATACCCTCAAAATTATGTAAACTTTCATAGCCCGAGACGGTTTCCCCTTTTGCCGACACCACCCCCCCGGGCCGGCCATGAGGAAAGGGAGGAAAGAGAGGAGGTATCCTTGTGGACATGTGGAGAACATGTGACCGTTACATAGTGTGACTTATGGAATACTCCGATTAGTGGATGTCATACAAGTGTGACGGTCATAGGAGATATTTTCTCTCCTTTTTTGCCTTTTCTTAGGTTAAAGAATTAAGAAGGAAAAGCTGGAGGAAATTGTAAAATATTGTATATTTTGATCTTACACAGCTTCCATGACAAAAGAAAGATATTTAGTGCCTCAAAAAGGAAGAAGAAGGAAACTTCATTCTTTCTCCCAACCGAACAAATTAGATATACCAGTTATATCATGTAAGATTTTATCTTCTCTCACAGATTTTATTTTTATTGAGTTAGAGAAATTTTTGGCTGAATTAGGAAGAAATTTTCAGAAAAATAAGGGCCAAATGGATTCATACAATTTATACAAACTCTTTATTAACTTGTTATACTATGTAGAATTAGAGTAATGATTTATACACATAAAATGTGCACATAAATTGTACATATAAATATCTGGGCCAATAATTTCGGTGAATTCCATATATGCAGGCATGAATCCCACCAAAATAAATGACCTAAATTTTTATGTTTATGTGCATATAGCATTACCCGACAAGGAAGTGGACTGAAAGAGACTGTTCACTGTTATAATCCTTGTGTAAAATACAGTTCATTTTCCCTCTCGTCTAATTTTGACTGACCAATTCATCCTTTATCTTGGTTTTTAATCCATAAACAAATATAGTGGACAGTTACCTATTCAAAAATATTAGACACACAATATATTCCACAATAGGACTTTAAATGCATGAATCCTATACTATGTGAATGGTACATAAAAAAGTGTAAAAATTTCAAACACCACATGATACATCATATTTAAAGTCTCTTCTATTATAAAATGTGTTATGTAACTAACATTTTTACAGCCTTTTTGATAATTCATTGATTCTCTCGAGCACTGAGCAATTAAAAGGATGGTTCCCCCTTCTCTAGCAATTATAGTTTCATTGCTTTTCTTCAAATAGCTCGTATATTAATATCTAACAAAGACATTCTTTGCCCACCATCACATGGGTTCTTCATTACCTGGGGTCCTCCAAATTTTCTCTTTTCAACTCTTTGAAGCGACCCATCATAATATATATATATATATATATGAGTAAAGATCGAGACAAACCAAAAGATAACTTTTAAGACACAATTCAAAAAATGTTTATATCTCTCCTGTGATATCACTAGACCCCACAGTGACACAAGAAAAAGATAGACACATTTCTTAGGGAGTAATGTTGGGTGCACAATGAATTGCACAATTAATTGATCAAACGTGCAGCATAAAATTGGACCTTGTATTGCACATTTGTACAATTCATTGTACACCTAGTATTTTCTTTTTTTAGGTTGTGTCCAAAAAATTGTGTCTTTGAATGTGTCCCAAGTATTACCCCCATATATATATATATATATATATATTAAGCAAATAACAGAAAAAGGCGTCATCTAGTTCTTCAGCACTGATTGAAATGTGGTGGGGCCCAAATGAATTCCGTCCCTTTGCATTGGATTTGGAATCACTTTTTGTATGGCCAACAAGAGTAATCTCTTTCTCGGTCTTTTCAGCTTCTATTATTCATTATCACCGGTAGTAATCACAAGTTCTTTAACCTGTCCAAAGTTTTGTTGTTTTGGTACCTTTTTACACTTCTACGTAGTGCGTGGTACAGTGGACACAACTTCGGAGTGTTTTTTTTTTCTTTTCAATTCAGAGTTCAGAAATGAGATTTGAATTACATATTCGCAATTTTTCTGACTAATTCCCAATCCATACAAGTGTCAACAAGGAAATGCTTATCCTTGATTGATAGATTAAAATACAGGGATCAAAGTTTTGATTACATAAAGAAACCAGGTTGTTTCTAAACTATTAGTATTATCTAATATAGAACGAAAAGTGTGATGTTATGCAAGATAAAAGAAGAGGAGAGAGATGAGAGTAGTAGTAGTAATAGTAGTAGTAGTACAACACTACCAACTGTACTCCTAAAACCCAAGCCTATGGCAAAGAGAGAATTATTACTGAAAGTGAATAGGAGATAAAAATATGCATTTTTTTTGTGTGGAATTACTATTCGCACTTCAAAAATCAATTAATGCACTCTATAGTACCACTCTGACAACCTATCGTACCTTGCATTCAATATAGTCCATGAAATGTATTTAGTAATCAATGGAGTGCAAATAACATTACTCTTTATTTTTTTTTTTTTTGAGATCCACCTATCTATCCAGTAGAACTGCAGTTATACTATCGCACTCCTCATTGGACTAATCACTAATGCTAGAGGTTGGTGCAAAACTCTGTCACACAAACCGGATAAGCAACTTAGAGTAATGCAAATATAAAACAATATTCAAAATGCTTCCACATTCCCTTCACTCTGGTAACAACTTAAGAGGGGTCACATTTCTTTGACTTTGAGACTTGAGAGGCGAGAGAGTATGAAAGTACATTCTTAGCCTAAAAAAAAAAAAAAGAGCATAAAAGTACATGCAAGAAAACCAACTTTAAATTGCGCGCTCTGTCCAAAAGAGCTGACGAACATATGTAGAAAATAGTCCTGAAGTTGACCTGACATGATAATTATGTCCCCCACTTGTACAATGTGTTGTGTGTACTACTCTCTCCGTCTCTGTCAGTCCAGTATTTTATTTTAAAATGTCCTAAAATTAGTGTACATTTTTTTTAATTTGACATATAATTTTTACTTACTTTTCAAAACTATCCTTCATTGAAATCTACACCAAGACAAAATTATAAAAAAAAAATTGTAACAACTAGGAGCAATTGTGAAAAGTAAATGCAGATTCTTCTTGTCCACTTAATAAATTGAGTTCCCAAAGTTAAACTCACAAAATGGGACGGAAAAAGTATACTACTATCAGTCTATCTCGAATGACCCTTCTTTCGTTAGAAGACAGATTGTCATTTCAAGTAAAATATTAATCCAGCAAAATTTTTGGTCCTCAAATTGATCTTGTCAACTTAAAATACAAAAATCACTAACGACGTGAACAGTGACTTTGAAGTTTGCCACATCATCTTGCAAAACCCCACTTTTGCCTCCCAGTCCCAGTCACAGTCACTTTCTTATCTTCTCTCAGCAACTTCCTTTATGAATTGTCTAATGTGTTTCTTTATTTCTGTATCTTCATTGTCCTAAATTTTGTTAAATAGGATGCAAAAGAGTGCTAGTGTGGTAGACTTTTTTCTGTGTTTTTTATTTGAGTGAATGTGTAGACGATCCAATTTTATTTCCTAACAAGAAAAAATGCACATGTTAGACATCTTGGCCCATGATATTTTTGTTTTTTGTTTGCTTGATAAATTTGTATGGTTACCATGGTATGAGACTGAGGTTTCAAGGCTACTGTGTTTACCAGGGGAAAAAGAAAAAAAAGGACTATTGCAACCTAATGGAAACAATGTCTCTCCAATAATTGAGAGAGAGAGAGAGAGAGAGAGAGAGAGAGAGAGAGAGAGAGAGAGAGAGAGAGAGAGAGAGAGATTTATCAAAAGACATTTAATCTTCACCACGTGATTTCTGAGCAAAATAAAAAATCTTCACTATGTGATTCTCTTAGATTTTTTTTTTTTTAAAAACAAGCATTTCAACTCACGAGGCTGAAGAGATGTAACATGAAAATAATGGGTAAAAAAAATGTAAAACAACTAGGGCAAAACAGACGAGGTATGTAGATTGGCTACTGTAGATTGCATTCCAGGAGTAAATACATGACAATGTATGTAGCATCAAAAATTCAATGTGACCTGTTGATTTGGCATTTCATCAAAAATCTCTTCAGGAAAAAAATGGGTTACCTGCAGAACAATTTAAGTGCTGACGTGGGCAAATCAGCAATTTCACGTGGTTATGATTTAACTTGTCGTAGTAAGCAACCAAACAGGAAGATCCTGACCCCGTGACATTATGGTTTTGTATCTCGGTGTAAGATTGCCAATTGCCACCTATCCAGAAATCTGTAATTGTCATTAGAAGAATCGAACTTCCAGTGCAGAATTATGGTTACAAGATTAAACAGTTCCATATCAAAGACGCAACAAATCCTAGGATGGGATTTTAGAGGCTCTTTGGGTAGCACAAGAACCAGTTCTATGGTTCAAAAAGATAGAAAGTTAAAACTATTCCGTGTATGTGTAACTACTTTTTAGGTACATTGGAGTCAAGTCTGGCTTAAAAAGTCCCAAGAACTGCTTAACACTGGTTTTCATAAAGAAAAAGTGGGATCCTGTTTTCAGCATTCCTAAACAGGCCCTTTAAAGTATTTTCCAGATATATCTTTATTAATTCAACCAGTCTAAATCCCAGCCCGTTGGTTACATGGAACCACGGTTCTTTGTAAACACTCCAACTGGAGTATTCTTTAAAACTATGCTCATTTCATTAGACATAATTATAAGGTTGTACATTGGTTGGCTGCCCATTAAACCTGCTTTTTACAACGGCTTTGTAAAAGGAACACAAGAGAGCAATGCGACACACACACAGATATTACAATTTTAACTCAAACAAAACAAAGTCAGTTAAAATTCATTAGAGTTTCTCCTTACCTTCAATTACGAACCCATAAGGGATCGAAAGAGAAAGGTTTCTCACTTCGGTTGTTTGCCGCTGGAGTCCTCGGGGGAGGTGCATGCACTGTTATTGGAAGAACCCACTCGCATCTGTCCCTTCCCTCGATCAGAAGAGGATGCTCGAATCTGACATGAAATAATCCAAAGAGAGTTGAAAAAGAGAGATGACATAAATACTCAACAGCTAAATCTAGTCATGCACAATCTCATCATGGCAGCAACAAATATAAATGGAATTCAATGACATTACCAGTCTTTTACGCTTTTGATCCGTATCAATATCAACCAATTTTGATAAATCCATAGTTTTGACCTTTTCATCATATTTTGATATGTCAAGACCTTGCAAGTTCCTGCTAGGGTAGTTCTTACCATCTATTTATACCACGATGCAATACGGAAAATAAGATCAAACATGGATATTGTAGAATTCAACTATCTGAGGGATGAGATGGCACCTAATCTTCTTTCTATCGACCAATATCTAGGAATAGTGGCAGATAACTCAAAACCACAAGTAAAAATATACAAATTAGTGAAACAACATAGGTACATCAATTCAGAAACTAAACCTCTGATCAAGTGTAAACATTCTCCCAAAGTTACAAATTATCAGGCAAATCCAAAATTAATTTCCACAACGCTCTAGGCCCGCGTCTGCTGGTGTCGGGGGAGAAAAGGAAAGGGGCAAATAAATGCAAAAGATAACTTGAGAGATGAGATCACCATAGATAACATAGCAACCACCCCACAAGAAAAATGAAGAAATTAAAAAAATAATAATAAAAAAAAAGGCCCCATCTTCCCTTCTACAAGAGTATGAGAAACTAAACAAAATCTTCCCTTCTACAAGAGTATGAGAAACTAAACAAGCGGTTGGAGGAAAATTCATAAAACGATAAAGCTCTATTTTTATATATTTTTTTATAGGTTATCCAAATTCCAAGAAAAATCACTAGAAAGGGGGGACACAGGAAATATACTGCCAAAAGAAATTCAAACTAAGCTCTTAAATCATTCAAAAAAGGAAGAAGCTATATTAGCTGATATTTATTCTCTCTCTCTCTCTCTCTCTCTCTCTATATATATATATATATATATATATTAGCTGATATCAAACGCATAATTGAAACGAGGATAGGTTCCGAACTCATTGTGGTCCTAAAATCCTACTTCCCACAGAGTAGGATAGGTTCCTTTAATGATGGGTGTTCTTTTATTGTCTCTCTTTTTCTTGTATAATGTGAATGGGTAATTTTTATCCTCTGCCTCTCTCTCTCTCTCTCTCTCTCCATAAAGTCCCATTTCAGATAAAACGAATAAATATGATTTCTTCAATGTCATGAGTTCAACCAAAGAAAGTAAAGGAAACTCTTCATATCTCCTACACGTTTTACAAAGCTATTGACATCTGTAGAACCACGATATGCCTATTTATACAATCCCCAGACCCCGCTTACTAAAACTTAGAAGTGGATTTTCCAGCTTAAAGTGAGGCTCCAAGTTTGCAGGATGTCTTCAAAGAAATCCTATGAGAAAGAAAAGTGATGGACAAGTTGGAAAATTTGACATTTATGCTAAATGATAACCTGCAGTTTGACATAATAAAATAGTGTGGAAGACACTGAATACATCAACTGATTACTGGCCACGTAGGGCCAATGTAGACGTGGCTTTGCAAATATCAAATTTCATGTGTGACCAACCAATATTTACGATAATGTTTAAGCGGTTGACTACAAAAAACATCTCATATGCTCATTCAACTGAACTTGAGAATTAAATAATATTATGATTCTCCCGTGGTGATTAACTATTTTATCTGTTTAAATGGTTAGGGTAAATTACACAAACCTCCCCTGAGGTTTGCCTTAATTACACGGACCTCCCCTCTTGTTTCAAAAATTACACCAACCTCCCTCGAGGTTTGAATTAGGTAACAAAACGCCCCCTCCCCTAATGGTCTATTAGTTTTTTTTACATTAGCCTCCCCTGAAAATTACAATTAGCCCCCCTAATATTATAAAATTGTCATACTAAAGCCCCTTTCTCTTATATTTTTGTACTAATTATAAAATCTCTCCTCCCTCCTATGTTTTTGGGTTAATTTTTTTAGCATTAATTTATATCATCTACACAAAATATACACAAAACATATATAAATAGGTCCAATTTTTTTTCCCCCCGAACAAACCTCTATCAAGCTCCCCTGTATTAATTTTCTAGATCCGCCCCTGTCCCTATGCTTCAAAAGTGGACACTTAACCCCCTGTGATTGTGGACTAAAATAGAACTGTTATGATTTCACTCAAAGAGCGTTAACCCCAAAATTAACATCACAAAATGGGTTAAGTGTTTATATTTTTAACCAATTTTAGAATTTTTGTCAGTTTTGAGTGAAATCATAACAATTCCATTTTAGTCCACAATCACAGGGGGTTAAGTGTCCACTTTTGAAGCATAGGGACAGGGGCGGATCTAGAAAATTAATACATGGAGGGCTTGATAGAGGTTTGTTTGGGGGAAAAAAATTTTGGACCTATTTATATGTATTTTGTGTAGATGATATAAATTAATGCTAAAAAAATTAACCCAAAAACATAGGAGGGATGAGGGATTTTATAATTAGAACAAAAATATAAGAGAAAGGGGACTTAGTATGACAATTTTATAATATGAGGGGGGCTAATTGTAATTTTCAGGGGAGGCTAATGTAAAAAAAAACTAATGGACCATTAGGGGAGGGGGCGTTTTGTTACCTAATTCAAACCTCGAGGGAGGTTTGTGTAATTTTTGAAACAAGAGGGGAGGTCCGTGTAATTAAGGCAAACCTCAAGGGAGGTTTGTGTAATTTACCCAAATGCTTATTATGCATATGGTTTGCTGTCTCTATCCCATATTCCTAATATTAACTAATCCTCAAAGATAATCCTATTTCCCTAACACCGGTACACAAACTTCAAAAGAATTCAATCAATTTGTTTAAACTATGAGAACATTTGCAACAACTAAATGTACTTGTGTAGTCGCGTTAAATAGTCATACCTAGTCCAGTCTACATTCTTTGGAGTGGTAAAAAATTCAAACCGAAGAGCCCATTGCACAGAGACATGTGGGGAAGAAAAAGACATCGGCCCATCCATGGGAATGGAAAAGAGAAAGCTAGTCTGAACCAAATCTGCAACCACCTCATTGTGATCACTCTGAACCTACATAAATGAAGATGATTCAGTAAGCATGACACATAGAAACTACTAGAATGTTCGTCCACATTAAAGAAACCCAGTGCGAGTCGACAACAATTACATGCACCATTGGTGCCAGCATACATTAGAAGTATTTTATGTATTAGACACTGTTTGGTGTCTTTCGTTGTGGGTTTTGTTACTTCCTGTTAAGTCACCAACTGCTCCAAAAGCTTAAACTACTAGAGAGCCAACAATGTAGATCCAGCTTCAACACCCTCCCTCACCTGTGCCCCCTCTCACACGTGAAGATCCACCAAACCAAATTCCATCATAGTGGAGACAAACAACAAAGTGCAAATATGCACACCAAAGCTGAGATGGTTAGTCGAACCCAAGACCTCCCACAAAAAGGTTATGAAACCATGTTAAGTCACTAGCTGCTCCAAAAACTAAAGCTAGTAGAGAATGGGCCTAGCAATGTATATCAAGCTTCAACACTTTCTATTCTTCATAACCAAGTCATCCCAACAGTTCAAAAGTTCCTACTTGCTAGAAAGGTTTATTTTCTGAATTTCTACAATCTGAGTTGCATTAGGATACTTTTATTGGTTGCTGCAATCACCCCAGTAGTTCATTAGAAAGTCTATAATGTGGGGCAATTTGAGTCCTATTATTTTTAAGATGAATGGGCATATTTTTGAGTAGGCTTCCACGTGTAGGGTTTTCTAGCATCTACAAATAATACTTCTAAATGTAAAATGACACTTGAGTTTGTTGAATGGTTTCTGAATTTCTACAGTCTCAGCTGCATTAGGATACTTTTCTTGGCTGCTGCAATCACCCCATTAGTTAACTAGAAAGTTTATATTCTGGGGTAATTTTAGTCTTATTATTTTTAAGATGAACGAGCGTACTTTTGAGAAGGGTTATGTGTGCTTAGGGTTTTCTAGCATCTACAAATAAAACCTCTAAAGTGTAAAATGAGACTTGAGAGTTTTGTTGAATTGTCTTTCTTGGCAAAGAAGTACACGAAACCTCTAATGTCTTGGGGAAAAAGTATGCAGATCTCTCTCTCTCTCTCTCTCACCTCCATGTTTGTTTCACGAACTTCCTCTGCAATAATATTCAGAGCACATTTCGATCACTAATGTGATGTGAACACAAGGTATGACATCCTTTGTTTTTACGAATTCTACAGCCTGTTTATCTAGACAACTCGATCCACTCCTAGTATGCTCAAGTAACACTCTATGCTATACTGTGTCATGCTTTAAGTATTTTATATACTTGCTTAAGTTCTCCAATACCCTTGTAGTGATAAGTTGCTGCACTTCATCCCACCCCTTTTGAAATTCAACTTCACTAATTATTACACTATCCACATTTTGACCAATAAAAACAGCATCAATGTCAGAGATTCAGGAAATCAAGAACTACTTGACTCTGATTGTGCTCATATCAGTCATATTAAAAATAGTTGTAAAACATCCACGCATGACAAAAGGGGCTTCTGCAGCGATGTCTTCCATTTCCAACTTGCTTATGAAGTCAAGAACCCAACTGCTCCAGAGTCTTCAAGACAATAAACCAAACAAAACCAAACCAAGTCTTGTGTCCCAATCAGTTGGGGTCGGCTGTATGAATACTTTTTCTCCATTCTGCATGATCAAGCGCTATATGCTCACTTAAATTATATATATTCATATTTTGTTGCACTATATACTCCCAGGTCAGTCTAGGTTTGCCCCTCTCTACCCATTCCAGACACTACGATCTTATCACTCTTTCGCACAGGTGCATTTACAGGTCTTTGTTGCACATGGCCGAACCATCTAAGTCTATTCTCTCTCAACTTATCATCAATCTGTGCCACTCCTACAGTCTCTCAAATGTACTCATTTCTAATTCTATATTTCCAGGTCCTTCCCATACATCCACCTTAGCATCCTCATCTCAATTACGCTCACTTTGCTAATGTGTTGTTTCTTAGTTGCCTAACATTCTGTCCCATAGAGCCAAGGATCAAAATTTCGTGTCGTGTCGGTCGAAACCACCGAAACTTTTCGGTTTCGTGGCCCAACGACACGAATCATCGTGGGAATCTTGAAATTCCAGAGATTCGACAAGCTTCATGAGTTTCCAAGTGTTTCGAACGAAACACGTTTGTTTCGAACGAAACAGTGACGCAAGAGTTGATTTTGGGGAAATAATTGAAGAAGAGAAATTTGGGGGAAAATCTGTTTATAAAAACTTACTTGAGTTGATTTAGGTCAGTTGTTCTTCTTCTTTTTCTTCTTCCTCTTCTTCTTCTTCTTCTTCTTCGCTGGTACTAGTCCTAGTTTCCTCTTCTTCTTCTTCTTGTTCGCTGATTTCTTCTTCTTCCTCTTCTTCTTCTTCTTCTTCTTCTTAAGCTGCCGTTGGAGACGATTCTCATTTGATCGAGATTCGAGAGTAGCCCTAACTCCCTAAGGTATTGGACTGTCTGTGTATATATCTATATCTATATCTATATTTATATATAATACTTTACTTTCTTTTTATTTTTTGGTAGAAAGGAAAGAAAAACAACTTATAACTTGTTACTACTTATATACTCCGTATTACTTATATACTTATAACTTATAACTTATTACAGTCCCCCTTGATTCCTCCTGCTGTTTTTTTTTCTTTTAATGAATCTCTTAGCAAAAAAAAAAAAACCCTTATAACTTATTACTACTTATATAAGTTCTAAGTTATAACTTATTACTTATATAATTTGTATAACTAATATTCTTAGAACAATAATGCTAGGTGTACACATTTTTGTGCACACTTTTTAACACACTGCTTTAAATGCGTGTACCCTATGCTGTGTAAGTGGTTCACAGAAAAATGTGAAAAAGTGTGAAAAATTCAAACAGCATAAGACACATACATTTAAAGCACGGTGTGTCAAAAAGTGTGTACAAAAGTGTGTACACCTGGTATTTTTGTTAGAAATATAAAAAGAGTGCAGTTTTGCTCACCCCAAAATTGCTCACCATTTGCTCACCCTTCTCTCTCATTGGCTAATACAGTGGGGCCCAGTACTTTACACCATTAATTAATTCTCCTTTAATATTGTGCCCCATTACATTAACCAATGGGAAAGGAGGGTGAGCAATTTTGGGGTGAGCAAAACTGTATTGATATAAAAGTTAGTTGTAAATTACTAATTAGTGTGTACTAATTGCAATTAATACTATTATGTAACTTTTCTTTTCTATGAATGGTGTTTTCTGTATTCTATGAATTGCTTGGCAGTAGATTGACGCCTAAATTATCATGCATTTTTAATTTGAACTATACATTATAGATATAACTACATATATAGACCTCTCAAAGATACAATTAATCAATTATAAGCTTTATATGTGCATACAGTTTAGATTGAAGTTATGTTTCCACAAGTTTCTTAGTGTTTCCAATTTTTCTTGGTGTTTCCACATGTTTCCGAAACGTTTCCGAAAAGTTTCTGTTTCCGGGATTACCGAAACACTACACTGAAACGAAATTTTGATCCTTGCATAGAGCATAGCTGGCCTATAAAATTTTTCTTTCAATTTTGCTGGTATTCTCCGGTCACATAATACTCCGAAAGCACTCCTCCACTTAAGCCAGCCTAATTTAAATCTATGGGTCACATTATCACCAATCTCTCCATCCCTACTGATCATTGAACCTAGATAGCGAAAGTGTTCCCTCTTTGGAATCTCCTGGTCTTTGATCTTCACTGCTTCGTTATTTCTACTTTGCTAATGTATTCCTAGTTTTCCAGACAATGTTTGTTAAAATATTCATAGTCCAATGTCCATCAATTGTTGATCTCTAATGAAAGAGGAAAGAAGGAAATGCTCATGCTCAACTTGAGAGAGAGAGATCTACCACCATAGTAAGTGAAGGTGGACAACCTAAAACGAAATGAGAAGAGTACAGGTCCAGAACCAACTACTGAGATCCCAATCCCCTTACGTAATTAGTGTGGAAATCTGGTGTTAATTAGGAGTTAAAGCCAGCTGTGAGATATGCTTGTTATTTGCTTTATTTCTTTCCTTGTTTTAATGGGATTTTTATTCTCTGGTTTTATGAGAGTTATTCTCTCCTAAAAATCAGGGATTAATTTCTGTTTCTAAGGCTAAATGCCTCTCCCATTGTATTATAAATTCATGTAATACAGTCTGCTTGAATAAGAAAAAAGAGATGTGTTTCTCTCCACCTAAATTCTTCATGGTATCAGAGCTCCAGGTTCTGAACCTGGTCCGCTTCTCTGCCTAAGGCAGAAACCTTCGCTAGTGCAAACTCTTCTTCTAAAACAACCAATTTTTTAACAGCACTTCTCCAATTTTTTTCCATGTATAAGTCTGTTCTCATGGCAAAGAACGACATAGCCACATCTGGAACAAATGAGTCCAGTCCCACCGAAGTCACCTCTTCTCGAGAAACTCCTATTCCAAACAGCAATGGAGGATCGGATAATTCTGCTCTTCTCATTACAGGGCACAAGCTGAATGGGCAGAACTATCTTCAATGGTCTCACTTAGTCATGATGTTCATATGCGGTAAAGGGAAGGATGACTATCTCACCAGTGCAGTACCTCAACCAGCGAATGAAGATCCGAAATTTAAAGGATGGAAGGCTGAGAATAGCATGGTTATGTCCTGGTTAATTAATTCGATGAACAACATAGGGGAGAATTTTATGCTCTATGAAACGGCGCAAGAAATCTGGGAAGCTGCAAGGGAGACTTTTTCTGATACAGAAAACACAGCAGAATCATCTGAGATAGAAGGGACCCTCCATGATTTGCGTCAAGGTGATCTCCTTGTCACTCAATATTTTAGTCTCCTAACTCGCTATTGGCAGCAGCTGGACATGTTTGAAACCACCAAATGGGACTGCCCAACGGATGCCATCAAATACAAGAAGAACGTTGAGAAGAAACGGATCTACAAATTTTTGTTGAGACTGAATAAAAATCTGGATGAAGTTCGAGGCAGAATATTGGGAACCAAACCTTTACCCAATATCCGAGAAGTTGTCTCAGAAGTGCACCGAGAAGAGAGTAGGAAGAAAGTCATGATGGGGTCACAAACCAGCCAACCTGTCACCGAAAGTTCAGCCCTAGCAGCTCAAGGATCACCCTCTCCGTCTAATGACAACAGGCCAAGGAAAGGGAGACCTTGGTGTGATCACTGCCGAAAACCTGGTCACACTAAGGACACAAGCTGGAGAATCCATGGAAAACCAACTGACTGGAAGCCATCTCGTCCCCAAACTGATAGAGAAAGTCGCGGACATCATGTCACCGTAGAAGACAACCCAGTACCATTTGATTCCAAACCATTCAGCAGAGAGCAAATGGAAGTGTTACAAAAATTGTTCAACCAGTTCCAACAAGTCTCAAATTCCTCCAATAATATCATTGGATCCGGATCCTTAGCTCACACAGGTAATTTTCTTACTGCTCTGAAAGTAACAAAACAAAAATTCAGTCCCTGGATTGTTGACTCAGGAGCTTCTGATCACATGACTGGTGATGCCACAATTTTCCAAAATTATACACCTTGTTCTGAGAATTTAACTATTCGTATAGCTGATGGTTCTCTATCAAGAGTGGCTGGTACATGTTCTGTTTTCATCTCTAAAGACCTAACCCTTGAGTCTGTCCTTTTGGTTCCAAATTTGGACTGCAATTTGTTGTCTGTAAGTAAAATCACTCAAGGAAAGAAATGTGTTACCAAATTTTTCCCCAATAATTGTGTTTTTTAGGATTTGGATTCGGGGAAGATGATTGGCAATGCTGAGATGTGTTCGGGACTCTATATCCTCGAAGTCACTGATTATCCTGAAAGACAACCTCAATCGACAGTTTGTGGAAACAGATCCCTATCTATTTTTCGTGCTAATAAAGATAGTGATGTTATGTTGTGGCACTATCGTCTAGGTCATCCTAGTTTCTTGTATCTCCAAAAACTCTTTCCATCATTATTCAATAAAAATCTTGATGTTTTTCAGTGTGAAATTTGTCAATTATCCAAGCATGTTCGTAATTCCTACCCTAGTCAACCATACAAATCATCTCACCCTTTCTCCATGGTACATAGTGATGTTTGGGGACCATCCAAAATAAAGAACATAACAGGAACTAGATGGTTCGTGTCTTTTGTTGATGATCATACTAGAATTTCGTGGATATTCCTGCTGAAAGAAAAATCAGAAGTGGGTCAAATTTTCAAAAATTTTAATAACATGATCCAGACTCAATTCCATGCAAAAATACAAGTGTTGAAAACTGACAATGCTAAAGATTATTTCAATTCTCTCCTAGGGGAATTCTTATTAAGAGAGGGTATAGTTCATCAAAGTTCTTGCATTGATACCCCTTAACAAAATGGGATAGATGAGAGGAAGAATAGACACTTGTTAGAAGTTGCACGAGCCCTTCTGTTTTCTACCCATGTTCCGAAAAGTTTTTGGGGTGAAGCTGTTCTTACTGCAGCCTATCTTATCAATAGAATGCCTTCCCGCATCTTGAATTTTCAAACACCGTGTCAAGTCTTTCTCAAATCACAACCTAGGACTCGGCTCATCTCCTCCATATCACCCAAAGTGTTTGGTTGTTCACCCTTTGTTCACATTCCTCAACAGCACCGGAGTAAGCTTGATCCAAGGGCTACTAAGTGTATTTTCCTGGGATACTCTCCAAACCAAAAGGGCTATAAGTGTTACTCTCCTGTCACAAAAAAATTCTACAATTCCATGGATGTGACCTTCTTTGAAAATCAGCCCTATTACTCCAAAACCGATATTCAGGAGGAGAATAAAATCCAGGAATACCAATTTTGGGAAACATAAATCATGACCGAACCTCAAACATTTGAGTCCCTCAAGTCAAATCCTATCTCTCTTGCTCCAAGTCTTCCTCTCTCAACCTCTTTTGCTCCAAGTCTTCCTCTCTCAACCGAAACCACCACTGAACCCTTAGACACTGAGCCGAGTGCTCCTCCTCACCCAATCCAATCTCAGACTGTCAATAACAATGAGTTCATTGTCTATTCACGGAAAAAGCAACGAACACATCCCAGGCTAATTCATGATGCTAAACCGAATTCAAGTCCAAAAGAGACGGTTGAACCGAATCTAAGGGAGACGGCCTCAGGTAACATTATGTCCAATCCTATTCGTCAGAACTTGATTTACCAATTGCTAAAAGGAAAGGAGTGAGATCCTGCACAAATCATCTGATTCATAATTTCATCTCCTATAAGAGTTTGTCACCAAGTTATTGGGCATTTTGTCTAGTCTCACAGATATTCGGATTCCCAACAATATCCAGGAAGCCTTACAAGTACCTGAATGGAAGACAGCTATTGAGGAAGAGACCCGAGCTTTAGAAAAGAATGGGACATGGGAGCTCGCTGAACTTCCAAAAGGAAAGAATCCGGTCAGGTGTAAGTGGATTTTCATAGTCAAGTACAAAGCAAATGGGAGTGTTGACAGGTTCAAAGCACGGCTAGTTGCTAAAGGATTTACTCAGTCCTACGGAATTGACTACCAAGAAACTTTTGCCCCAGTTGCCAAATTAAATACAATTCGTGTTCTGTTGTCATTAGCCGTTAATCGAGATTGGTCCCTCCATCAACTGGACGTCAAGAATGCTTTTCTCAATGGTGATTTAGAAGAAGAAGTGTACATGGAAATTCCATCTGGTCTTGAAACTAAAGCAAACATTAACAAAGTCTGCAAACTCAGAAAATCCTTATATGGCCTCAACCAGTCCCCACGAGCTTGGTTTGATCGTTTTACCAAGGTTGTAAAGAGGTTTGGTTTCTCTCAATGCTAATCTAACCACACTTTGTTTGTAAAACACTCGAAGGAAAAACTGCCATGACATAATCCTGATAGGAGACCATGAGGAGGAAATAAACAACCTCAAAAGCTTCCTTACCCGTGAGTTCGAAATCAAAGACCTGGGGAATCTCAAATACTTTCTTGGGTTAAAAATTGCTAGATCAAAAATGGGTATTGCGGTCTCCCAACGAAAATATGTTCTAGACTTATTAAAGGAAACTGGGATGCTTGGTTGTAAACCTGCAAACACACCTATGGACTACACTGCAAAACTGGGAACTGTGGAAGGAAGTGCTCCGGTGGATAAAGGGAGATATCAAAGACTTGTGGGGAAGCTTATCTACCTCTCCCACACAAGACCAGACATTGGTTTCTCAGTCAGCGTTGTTAGCCAATTCATGAACAATCCGACTAAGGAGCATATGGACGCCGTATATCGCATCCTAAGATATCTCAAAATGACTCCTGGAAATGGACTACTCCAAAAGAACACAGAGAAAACTATTGAGATTTTTTCAGATGCAGACTGGGTCGGCTCTATTACTGACAGAAGGTCAACCTCAGGATATTGCACGTATGTTTGGGGGAATTTAGTTACTTGGCGAAGCAAGAAACAGTCCGTTGTGACTCGGAGCAGTGCAGAAGCAGAATTTAGAGCTATGGCACATGGAATCTGTGCAGGAATATGGTTAAAGAGATTTCTAAACAAGCTAAAAATTCCTATAGAAGATTCCATAAAGATGTTTTGCGACAACCAAGCTGCCATTAGTATTGCTAATAACCCGATTCATCATAATCGGATCAAGCATGTGGAAATAGACCATCATTTTATCAAGGAGAAGATAGAGGAAGGGACAATCTCATTGGTGTATACACCAACAGTTCTCCAAACAGCAGCGGACACTCCTAAAATGGTGCCGCAGGGAAACTAAGTGCGCACCCAGTTCGAGTGCGACAGTTAGTTCTTCAGAGTTCTTCTTGAGTTCTTCAGCAGTTTTGGGTGTGGCGTGGGTGCGTGAAGGGTGCGGCGAGGACACTTGGGGGTGCGGGAGGGACACTTCTAGGGGGTGCGGCGGGGCAATTTTTTGTTTTAAAAAAAATAAATAGCACTAACTTAAAAAAAAAAACCCTAAAGACCATAATATATACTACATACAGCTGCATTACAGTCAAAAAATGAAAAAGAAAAGAAATAGGGAAGAAGAAAGTGACGATCCACTCATCCACAGCTGCGCAACATCTAGGGGTGAAACGGTTCGGTTCAGTTCGGCTTTTCCGGATTTTTAGCACTGAAAAAACCGACCGACTATGCTCGGTTAGGGCGGTTTTGTCGGTTTTGCTCGGTTTTTCTCGGTTCGGTTCGGTTTTTGGCTTATTGTATATTTGAAAAAACCGACCGAAAAGCCTCGGTTTTTTCGGGTCGGTTTCGGTTTTCGGTCGGTTTGGTTTCACCCCTAGCAACATCCACGCGACCTAACAAGCTTGTCCTCTCTCTCGTTCTCTCTTTCTCGTTCTCTCTCTCTCGTTTCTCTCTCGCTTTCTCTCTTTCTCTCTCTGTCTCTATCTTTCTCTCTCTCGTTTCTCTCTCTCTCTCTCTCTCTCTCTCTCTCTCTTTACTTGTGGCCAGGTCAGCCCACTAGGAACCGGCAACGAGGATTCGACAATCTACGAGGAACCAACTACCAACAATCTGGTATTTTTTTTTCCCAGAGATGAATTTTTTTTCTAATTGTAGTTGTAGTTTATGTGTTGCTTAGTTGCGTATGTAGCATTTATATATATATATATATTTTTTTTTTTTGATTTGACAACGTACGAGGAACCGACTACCGACAATCTGGTATTTTTTTTCCAGAGATGAATTTTTTTTCTAATTTTAGTTAGTTTTGTGTTTTTTTTTTTTTTATTTATCTTTGTAGAATAGTAGTTTATGTGTTGCTTAGCTGCGTATGTAGCATTTATGTTTATGAGTTTATGGCTTGTTTGTTGTTATTAGGTCTTAATTAGAAAAAAAAAAAAATATATATATATATATATATGAAAACAAGTGTGTACTTGAATGGTTCATATTTAGTAATGTATAAAAATATATTTTTATATTTTATATAAGTACCCCGCCGCACCCGCACTCTTGATTTTGGGAAAATTGCCGAACTCCTCGCACCCGCGTCCGTGCTTCATAGATCCTCACTAAGGCACTTTCAAGAACCAGCTTCAAAGATTTGAGATCCAAGCTGGGTATTATCAACATTTACAACCCAGCTTGAGGGGGAGTGTGGAAATCTGGTGTTAATTAGGAGTTAAAGCTGTTGTAAATCAGCTGTGAGATATGCTTGTTATTTGCTTTATTTCTTTCCTTGTTTTAATGGGATTTTTATTCCATGGTTTTATGAGAGTTATTCTCTCCTAAAAATAAGGGATTAATTTCTGTTTCTAAGGCTGAATGCCTCTCCCATTGTATTATAAATTCATGTACTATAGTTTGCTTGAATAAGAAAAAAGAGATGTGTTTCTCTCCACCTAAATTCTTCAATTAGCAAAGGTCGAAAGAGATGGGCAATATGTACGGTTAGTCGCTGAAGTCGATTACTCGATTTCCAAAAGAGTCTCATTCCAAAGGTGAAAAACAGGGAGTAAATGGAGGACAGTGGAACACTGAGCATAACATCTTAGAAGGTAGAATAAAAGAAGTATACCTTAGTAATTGTAGGGGAATGCCTCCGAGAAGGATGGACAAAACGGCGATTTATAGTTTCTGACATCTCCAGGGTTATTGAAAGCTGGGAGACACCAAAAGTCGTACTCAATTCCATTAACCATCAACAAAACAAACAATATGTTCATGCCTTTAAAAGTTTATTGGTCATTGAAAATATGCAGTTACCTCTAGGCATCTCCTAGCTCCTTCTTCATGAAAGAAAGTAAGCGTACCACCTATCTGTTACAAAACATAAAGAAATACATTGACATTGACGAAATGAAGAAGAGGCAAAAGACATAATATGTACTGAAATTACCATATCACTGAAGTAATAAGTAGAGTCAGAGTTCTTTGGTGAAAATCTGAGCAGAACTTGGTCATCCAGTCTGATATTATAAGATCTTCCTCGAATAAAGCCTTCTGCTGCAGAAAATGTTGGCAGCAAATTAATTTCCAGGATTAAGGGTGTGTTTGAATGTCATATGTGGAATGCATTCTCACCAATTGTACACAAGTCATCCTCTTCATATCAACTCATTTTAAAGTTGCATTGTAATACAATTATTAAGTTGGAGATGGTGTCACATGAGGACATGAGATGGGGGTTAACGGAATCACACTATGATGTTTCTATCTCCAACTCCACCCCTTTTTCCATCTTTATCTCTCCCTATGTATAACATAAATCAATATTGATGTACTATGAAAAAAGTCACTTTGAATCAAACAGACCATAACAGAGTGAATTAAGCGCCATTAGATTCATGATATGGAGACAAGTACGAAATAGATCCACAAAGGAATAAGTAGAATGATGATTTACATGCTACAGGTTCAACAGTTCCAGAGACAGCTGGTACTCTCAAATCATCATCTCTGGGAAGGGACTTCATATGTTTTAGCTGCTGACTTGGAGAGGCAATGGATGAAGACTTCTGAGGTGATAAAACATCTGTTTGCAGAGATAAGTCATCATTCACAATTGCAGCTTCTGTAACTTGGAAACATGTTTCAAGAGCCCATTTGGGTTAGCTTTTAAAATAATCACAGATTTGAATAAGAGAGAGATTAAAAAGCTACAAATTCGAGCTCTTTGTAAAAGCTGTTTTGCAGCTTTAGATAAGAATCAGATTTTTCTAAACGATGTGAGCCTGTGAAAAAGTTAATCCAAAAGGCATAATTTTTTAAATCACTTATAAGTGATTGTTGGCCCTAAGAAAGCTATCCCAAACGGGCTAAAACTTGGCCCCAAACCCACCAGAATCATATAGAACCTCCGCGACAGAAAGCTGAGGAGGTGGCACAAATGATGATATGCTCGTTCTATCTTCCAGATATGGAGAATCTCTATTCCATGACTTGGCAGCAGATGACTGCAAGGATAACGAACTTCCAAAGGCTCTGTGTATATTTTCCTTGGTAGGATTGTACGACGAAACAGATGAAATTTCATCTCTTGAGCTCTCATAACCTTCCTCAACTCCATCATATGTTTCATTAGCTCTAGCCTGAATGAAAGTAGAACCACTTCATTATCCCACAATCAAGTTAAGGAGTCATCATTTTCGCTCCATTTGGTTTGACGTAAAACATTTTCCGGAATATGTTTTTTCAGCATTTTCCGGTGTTTGGTTGTCCATAAAATGTTTTCCGGAGATTTTCAGGAAAATGAAAGTAGCATAAAATGCAGAAAGTGATTTAAGGGATAAAATTTTCATCAGTCATTTTCCGGAAGAATTCTTAAAGGCGAACTGCTCAGTTAATCTGGATGTATGTTGTTTAACATAGGGTTAAATGCATTTTGCACCCTCAAACTATACCATGTTTTGTACTTTGGTCCCTAAACTATTATTTTCCCCATTTTGGTCCCTCAATTTTCATTTTGTGGCAGTTTGCCCCCTTCGTCACTTTCAGTGTCACTAAAAGTGACTTTTTCCGTCTCTAAAAGTGACGGAGGAGGCAAACTACCACAAAATAATAGTTGAGGGACCAAAATGCAAAAAATGATAGTTTAGGGATCAAAGTGCAAAACATGGTATAGTTTGAGGGTGCAAAATGCATTTTACCCTTTAATATATGTACGTATATGTAAACACACACATACAGACATATATAATTGGGTAAATTGCATTTTGAACCCTCAAACTATACCATGTTTTGCACTTTGGTCCCTAAACTATCATTTTTCGCATTTTGGTCTCTCAACTATCATTTTGTGGCAGTTTTCCCCCTCCGTCACTTTCAGCGTCACTTTTGGTGTCACTAAAAAGTGACTTTTTTCGTCACTAAAAGTGAGGGAGGGGGCATACTGCCACAAAAATGATAGTTGAGGGACCAAAATGCGAAAAATGATAGTTTAGGGACCAAAGTGCAAAACATGGTATAGCTTGAGGGTGCAAAATGCAATTTACCCTATATAATATATTTATATCTACACATGTTACTTTTTTGTACATATACTGCTCAGTTAATCTACATGTATGTTGTGTAATATATGTACGTACATATACACGCACACATACATACATATATAATATTACAAGAAAAGGCTCTCCAGTGCACTGGGTAAGTGCACTGACTTTTAAGCCTAAAAAACTGGCGGGCCACCCCACTGACCCGCGGATTTTTTAAACTTAAAAGCCCAGTGCACTGGCGAGCCTGACCCTAATATTACATATATAATATATTTATACCTGCGCATGTTACTTTTTTGTACATCTATATAATAAGGAAGAGCGGTGTGGAGCCTCCCAATTTAACAACTTTTAATCTTGACCATTGAGACAAGTTTAGATATTTCAGACCGTCAGATTGTTTGTCCACCAAATATGGTTAATCATTAAATATTGCATTGTATTCTATTAAAACTCTAAATTAAAACTCAATCCATTAAATATTCCATTTATCTTCGCTTAAATACTGGCCATGATAATTTATTTGTGAGAGGAGCAATCCCACTCCACGCAGAGCCAATGACCCTCTCTTCAGGGACGGGTCTACAAAAGGGCAAAGGGGGACTCAAGCCCCCCCTTGATTTTTGAAAAATATTATATATACCCTAAAATAAAGTATATTTTTACATTTAAGCCCCCCTTTCAAATTAAAAAATTCTCTATTTTACACTTAAGCCCCCCCTCAAGTTTGAAATATTCAACCTTTAGGTCTCAATTTGTAGAAATAATGTGTCATTTTATAGTACATTTGGTGTCAATCAATATTAAGTTTTCTAATTCCTTCATCCGTCCAAAAAATATGAATAAATAGACCCAAAAAAATTGCCTCGGGGGCGCTGCCCCCGAACCCCCGTAAACTCACTACCTTTTCACCCTACCAAGCCCCCCCAACTCCAATTTTCTACATCCGTCCCTGCCTCTCTTCTATAAATCCTCTCTCTTCCACCTCCTCATAATTATTTTCTCTCACCCAACCACGAATTTGGGTAACTTATCTCTCTCTCTCTCTCTCTCTCTCACACACACACACACACATATTTTACTCACTCTCTCCCACCACCTTTTTTGCTATTTACACCACATTTACTCACAAAGTTTTCATCATTTTACACTACTGGGTGGAGTAAATAGCAAAAAAGGAATTCCCAAAATTAATTTGAATTTGAATAAATACATGTCTATATCCAAAATTGTCAACTTTAGTAAATACAAAACACAAATCTTGGGATGATTTTTTAGCAAAAAAGGAATTCCCTAAATTAATTTGAATTTGAATGAATCTTGGGAGATAAACTAAATCATTGGACTGATTTCTTCAAAACCGAAATATTGGAAGATAAACTTCCCATATCATACATATCTCTCTCTCCCTCTCTCTCCATATCCCTTCTCACGTAAATCCCTCATTGGGCTGATTTTGTTTTTTTGTTTTTTTTTTGCCTCACGTCTCTCTCTCTCTCTCCACTCATTGGTGGCCGTCCGTCTCTTACTCATTGGTGGCGAAGCAAAAATCATTCCAGTTGCTCATTGAGAGAATTTAGGTTTGTATTTCTCAGTTTTGTTGATCTTGATTTGTTTTGCATTTTGGTCTATACATCATTATGTATAATACACACTCATTGGGAATTGGAAACAATGAAGAGAAAGTCAGCTCCAATTGCATGCATTGAATTGTCATATTTAGGCCAGTTTTTTTATGGACATGTTTAGGCCAGCTTGACAACAGTTTTGATTAAATATGTGATTTAATCATTGAAACCCATGTTGTCAATTGTGAATCTATATTTTTATTGTGAATTTGTTATATTCATTAGTTATAATAGTTGCAATGATGATCCTAATTTACTTTTACCTGTAAGCATTTGAATTCTTATACCATCAGTGAATGATTGTTATTAACTTCTATGATATTGTTACAGTTGCAGCATTTAGGGGTTATAACAAATTTTTGGAATGCCTCAATGAAGATGGTTAGTACATAACATATGGTAAACTGTTTAAATCCATAAACTGCTTATACCCTGATGGTTTTATGCATTCTCAATTATTTCTCACCATTAAATTGTTTCAGTAATTTTCTAACCATGTTTTTTTTTTTTTAATCAGGATTGATTTCTTCAGCTAGGCTATCGAAACTGGTCAGAGATCTAAAAGGCTCGCTGCTTCTGAAGCTCAACTGAAGGTCTCCTAACTTCTATAATCTTTTGAATCAAGTCTTTTAGATGATATGGCTTTGATTACTTAATTTTAATCGTTGAGTGTGGTGAAATATCTTCACTTTTACAATCAAGGTCTTTATACTGATGAATTTAGTCCATTTGGCCATTTATATAATCAAGGTCTTTTTAATCTTTTGGGTTTTTGAATTGCAAAACTTCAGTACCATGCTCTTATTTCAGTTTATTGTTTTTCTTAGAGTCCTCAGAATTCAAATAAATATAGCTCAACGACTTAATAATCATGATACTTAGTGTTTTTATCCAAAGAGTTAAACTTAATGCCTTTTTGACAAGTAATTATTAACTGTTCTATTTAATGAACATGCATCTTTTTTTTTCCTTTATTTTTTATTTATTTTTAATATGTGTTAGAGTTTCTTATCAAGTCAGTATATCAGCATTTCATCTATACAATAAAACAGAACGGTGTTGATGGGACGTTTATCCCTGATTATTGTTTTTCTTAGAGTCCTCAGAATTCAAATAAATATAGCTCAACGACTTAATAATCATGATACTTAGTGTTTTTATCCAAAGAGTTAAACTTAATGCCTTTTTGACAAGTAATTATTAACTGTTCTATTTAATGAACATGCATCTTTTTTTTTCCTTTTTTTTTTATTTATTTTTAATATGTGTTAAGAGTTTCTTATCAAGTCAGTATATCAGCATTTCATCTATACAATAAAACAGAACGGTGTTGATGGGACGTTTATCCCTGAGTGATAAATATTGAACGGTTGGGGTTGGGATTGGGTTTGGCTAACCTTAATTTTGGTTTCACACACACCACCCACCCACCCACCCCCCCCCCCCCCCCCCCCCCAAACCAGCAAAACCAATTGGGTTATCAAATACATTTTCTGTTGGTAGGCAAACCATTTATGCAAATCGTTTTTATTTCATCCTTTTTGTATTCATTGGCCCATGAAATGATTAAAGTTGTAATATGTACTTCTCCCACTCTTGCAACCAATTATCACTTTCTTTTCTTTTGGAAAGAGAATAACTATGCTTTTGGTGAAGCACCTAGAAACTAAGAAAAAGAAAAAAATCATGTCTCTTGAGTCTTGATATGAATTGTATGGGATCAGAGAAGCATATCCATTTTAAAGGTTTGATAGTATTCCAAGTGGTTTCTCATTTAAATTGCAATGTATTCACTTTGCTAATTTCTCCATGATGGGCAGCCCAATAATTTTGTACACCACCACAGGTGAGAACGTCGAGCAACATCAACCAACATGAAAAAAATCTGTCTATGGGCGTTTTACTCCCACTTGCAGGTAAAAGATTACATATTTAATCGATTCGAATGGGTTTTTACGAATCTGTTCTAGCTTTCCTTCAATTTAGCTTTCCTTCCTCGATTTCTTGCTCATGGATTGGAGGATTAGTTGAAATCTTAGGAATCAAGATGTATTTTTATTTCATATACGGATGAAAGTTGAAAGCAGTTGTGCGAGACAACATTTTCACTCTTTGTTTGTTTTATGCGTTTTGTGGAGCAGTTGTGCTTGAGTGCTTGAAAGAAGGTTACTTGGAGGTGGATTTTGATTTCTTGGTTTAGCTTCAGTTTTATAGGTTCTGTTTTTTGGAGACTGTCCGCAGGTTTCTTCATAATTGGAGGTATGAATAAACTTCAGTGGGGCAAGTAAAAGAAACGTGAGAGGGGGTAACTCTTCTGTCTAAAAGTATTCTGATCACATTTTAAGCAAGAGAGGAAATACAAATAGAATTTGACTTTGATGTTGAAAAAAATTTCGTTGTTTCCCCATAGTGGTGCATAACTAGAAATGGGGTTGCACATTGCATTGCAAAATTGATACACATACTTAGATTTATGTTCCATTGGCTCGTATTAGAGTTAGTTTTCTTTCTGTAAGGGTACTTTTGTACTTTCGCCTGGCACCATATATATAAATTAGATGGGTTTGCTAATTTAAGCAACCCTAATCTCTCTAATTTGCACGTCTCTTTCTCTCTCTCTCTCTCTCACACTCCTTCATCTCTTCAAACTTTAAACCCATATTACAAACTTAACTTGGTATCAAAGCAGCGTAGATCCGGAGTCCTTCATCTCTTAAAATATCTTAGAATCAGTCGGGAAAAGAGAAGGAAGAAAAAAAATATATACTGCTGACGTCACAGCAGATTCCGACGAAAGGAACACCCGTTTCTGATCGCCAGGGTCTCATGAGTTTATTGGTTATTTTTCTGAATTTTTTTGAAGCCATCTAGAAGGGTTTTTGTTTTTTTCGAATTTTTCTTTTCCAAAAATGGATGTGAAAGTTGCGATTTGCTTTTTCCTACCTTTTTGAAGCTGTTTGTTGCTTGAATCTAACTTCCTGGGCTGCGATTAGGGCTGCTGTCACTGATCTATGTGTCTTTAGCATCAATTGAAGACAAGGAATTGTTGTTGGGGTGTCTTTGGCCCATTCTTCTGCGGCTGTTGCTGTTCCAACAACCTTGAGGGCGTTTTGGTTGATTTTTTTTGAGTGATGTGTCCTTCTCATTGCCCTAGCAGTCCTTTTCTTTGGTTCCCTCTGGCTACCCATTGGTTTATTGCTCTTATTCCCAAAGTTTATTATCATGGTTGAAACTACAGAGAGTAAACCATCGGTGGTAAGAGAGGATGAAATGCCCAAATGTATTACCTCTCAAAAATTAGACGGAATCAATTATTTAGCTTGGGCACATGCTGTGAAAGTTTTTTTGCGTGGAAAAAGGAAGTTGAAAATTTTGACTGATACTCCTCCTGCTAAGCAGATGCAAAGTATGAGGATTGGCTCTATGATGATTCAATAGTTATGGGATGACTTTGGCATAGTATGGAACCTCAAATTGCGTCTACTGTTGCATTTTGTGACTCTTCTAAGAAGATTTGGGACTTTGTTGCCGACTCCTTCTCACAACAGAGTAATGTTTCTCGCGTTTATGAGTGTTATATGTGAAGATTTTTACTACTCGACAATATGGAAAGCCATTACCAGAGTACTACAGTATTATTAAGAATTTATGGGATGAATTGCTACAGTACCGCCCCTTTACTTCTGATTTGGAACAGCAGAAACGTCATTGGGAAGACTATGGTTGCTTCCTTATTGTCTGGATTGGATGCAGATTTCTGTGACTTCAAAGATCAGATTTGCAAGTGAGACCTTGCCCACTGCTGCTAATGCATATTCGCGCTTGCTGCGTTCGTCCTTGGGACAACACTCGTCTGTTATCAGCTCTACTGCCCCACCATCGGAGTCTTCCGCACTAGTCTCAAGTGGAGTTGGTCGTGGATCTGGGTTCCGTGGTTCTTGAGGTGGTCGTGGTTTTCGGGGTGGTTCTTCTCGGGGTGTTTCTAGAGGTGGTGGTCGTACTGGTGGACGTGGTGATAGAAAGTGTGATCATTGTGGTGGTACTAATCACACGGAACCTTATTGTTGGACAAAATATGGTAAGCCCGCTTATGCTAACCAGGCAATTGATAGTACTCCTTAGCCACTACCCTCTACTTCCTCTAGACACGCTTCTACCAGCTCTAACTCTCATGATGCACTCACTACTCAACTTGGCGAACTTGTTCAGACTTTGCGTACTGTGCTTCCATCTTCCTCTACTACTGCACTCGCTAATTCAGGTAATGTTGCATGTGTTGCTCATTCGTCTTCGTCCTGGGTCATTGACTCTGGAGCTAGCTCGGATATGTCTGGTATTCACTCTCTCTTCTCTAATTTATATCCCATTAGGCACACTATTTTTTTGGTTGATGGATCATCTCGTCCTGTTTTAGGGAGAGGTGTACTTCATCCTAATTCTTCGTCGTCTTTATCATCTAGCCTTTATATCCCGACTTTCCTTTCAACTTACTTTCTGTAACTCAACCCGATATAATCTATGTTGCTAGTGTAGTTAGTCAATATATGCATGCTCCCCATATGCCTCATTTTGAAGCAATTTGTCGTATTCTGCGTTATCTTAAAGGTGCTCCTGGTAGGGGTTTCTTGTACAAATCTTCTACTACTCTTTCAGTGACAGGGTTTGGTGACTCTGATTGGGCCGGTTGTCGTACTCATAGGTGCTCTACTTCTGGTTATTGCACCTTTGTTGGTGGGAATCTAGTTACTTGGCGCAGCAAAAAACAAAATGTTGTTGCCCGTTCTAGTGCTGAAGCTGAGTCG
Organism: Hydrangea macrophylla; assembly: GCA_033977485.1. NCBI lineage: Eukaryota > Viridiplantae > Streptophyta > Magnoliopsida > Cornales > Hydrangeaceae > Hydrangea > Hydrangea macrophylla. Next base: position 113,542,420 of record CM066983.1, on the reverse strand, counting down.
AGCTATGGCTCATACGGCTTCTGAAATGTCATGGGTTCGTTCTCTCCTTCGGGATATTGGTGTTGATATTGTTGATCCTATGACGATGTATTGTGATAACCAAGCAGCTATTTTTATTGCCAATAATCATGTTTCCACGAGCGCACTAAACATGTCGAAGTAGACTGCCATTTTGTTAGATACTTGCTGTTGAAGAAAGATATTGTCACCGCTCATATTCGATCGAATAATCAATTGGGTGATATTCTCACCAAGCCTTTAGCTCGTGTTCCTTTTCAATTTTTATCTTCCAAGCTGGGCATGTTTGATATGTATGCTCTAGCTTGAGGGGGCGTGTAGAGTTAGTTTTCTTTCTGTAAGGGTACTTTTGTACTTTCGCCTGGCACTATATATATATATATATTAGATGGATTTGCTAATTTAAGCAACCCTAATCTCTCTAATTTGCACGTCTCTTTCTCTCTCTCTCTCATTCTCCTTCTTCATCTCTTCAAACTTTAAACCTAGATTACAAACTTAACTGCTCGCAAGTTGCTAACCAATGATAAATTTGGTGAGCCACTTCCATTCTTCTTTTCTTGAATTTCTAAATTTGGTGAGTCATGCAAAATTAAGTGTCAAAGCCACACGGAGTACGTAGAGAATGTGTATCATTTGACCCTCTTCTGACCTCTTTTATTGGTTTAGAAAAGACTCTCTTTTGATATGTGTGTCGTTTTTCATTATTTCTTTATTTCCTCACGTTTACTAAGGTGTGGAAAGAATAGCAAGCTGTGGTGGATGAATTACTTGAGACTAGACATTAAGAAGAACTTTAGGAAAGAACGGGAGGAGAGTTTTTATGAGTCATTAGGAAAATTGTGTAGATACCTATTTATATATGTATCTAGGCATTATCAGATTGAAATTATGGTGGTTCATTGCAATTCTTGATATCATGTGAACAAGGAAGTTGCAGTACTTGCTATCCTATGAACTTTTTAAAACTGTATTGAATTCTTGAATTAAATCATTATCACCTAACTTAAATGAATAATTTATTTACTATGCTTTGCCGTGTTAACCTTTGGAGTTTTCTTTGGCATAAGAAACTTTTTGTTTATTATGCTTGGCATTCGAGCTTCTTTAAATCTGTTTGTCATCTGAACCTTTCTTTTTTTTCTTTTTTTCTTTTTTTATTTGGCCTGTGGGGGCTAGTATACTATATACATAAGCACATAATAAACAGATGACAAATAAGCACATATATTCTCGCTTGTATATTATATACTGACATTTAATGCAAATTAATATTAAAAAATTAGTGTCCTTATCAAAGTGCTCAAAAGTCAAAAGTGCATTGTTCTTCATTTGTTACTTGTAAACAAATGTCAAGTGTCATCCAAATACTGGAAAATAAGAAGGGAAATGGAATTTTTTATTTTTTATTTTTTATTTTTCATGTAAAACATTTACGTCGAAACAATTAGAGTGCTAAACTCGTATTATTAGAGATTATTTAGCTACTAAAATTACTATGACTGGCTCCGAATCGAGAAAGATAAGAGTATTCCTAAATAACATATGAAGTGAAAATATTTGGCGCTGTTAACAACTCACCCAATCTGAATCTCCATACATCTCTTTCCAATAGACATCCAGAAGGATGATTGAAGCAGGAACAATACCTGGAAACATTTTTAAAAACATGCTGATCATGCTGGGATTTTATTGCGCATGGAAATGGAAATAAAAATATCCATTAATGACAAAACAAACTTAAAATTAAAATTTCGCAAGGAAGTATTACCACAGGCACATGTTTCAAAACTATATCCTATGGTTCAGTTATATTACTTTTTTTCAGAATGAAGATAAATGGAGCTCTAAAATATTGATAATAGCTCCTTGTTTAACCCAAAAAATGTGGGTCATCATAATTCCACTATGCTAAAAAGAAATTTAAATAACTAGCTTAATACCTATGAACAATAAATTAGTAAGTTAAGTTTTCTCATGAGAGAGAGTGCCCGATACCGCGACTTTGAACCGTGTAGAGCACCAAACTTTTTCTCTCACAGACAAAGCGAAAAAATAGAATGACTATATAAGAAATAATTATACTTTAGATTGTTAAGATGAAAATCAATCTACTCCTGGTCCTTTGTATCTCATTGACTTCTTCGGGACCAAGGAAATACTCACCATCAGTTTGACCTTCTTCAATTATCAAGCCATTAGTATTCTGAGTGACCCATATTTGCAATGGAATCCGAGCTTCCTGCAAATGTTGAAGTTCAAGAAATTTAAAAAACAGAGAAAAGTATATTCTGATCCAAAAAAGAGTAAGACAACTTATTTCAATCTGTATTCATCATTAGGAATTCCCTCCTCAATTCTAGAAAATAGGGCGAGAGGGGAAAAAATCGAATCCTGTGCACCCGGTGAAAAGAGGGAGAAGTGGGTGCAGTTCATCTTAGCTATAGGTGTTTCCACAAAAGTGCAAAATAATTGGATTCACTTACTAAACTATTACTGTCACCATTCTTAATCCTAAATTTTATTTATTTATTTATTTATTTATTTATAGTGGAAAAAGATGAAGGACAATTTTATGATATTCTTTATTCATTCTATGCAGCCCATTATATACACATCCAAGATAACAATAAAAGGAAAGAAAACAGAAGAAAAGGAAATAAGAAATAAAGGAAATAAAATCAATCTAATCATAATCCTAGGATATAATTTTGACTGAAATTCTATCCAAGAAATCTTATCTCCAACACTACCCTACCAGTTGAGTCATGAAAACTTGATGAAGTGAGCAACTTGAACTTAGACTTTGGATGATATGTCGAATTGTCATAACCAAGAAGCGTGGAAGTTCCAGTAGAAGTGAAACAATCCCTTGACAAATTGCCTGGACATCACAGTGCAATAAAACGAACAAGGCCGCCGAAAACCACGACAAAGCTAATCAAATGGAACCAACGAACCGAAGACCCGGGCACTCGGTGGAATAAAAAGGGTCATGGCTGCCAAACAACACGGCAGAACAAATCAACCGGCGAGCGCATACATGTTCAAGCCCATCAAGAGAGCCCACAAAGGGGCTGTACACTTCAACTCCCCCACAAATGGCTGGCCAAGGGCTGGACAAGGCTCGAAAGGGCCGGCCGGTGGCTTGACAATGCCCATAGGGGCTAGCCGATGTTTGACGGGGGTTGAATCTGAAAGAAGCTGGAGTGGGGGTTTATTTGAAAAAAAATGGGAACAAACGAAAGGCACACAACAGCAACCTAAAAAATTTAACGAAGAAAAGAAGATGATAGGGGTCCGACGGGTGGCGACCCACCACCCACCGGTGGAGCTTGAAGATCTCTGGCTTTGATACCAAGTGGAAAAAGATGGAGGACAATTTTATGATATTCTTTATTCATTCTATGCATTCCATTATATACACATCCAAGATAAACAATAAAAGGAAAGAAAATAGAAGAAAGGAAATAAGAAAGAAAGGAAATAAAATCAATCTAATCCTAATCCTAGGATAGAATTTTGACTGAAATTCTATCCACGAAATCTTATCTCCAACACAGATCTATGTAGCATGGACACTTCACTTTGGGTGCCGTCTCCGTATCGTGTCCATGTCAGACACCGACACTCATCGAACACGCGTCACCACATGTCAAACACGCTATAAAACGTGTCTTAAATATTTTAACATCGTACACACCTTGATCGCGTGTTGGACACGCAGCCAACATGGTCGGACACACAAGTGAACGCATGGTGGCCTCTCATTAGAAATGCGTTTTAAAGCTTTGAGGCAATAATCTTAATATTGTAAAACTGGGGATAAGTAATTGGTTTATTTGAGAACTATGGAAACATTAGTGGACCCTGCAAATTGTATATTTAATTCAAAGAAATAATGATTTAATCGTTGTATCCTACTGTGCCTGTTTCATGTTAAATTGTTATGTTTTGTAATCAATTTATGAGTATATGTTGTAAGTTGCTATTTGCCTGTTTTTATGGGTGAATATCAGAATATGTAATGTTGATATTTAATTCTCTCTTCTTCTTCTTTTACTTCAAACTAAATTATATTTTTAAGAAACATTTTTTTATTCGACGTATCCTAGCCATCTCCATATCCTACATTTTTGGAATCTGCCGTATCGCCGTCTCCGTGTCGTGTCGTCTCCATGTCACGTATCTGTATCCGTGCTACATAGACACAGATTAATGTCCCTTAAGTAGTTTACTCCGCTAATAAAGCCTCACTTTGTATAGCCTCTATAATTGGATGTGTATCAAATATTAAGTTACAAAACAACTGGAAAAAAAAAGGGGGGGTATGTATTTACGATTACCATAACAAAACCACTTAAAATAATGAAATAAATAATTGGATATGAATCGCTCAAGTAGCCTACTGAACAGTCCATTCTAGCAATGAAGAAACATTTGATAAGCGGTTACACAAGAAGAGGGACCAAAGTGTTTACAATCCACCAGATCATATGACCAAAAACATAATCCACAAAAAACATTTTTTTCCCCCCTTTTTCTTTTGCTGTTGAAACTATTAAAAGCAAAAAAATAGGACTTCAATCATCAAAATACTTACAGAACAAGTAGTGCGGACTAAAGGAATGAAATCATCTTATGCAACTATGAACAAAAAGATTATTGATTTCCTGTAATAATTTATTCACTATGGGCCATTAGAATGAACTTTTCCTTTCTAATGGAAAAATAGATGATGACATTTATTCATTTACTTTCACAAATCTGTCAGGATTAAAAATTTTACAGATAAAGTTAACTACTTTTAAGTATAATATGTGCTGAGTACGTCCCAATCAAACTAAAGAATCGTAAATTATACCAAAAATTAGTTCCAAGATAGAAAGTTTCTAATTAATAGAAAGAGAGGGGAACTTGAGAAAGCCAAATTTCTCTATGGAACAATGGATGCAAATATAAAGAGGATAGGGTGATATACAGCTGCTAGCTGACAATGAGTCAATGACAGACAGCCATCCAAGGGCTAAAAAACGATATTCAAAACGAAACTATATAGAAAAGTAACCTGACTTCAATAATAACACAAATTATAAGAAGGGTGATGAAAACGTGGACTCCAAAAGAGAAAACCAGGCACGTTTAAATTTACGAGGGAGCTATGACAAGTGATAGGACATGAAAGGCAAATCCATGTTAGAAATTCCGGCATGCTTGGAAGCCTGTTACTCCTTTAAATATTGATAAGTATGGAGGAAACATAATTCATCAAGGTAACAGAACTGTCAAGAACTACGAAAAGCAACAATTAAGTACATACAAGAGACAGCATATTAACCTATGAAATACATTTTGTCATTTACCAAATTAAAAATTAACTGCATGATTCCCATGTAAACCCGTAACTTTTCAAAGAAATATATGCTTATTAATATGCTAATTAATAAAATAATAAATACTAAGAGATTATGTAGACCAGTGCCTGGTTCAGAGTTCTAGAATAGCAATCGCCCAACTGAGCATATCAGTCTCTATTCTCTATTATAACTTGAGAATGATTCATCGAACATGAAGTGGCTCATGCCTAAAAAATCTGAAATTAGAAGGCAAGTCCACACTGCGGAAATCATTGAAGGAAGCAATTCTAAAACAAAAAACATAGGATCCAAAAGCAATAGAGTAGTCATAGACAGACACACAGCCCTCTTGTCATAGACAGGCACACAGCCCTCTTGTCCCCAGTCCCAGTTTGTATTTTCTTATCTATATAGCTGAGTGACTATCATTTCCGTAATCACAAAAGCAATAGAGTATAAGAAAACATACCATTTCAGCAAGATCTCTTATTGATTCTCGATGACTGTGTCCGTTGTCTAATAACAGATGTTGTCCAAATAATGTACTTCTAATGTAATACATATAACGAATGGTGGCACCCTTGTATGACGGTGGAATAACACTTGGCAGTAAAATTCGCACCAAATCTGCAGAAACGAGTTCTTTAGTGTGTGTTTTCTTGACTTGCTTTATAAAAATAGAAAATTTATGGAGAAGTCATTCACTATTTTTCACCAAAAGATAGCTAAACCAAGTAAAATAACACACCGATAAAAGCTATTATTGCCCTAAGTGAAATAAAACAACTTAAATCAGTTGGCTACAAGCATTTCTATCAGAACCCATAAAATCGAACATATCACTCCCATGTGATAAGCATCCCCAAAACTATTAGGGAATATATTATAATCTAAAACCATCTTTTATAGATTTCAAACTCCATAAATCAGCAACTAATATGGGAAATTATATCATTTGCATATAGAATTTCGTATCAGGTTTTCATTGAAGATGATATGCAAACTATAGAATAATGGGAGAAATAAGAAAAAAAAAAACTTGGATGAGTTAGTACACAAAAGAACAGGTTCATATGGAAACACCAAAGTTTTTCAATTCATGAAAGTAAATCAAATGTTCATCAATTACCTTAAATGCCAAACTTCTTCATGAGGATAAGTCCTGCAAAATTCTTGGTCAACTTGTATATTTGAAATGGTTTAATACCTAGTATAAAGGAATGTGCTACTTTCAATTCTAAACTTTAAACTTAAAAGGGTTTTGTGCCAATAAATTCAAAGTATTTCTTTACCCATAAGAGCCAGCACAAGAAAAGTACCCAGCAATATAAAAGCACCTCTTATAATAGAGTCGACATACAATTTAATAATCCCATAGATATATCTTTCTATATAATCTTACCCTATGTGTGGAAAAATAAAAAGAAAATGATATATAAGAAAAGCTTCTATTTTGTGCATTAATCTCTAACCCCAAAAGAAAATTTTGCCTCTACTCGTTGAATCGAAGAAACAATGGTCAATAAGCTAACCCTCAGGGATACTTCCTAGTCAAAAGACTCAAAATCACACGATAGACAGTGAAAACTGCTTTACCAAACACTACATATTCAACCAACAAACACTTCCAATGAACCCCATATGATGCGTTGGGGAATGGAAGTCAGTTCAGTAGTCAAAAGACAAGGTACGAAAAAATGATATACTGAAAAGATAAATATTAAATAACTTGATGTTGCTTCAGAAGATTATGAAGCCAGAGCATCAGATAGAACCAATTCAAAACATCACTTTTTAGAGAGAATCAACCATATAGAATCGAAAAAACACCGTGAGGTTTCCATTATTTAGAGCAAACAGCAACCATGAAGCAGTGTATTATAATTCCAAGTGAGCTTACATGTTTTAGTGGCCCCAGAGGAAACAATCTGATTTGAAACTATTGATGTTGTTGGGCAATCCATAAAAATATATTCACCTGAAACGGATTAATGTAGCACATAACTCATCACATATAGGAAATAAATAGGGTAAATTACCTTCCCCCCCCCCCCCCCCCCCCCCCCCCCCCCCGTGGTTTGCCTCTATGGCACTTTGGCCCCCTCTAGTTTGAAATGTAACACATGACCCCCCCTGTAGTTTGCCTCTGTGGCACTTTACCCTCCTATAACTACAGGGGGTAAAGTGCCACAGAGGCAAACTACAGGGGGGTTATGTGTTACATTTCAAACTACAGGGGTGTAAAGTGCTACAGAGGCAAACTACGGGGGGTTATGTGTTACATTTCAAATTACAAGGGGGGCAAAGTGCCATAGAGGCAAACCACAGGGGGGTAAAAGGTAATTTACCCAAATAAATAAAAGAATATTATTCTTGTAAAAAAAAAAAATTCTTTCTCCAACTTGAATTCAGGAAATAACTTGTAATGCCAAACTAAAAGACTTCTTCTACTAGTACAATCCATTAAAATATATTCCTACTAATTTATTCCAAAGTAGAGATGGATGAGGACGAGACCAAAGGGGAGCCCATTTTTAGGGACATTTGAAAAGCCAATTAAATGCTCAGGAATGCCAAACAACTAAGCAGTTATTGGATAGCTATTGTTGAGGTTCCGCGCGAGTTTTTAAATGGTCTTTTCTTTTTTAAATGTCAAGGATGATTTTTTTTTTCTTTGTGGTGTTGTAGCGTCCCTTTTACGAAAATCTTCTTCTTCCCTCCTCTTGATTACATGTGCTTGTCAAAATAACCATGTCTTTACGTGTTAAGGGAGATGACCCAGAAGGGCCAGAACCTCCCAACATGAAACTATGTCCGCATTTGAAGTCTGACTCCAAAATTCAATCAGCATTTCTAAGGTAATTTTATCTTGCTACATACATATATGCTTGCTAACTGAATTGCTTATGTTGAAAACAGGACAGTGGTGTCATTGGTTATGGTATCAAATACCAGTACTACGTGTATACACATATAGCAGCAAACAGAAAATTTGAAATTTATCCACAAAGTAGAAAGAGCAAAGCAAACCTCTCCTCTGCTTCGTATCCATTGATGACTTCTGTGTCGTGAACCATTGAGTATCCAACTTCTCAATTCCTTTAATTTCGAAGTTAAGCTTTTCAACCAAAAGCGAAGAAGCAAAATTTTCAGCATTCTGGCCCCCGCCTCCGCCTCCGGCTGCCGCCACATTCGGTGGATTTCGAATCTCAATGGTTACAAGTACTGGATCTCCAGGTCTATACACATCTTTATCAGTCTGAAGTTTCAGAGACGGCATAACCATAAATTTGCTCTTCGAACCATATTTACTATTGATTTTCTTCGAATCGCCACCACCGAAAAAGGAAAATCCACGAGAAGCTTTCGGTGGCGGCATTGCCCTCGAGAATTCAACTTCCCGGAGCAAAGTTGACTCAGATCTTCTATTTTTCCGGTGAGTTTGGAGCTTGATTTACAAACCCTAGCTAATAATGCATAGAAATTTGATTATAGATCTCTTCAAAATAGGGGAAAATAGTACCTGACCACGAACATTGATGGTTCTTAGAAGATTAAGCTGATTTGAGGGTGAAGTAATTGCATTTCCACACAAATTTCAGAGATGAAAAAAAAAATGTCACCTTCTGTTGGAAAATCTTAAAGGTCCGATCGAGATGATCAAGGTCTGATCCAAAGGAAACTTCGAGGTTTTGGAAGAACACCACCAGCACCAGATCACAGAAAAACCAAAATTATAAAATCTTTAAAATTCAGTTCTTTTTTAATTGGACAAATTACCTTTTACCCCTTGTGTTTGTTTGCCTATGTGCCCCCTATAATTTAGAATGTAACACATAATTCCATGTAGTTTGTCTCTATGACACTTTACCCCTATAACCAAAACAAATTAATTAAATGACAAAAATAACAACTTGTTCTTTGTCACTTTAATATACATTGAGGTCAATGAAAAAACTAGAGCTGTGAAAACTATTGAATTTGCTGTTATGAAAATAATATTGCAAAGAATAAAAGTGATTTTTCCTTTTTATTCTGAATAGATTTTTGCTACTTTTCCAACAAAGTAGTACATTATACATGGGTGAGACTCTTATTTTCTCTCTATAGAACTATTTGGTTTTTTTTTACTGACTTTCACTATTCTAGTTTTTTCAATCATCTGTGTGTGTAACATGTATATTAGAGTGATGAAGAAAATATGTCATTTTGATCATTTAAGTAACTGGTTTTGACCACAGGGGACAACGTGCCATAGAGACAAACCGCATGGGGGTTATATGTTACATTCCAAACTACTAAGGGTAAAGTGCCACAAAGGCAAACTGTGGTTTGAAATGTAACATTTCAAACTACAAGGGACAAAGCGTCACAGAAGCATACCATAGGGGGTAAAAATTTAATTAACCCTTTTTAATTTTTTTTATCACATACCCTTTTTAATTTATAGAATGTGTAGTAATTTATTTAGAAAACTGTAACCGTAATTACAATGCTAGTGTAGTTTGGCTGCCAAAGCCCATTGTAACCTCAAAATTAATTTAGTTAGTAAAAACAAAAAAAACTAACTTTGAATTCAATTTACATATTTTGTTGGCTTAAATATAAAATATACTGCTGAAGTTTGGTATATGTCCCATTTTTAGTCATTGTAGTTTCAACTGCATTAATTTGGTCACTGAAGTTTTAAACTGAGTAATGTTGACAGAATTTACTCGCGTGTTGTACTAAGTTAAAATAAAACACCACTAACCTCCCCCACTCATTTGTCAACATAAGTGTGTGTAGCAGTGGGTGAATTTCATCAAAAAAAATTTACATAATAGGACATTTAGATCATATTGCTTCAATTTAAAATTTTCAGGGACCAAATTAACACAATTGAAACTACAGAGACTAAAATGAGATAGGGACAAAACTTCAAATGTATACTTTATAATTAAGGCAATTTTGTTGTTTCTATTGTTTTTTTTTTGGTAACCGTGGGCGTCCGGGCCAACTTGAGCGCACCTCGACTAATCCCACGAGACCAAAGCGTCCGGGTGAATCACCTGTGGCCACCCCCTTGAGATTCGAACTTGAAACCTCTGAGTATAACACCTAAAGGCTTTGCCATCCGGCCACAAAAAAAAGTGATTTGTTATTTTTATTGTCGTACATCAATTCCACATATTGCGAGTAGTAAGTTAGTAACTATGGGAGAAAATGGTTCGGTTCGGTCCAATTTTTAATAGAATCGATCGATTTCAATTCGGTTCAATTTATTGTACATTTTCATTTCGTTTCAATTTTTACCCTTCATAAAAATTTTGAAAATCGAACCGATCAGCCCAGTTAATTTTGCTCATTGAAGAAGGAAGAAAAACAAAAGGCTGGCGATAAAAGCATCTTCATTTTTTAATTAGGGCACCTAAATTTAAGTTAAAAAATCTTCTTTTTTTTTTATCTTTTACTTTAATTAGTGAGGGCACCTCACTTATTTTACTATATATTATAGGCTTTAACTATATTTTACACCCTCTTAGTTTGTCCTTTATGTCAATTTGGTCCCTGTAGTTTAGAAAGTGTCATTCTAGTCCCGTATTTTCATAAGTGTCATTTTAGTCCCTCAAACACTTTTTGTGACAAATTTTTTACTTTCATTGACAAAATTATTTCATCGCTAAAAGACTTATTAGACTTATTTGACACACTTATGAACCTACATGGACTAAAGTGACATTTTTTAAATTACAGAGACCAAACTACAGGGACAATACACATAATTAGGTATTATGTAATTTCATAAATATTATAAAATTAAAAGATATTCAAAGAATAATAATAATAAATTTGGAAAAATACTTTTGCTCACCCAAAATATGGTTCACCAATGCTCATTTATGTGAAATTCTTATGTGCCCCCAAGAGTTATCCTTCTTTTTATACTTCCACATTTATTTTCCACAATTGTACAATATGTACACTTTTTTCTCAAGGATTTTTTTTCCACCCTATATATATATATATATATATATTTTCCAATAATGTAATCCATAATCAAAAAGTAGACAAAATTTAGGCAGCTTAAAGAAGGCTGAGCCAGCCACATTAAGCTCATGTCGAAATAAGCTCATCCAAAAGATCATCAAGTATCATATCCTCAAGCTCTAGTCCGACACACTCAGTATCCAATTGGAGATTCATCCACCTGTCACCCTTTCCTAGATCCCGGCTCACCGCGTCATCAAGTAACGGATCAATCTCAGGTCTCCAGCTCAAAAACCAGCTTATATTTTCCCAAACCTCTTCAAGAACATGGTATCCCACTGGCATTGGACGTACATGAGAACACCATGACAGTGGCACGGGGTAATAGGTGAATGATCTCTCGTAAATCTCCAATAAGACCTCATTGATTAGATCGAACAAAAGCAGATGATTACTGTATCGCCCTTCTTCATTTTCAGAAAGGTCAGTTTCAGGGACCAGACAGCCTTTCACTTCCTCGAACACGGAAGGGTCAACCGGCTGGTCTTCAGAATGCCATGTCCCGAGGAACTCATTCCTGCTGAAACCTGACAGCTCAAGTACGTCTCTTACGTAATTGTATTCAGCAATGTCCTTTGTGTCCACTAGAACATTTGGAAAGTCACTATTGACATATTTGGTGGGAGTTTCCACATTTTGCTGATCTTCCGATGTATACACTTCGTCAAATAAGAGGCGTTTTGGTTTTAACTCTGTACCTGCTTCCACCAAAACAAGTATTTTTTTTCTGAACAATAAAACTTTGAGATGCAGTTTTGAATGCCTAATTGTCAAAAGTATTTGACCCGTGAGAGTTCTAACCTATCCTTATAAGTCATAGTATATTACTATGAAGGCAGAAGTTTTTGAAGTTCAACAACTTTTTGGCCATGGGTTGAAAGTTTTTTCAGTTATTTAGTCCAAGATTAAGAAGTTCAAAAAAGAACCTTGAATTTCTCAACCTCAATGCACGTCTTAAATGGCCTGTTTGGATTGGCTCTGGCTTTTGCATTAGGCAGAAGTAGAAGCCCTAATCACAATGGCACCATTGGAATTGATAAGGATATCATTAAAACCCAAATATGCGGTCTGCATCAAGTTTGGGCTTCGTGCATCAAATTTGAGCTGAAGCACCTCTAAACCTGCTTCAGCTAGTGGTGCTTCAGCTAGAACGTGCTTTTGGAGCTCTAAAATGCTTTCTAAAATTAATCCAAACAGGCTAATATATGTGTTTTAGACTTTTAGGTGTAATAAGAACGAACATACAACATAAAAAAGAAGAATTAATTGGCTAGAAAATATACCTTCTGAAATGGAGAAATTTGCATGGCTGGTTACATCATCTTGAAAATTGGAGTCGAGAACCGAAATTGGACTCGGTTCAGCAAGCTTAGTTGTGAAACTTGTTGAGGACTGAATTTCGTGCTCATTGTGAGCAGCACTCTCTGCCGATGCCAAGTTGCCCAGATCATCAACAGTCCTACCCATCTCACCTTTTGAGTCTTCCGATGAGAAAGATGTTGATCCCACATCAGCTTTCACAATAGCACATGATTCATTAACTTCTACCAAGATTTCTTGATTTTCTGAAACCATATGAAGATTTGGCGCCTTCTGTTCATCAAACCTACTACTTCCTCTACTTACAAACTTGTTCACAACATCAGGAGAGTCCTCGGTTTGGTTGCAAGAGTATGTTCTAAGTTCCGGCAAGGAGAGAATTCTTCCCAAGGATTTTCGACGATTCCAAACAGGAGAAGGCATTTCTTCTGTTTTCAATTTTAATCTTTCAGTAATATCATTTTTGGCTTCTCTGTTGTAACTGGACTCAAATAGCATATAATGCCTATCCAATGACTCGTTGAAAGATGACGTTCTTCTGATGCATACAGACTTATCACTTTCACAACTACTTCCAGGGCTGTATCTACTATGTCTATCCTTGCTTGGCTCTTTCCAAGGATCAGCAACCTCCTCCTTCACATCCTTGGAAAATTTACGACCGTAAGGAACTTTGTGAAGGACTGCATCCATGGTAATCCGATGGCTTTCCTTTCTGCTCTCTATGATAGCGTGTTTTATTTTTTGCTTAAGACTCTTGAAACGCTTAACGATCACTTTATTCTCATGACGAGTTTTGAGCTTTCGGGGGGAATTGGGAGAACAATTATCAAAAGACTTGATCCTTTCCAAATACGATTTTGGATTATCATTCCTAGACTCCAATTCAGCTGAGTTTCCCGTTTCTTTACCAACTTCTGAATTCCCTTCCACTCTTACACAAGACTCTGACTCGTGCTTGTGTTGAAGTTTGCTTTGCCCCGCTTTTCTGCCTGCTAAGCCAGGCAAAGGAAATGATACAGACTTGGTTAATCCTATCTTTGAGTTGAAAGCTCGACGACCATGTAAGTGATAAGTCAATGGGGAGCTCGGATCTTGTAGAATTTTCAAGAACAACTCACTGTTTAACTTCTCCTCAAGAAGTGTGAGATTCTGAACTGGTTGCTTCATAGCAAGCACACTGGCACACAACTCACATTTTCTGATGCTGGAAATTGGTTCCTCACAGATGTTTGATTGTGGTGGGCCCAAAGGGCTGGAAATAGAAAAATTTTCAATGTCTTGGTGATCAATCCTTGGGCTATGATCATTCAAAGCAGCTTCAACAAGAGGATCGAGATTTGAGGGTTCGAGATGATGGAGGGAATTAGTTCGTGTGAGTTGCGTTCGATTTGGGTAGGAAGAACTTCGGCGATGTCTGCCCCTTCTCTTTGACATCTCCTCGGAAATCAACGCCTTTATTCGTGATTTCACAGAGCTTTTGGCTGGTGGACTGGGCTCTGCTGTCTTTTCTCCAATCTGGTAGGAATCCAAATTTAATAGTTTAGTTACTATATTTTCATTTATCATGAGGTCTAAAAAAAAAGATTTACATCCTCGAGGGAGTATGTTATTGTTGGGACATGTGGGACAATCCCACAGATTTAGGGATTGTTGATTTGGCTAGATTCCTATTGTGATAAGTTTCCTTTTGTGATAGAGTTTATCTGGAGTACATCTCTGATTTCTTGTTGGACAAGGAATGGTTAGAAACTCTATATAAAGGGATGTTGTATAGAAATTTAGGAAGCCCTTAGTGTACCAAATTGGGGGTCTCCCCTCATAGGGGTGCTTGGTCTATGGTGAGAAAGATATTAATCACTGGGTTATCTGTGAGGGTTGTTCACAATGATAGAGATGTGAGGTAGAGATAAATATTTCTTTATCTCTGCGATTTTTCTATGTTATAGTGATTGTGTCAAGTTCTTTGGGTATTGAGAGTGGGTGTACAAAGGGTTTGAGGATTGAGTTATGGGATTTAATCCAAAGTGTCTTATACCAATTGTTTATTCTCAATAGTGAAAAAACTGGTCTCTCGGGTGTGGATGTAGGCAGTTTTGCCGAACCACGCAGAAATCTGTGTTTTCTTTATTATGCTTGTTTATTATTGTGGATATGTTTATTTGGGGAAATTTGGTTCCGCATTTTAAATTCCCAACAAGTGGTATCAGAGCATCTGCTAAACCATTCATATATCAAAACTTAAGGCTGAAAAAATGAACAAAACCAAGTTGAAGGCTTCAGTTGTTTATCCGGACATCAAATACTTACAAGAGAGTAGTTCATTTCAGCATCTGGGTACTGTTCCATTCCACTGGCAATAGAAGCATCTAAACCATTTTCTTGATTCCCAACCCCTAAAAGCAAGCAAAGAGGTTGCTACATAAAGACACAGAATTCCACTCAAACACAAATAAAAGAATCAAAGACTTCTTACCAGCCAAAAAAAAAAACACAACTTCAAAGTTCTAGTTGATACTCAACACACTACAAAAAGGTGTACGTAGGCTGAATTCTGTAGATATATGTAACCTTATGACATTTCTATTCGATTACACAAAACCTCTGTTACATAAACACTTCTTTGCTAGTTCAAGTATCCATGTCGAACACTCACACTCGAACATTGGTACTGGAATATGCATACAACACTTCTGGTGGACACTTAAAGTCGCTAATTATATTCTTTTCTGTTATACTTTCTCTTAGAACTATATAAGAAGAGTATAGATTTTATTGCCGTGTCCCCATGTCCTTGGATTTACGAGTTTGGGAAGTCCGACACTTAGACACATACCCACACCCGATACATGCACCCTAATCCATGTAACATAGTTTAAACTTTACATAGCTAATGTTTCCAAGAAATACACGTGATTCGCATACTAACACGGAATGTACGTATTGCCAAAATTTATTCAAGAACCATTCTTCAAAAACCTGATGAATATGACAGTGTCATCAGGGTAAGTAAGACTGCTTACCCACTGCTTGCCTTCCATCGCTGTGCCTTTTATGTGGAAGCATTTTCTTCACATAATGCCAGCGATGGTAGTGAAGTACATGAAGTATACCCCACATGCATCCCGGATGATTATTCTCTATTGGAATGCCAGAGTGTTTGTGGTGCAGGTTCTTTCCCATTTCTTATGATCACTCCTTTAGAACCCACTTCAATAACATATGATTTCAGTTACTGGCTTCCATGAATCCACGCTTCCAAACCTGCGGCAAATCACAGAACTCAAAATAAGCACCACATTCAAGTTAACATATCAGGACCAAGTTATTTTTATATTGTTTGTAAACCAGAAACCACTGTAAATATTTTTGCACGTTTCATACCATGCCAAACATCCAACAAATATGACCCAAACATCCTCTGCAGATTACCCATTACATGTGGTCAATCAAATGTAGTGTCCAACAGATGAAAATTCATCAGTTTAGCTAGCTAGCTACATTGGCCAAAAAAAGGTGGACATTATATTACTCGGAACTACACACGAGGGTCACAAATTTTTACACTTAACTTAGTTAATGAATGTTGTGAGGAAAAAAATCTAAAAAATTTCCCTGTTAAATAAAGTCCCCTTAATTATTTTCTCCCTACTTTTCATGGTAACCAAACAGAGGATTGAATTCATTTACATCTTATATTTTGCATTTTTTTCCCCTCAGTTAGTTGTCGTTTTATTAAAGATTTCTTATAGATTAGATGCAAACACCACAAGTATTTTAATTAGAGGATAATGTTCTTCAGCTAAAAAAAAAAATTAGAGGATAATGTTGACGGAATATAAATGAGCAGACAATAATGAAACAAGTAGTAGACGAATTGATCTTCTATTCTAGGACACGTTGATTGATATTTTCAATTTTACTCATATCACGTGCTGATTTTCCTTAATATATAATCTGAGTCCAAACCAACAGGCCAGCATAACAGCGAGCGAACAGAGAGACTACGTACAATGGCGCTTCTTCAGATAGGAGTATAAAATAGAATCAGAAACTTTACTATATATATATATATATTCTCAACCTATCAAATTTATAAATCATCACCACATTGGGGTATGTATGGCGCCGGGAACGTAAATTAATTGTTTTTCCTAATTCTTCTCTTTCCGAATCAAACAGAAAAAGAAAATTAGAAGAAGATAAATTTCCCAAATTAAATAAGCACCTATTAATGAGTATATAAATCTGTATAACTTTCTACGTAAGATGAATTTTTTTATACCTTTGGGAGGGACGAGTCAAATGCTGATCAAGTACGTCGTCCTCAGATTGCTCCTTTGCTTCCATTCTCAGACAGAGAGAGAGAGAGAGAGAGAGAGAGAGAGAGAGAGAGAGAGAGAGAGAGAGAGAGAGAGAGAGAGAGAGAGAGAGAGAAAGAGGATAGGTGAATGGTGATAGGTGATGAAGGTGGTAAAAAGAATAGAGAAGAAGAAAAAGGGGTGGGGGGTTACGATTGTTTGATGAAAAATGGACAGAAACATCGAAATTCAAGCCATGTTTTGGGGGGTTTAGAGGTTCGATTGTCGCCTGAAAATTGTCCCCCATTTAATTGCTCTCTCTCTACTTTCTACTTTTGGTGCCATTGATTCGCCAACCCAACCGCTTCTCTCTCTCTCTCTCTCTCTCTCTCTCTCTCTCTCGTTTTCCCTGTGAGCGTTACTTCCTACAGAAGAAAGATATCGCGAATTTCGCGCTTTCAGGTTTCTTACAAGCGGTGGATTTTTTTTTAATGAATATATATATATATATATATATATATGTGCATGTTAGTATTCCGTAACAGTCTTACGGTTGGAAAAAATATTTGATAAATTACGCTAACACCCCCTTAACTATGCCATTTTTTTTAATACCCCCTCAACTATAAAACTCAACAAATTGACCCCTCAACTATTATATTTTTTTACTAACACCCCTTCGATTAGGTTGACATCCCAAAAAATGAATACTTTTAATTTGTATCGTTTATACAATTTTCTACTAATTTTCAACGGCTCACAGAGATAAAAATGTCATGTTATTAGCACTTTTATATCATATATTACTCTCATGATACAAAAAGTTAGTTTTTTGGACCAAATTTAAACAGAAGGGGTGTTTGTGAAAACATATAATAGTTGAGGGTGTTAGTTTATCGAGTTTTATAGTTTATGTAGTATTTGAAAAAGAGTCATAGCTGAGGGGGTGTTATTGTAATTTACCAAAAAAAAAATTGAATACCACGCTGCTCCCCTTTATGTCTTCTTCTTTCATTTTTTGGCCATCTTGTCCATTAAGAAGGAGTATATGATAAATTTTCAGTTACTTTTTAGAATTATCCTTGTTGATTTAGAAATTACCGAACAAAAAGTAAAAGAAAAGAAAAAACAAGTAAAGGTATTTTGAAACTTTTGCATTAATTTCATACCATGTGAATAGTAATAATGATGTTCTCTTAAAAAAAATAAAATTTAACTCCCAAAAATGGACACATAAAATGGGACGAAGACTACCACAAATCAACGAAATTCTTTAGTTATATATTTGTTACTGTTTATACAAAAAATCCATCACCACTACTCGTTTTCCTTTCTCTCACTAAACTCTGCCTTCTCTCTGAACCAACCCCCCTCCGCCTAATTTCCACCCTTCCAAGGGCTCTCACACCGTGGGAGAGCCCTTGGCCCATTCCTTGTGTTTTTTTGTTCATATTGTCCCTCCTTGTTAGGTTTGTCTCTCTTTGTGAGGGGTGGTTTTTTTTTTTTTTTTTCATTGTTGGATTTGGTTTTCCACTCTAAAATTCTTCTCTCCTTGCTTTCTGGTTAAATTTGGCTTCCATCGTCGTAGATCCTCTTTCGTCAGATTTGACGTTTTGGTGGGGTCCATTCGCAATCACAGTATGTTCTGGGGTGATCTATGATACTGGTTTTGTTGGCAACTTTCTCATTCAGACGACTCAGTCTCGAGCTGCACCACAATCAGTTAAATCGAGGATTTGAGAAATTTGCAATGCATCTCAGAAGTTTGTTGTCCTTATTTTTCATGTTTTGTTCTTTCTTTTAATATTTGTACTGGTTCCTTTTAGAATTTTCTGTTTATGAAATAAAATTTTTCTCCTGCTATCAAAAAAATAAATCCATCCCAACTAAGCACTATATATGTATTCTTACGTTGTATTAAATGATGTGGTATTTCAGTTGTAACCAATACTAACTCCAACAATTGGTATAAAAAAAAACTAAGTGGGCCTAGCCCAATTGGTATGACCTCTCTCTACCCAGTGGGGAGATTGAGGGTTCGAATCCCCTTGCCCCTGTTGTTCGTCAGTCGGAATGAGTGACCCATGTTGAGCTTTATTGTGGGCTATTGTGGGGCTTTGGGGTGGGTTGAGGTGGGATGGGTGTGATTTTGTGTGTATGTGTGTGTGTGTGTGTGTGTGTGTGTGTGTGTGTGTGTGTCCTGCTATAATCCAGGTATGGATCTAGTCAAAATTGAGATGTTTGGAAGAAAATAAAACTTGAAATCTTTTGAACATAGGAGGTTGTCTGGGAAAGTGAAGAATCGATTTTGTGGTTAATAAATGATCTGATTCTATAAATTCTAGTGTTTGGTTAGTGCCGAATTTTTGCATGCGAGTCCGTGCTTAGAGTTTAGTTACAGAAATCATGAAGAAGAAGAGAAGATGACTCAAAGAACTTTCAATTCATTTTATTCAAACTTCGTTAACCATACTGATTTTCAACACATGTATATATATATATATATACAAAACACAACCGACTCTCTCTCTCTCTCTCTCTCTCTCTCTCTCTCTCTAATCCAGTTGTTACCTGACACAACTTAACAGTTTACAATTAATCCAAAACAGAATGAAACTAATTCTCAGAGTGGATTTTATCTACTGAATTGAATTCCACTCTAACACCCTCCCGCAAACTAATGGAGGGAGAATCCACCATAAGTATGTCCTTAAATTTAAGAAATCAAGCTGAGGACATGCCTTTGGTAAAGAAATCTGCACGTTGATCCTCTGTGTTAACATACTGAATTAACAAATCCTTTTTAAGCACTTTTTCGCAGACAAAGTGAAAATCAATCTTATAGTGCTTTGTTCTAGCATGAAATACTGGGTTTGAGGCTAATGCCAATGCAGAAACATTGTCACAAAGAATGACAGGGGGCTGAGTAATGGGAATATGAAGATCACGCAGTACATGCGAAGCCAAGAGAGTTCTGCTGTAGTGATTGCTAAAGCACGATACTCAGCCTCTGTTGAAGATATGGCCATAGTGGCCTGGTTCTTAGATCAAAGTTCAACTAATAGGATCTTCTCCAAGTAACACAAGATATCCTATGGTGGACCTTCTGTCAGAAGATCACCAGCCCAATCCGCATTAGTAAAGGCAGTAACCGTAAGAGAATTGAAGTTGTAATGAAGCCCAAGAGTGGGTGTGCCTTTAAGGTACCGAAGAATACTCATGGCAGCAGCAAAGTGCATGTCAGTGGGAGAATTCATGAATTGGCAAACATAATTGACAACGAACTGAATGTCAAGCCTGGTGAGAGTCCAATACCGTAAAGCACCCACAATACTGCAATAACTAGTAGGATTAGTGAGAGGAATGCCATCAATCTTAGATAACCGAGTGGTATTAGGACAAGGAGTTTTAAAAGGTTTACAGTCCTGCATTTTGGACTTGAGAAGAAGATCTGTGATATATTTGGATTGAGGGACAGAAAGACTAGAGGAAATGTGATGAATTTCAAGGCCCAGTGTAACACCCGTACCCGGAGAACGGGTTAATTATTTGTGTTAATATGCATTAATTAGTAAAATTAGTGTATAAACGGATTAAGGGGAGGCTTGGACTCGCCCATGTAAAAAGTGTTCAAAGAGGGACACTAGTTGGAAAAGTCCCCAGTGAGGTGGGACATGTATTGAAATGGAACCCAGCGAAGGGTAAAATGGTAATTTGCATTTTAAATGATTAAATGCATTTTATGTGTTTACATGAATATGTGTTTACATGCTTTCATATTACATGTTGATATATGTGTAGTGTTGGTGTTATAAGGGTATAAATGAAAAAGATTTAAAATTAGTAGGTGCGGTAGCAATTTCACAAAATATGTGGGACCCACGTTGGGACCCATACGGAACTTAGACAAACACCCATTAGATAATTGGGTAGTTAATGGAATGTTTGGGGGATTTTATAATAAGAACTTAAGAAATTCCGGGGGTGTAAATGAAAAATGGCTAAAATAAGGTTGAGACACCTCATGCCAAGTTGCATGTGTGTGTTTTCATATGAGATTAGTCTCATATGTTCTGGAATTAAACCAAAAGAGAGAACCGAGAGCTCTCGAGACGAAGACGACGGGTTTTCGCCACCGTTTTCTTGCCGTTCCATCGCCGTCGTTCGCCGGTTTTTCGATCCGAGACCGCTTTTGGACTCGTGGAGGTAAGAGGGTTACATGCACGTAAATTGTTTTCATTTTTGGCAACGTTTTCCGGTAGCCATTCTTGATAGACGCTATTTGTTGATCTAAAACTATGTAGGATTTACTTTGGGGTAGAAATTGAGCTCTAATTGGGGAAATTCAGCACTTCTCTAGCTTAATCTTGGGTAGAATCTGTGGGAGGTAAGTTTTCTACACAAACTAAATGATTGGGTTTAATGTGTTCAAAGCTTCAAGTGGTGTTAGAGATATTCATCCATGTTTAGAAGCTATTATGTTGTTGGATTAATAATTTCATATAAATTTTTATAGAGATTATGTGTTGATACATGTATATGTGCTTATTTGCTTATGTGGTAGTCAATGAGCACCGGGAAAATGGTTCATTGTTGGGAGTAATAAGGGTGGTGAAGAGGAAGAATCTGATAAATACGGAAGTCCAAGGAATAGAAGTGGCCACGGGACCAAGGGAGGTCTTCTGGTCTGAATGAACCATATAACCGGTGACTCGGCGACTACAGTTGTGCTTTATGTGTTAGTTATAGCATTGCACATGTTAAACATACAATCATGTTTAGAATGCTCACTAAGCGTAATGCTTAAGAAAACTGTTTTCCTATTTCTGTTGTGGTACATAACAACCACCGCAGGTACGGAGCAATATCTGGAGAGAAAGTGACGCGCTCGGGAATGGGGGAGAGAATTAGAGCTTGTAAATATGTTTTTAAAACTTGTGTTATATGTAACTAGTGGCTTGGGTTCCTTAACTTGTGATTTGAAGTCTTGACTTGTGAGTGGGGAGATGGGAGAGATAAGGGAGATTTTGGGTTAGAGCATGTGAACTCTTTTCTAACTTGTAGAATGTTGTAAATATTGGTTTCTAAAATGGTTGGTTAGTTCTCAGCTTGCAATCGAGAGGTTTTGTCTTTCCAACTCGTTGTTTGGTGATTGTGGAGTGAAGTTGAAAACACTTATGCGAATTTCCATGTTTGGTTGTTTAAACGAAGGTTATTGTGTTTAGTCGATCCGACAAGTTTATATCATGTCATTAGTGTTGTGGACAACACTACACCATATGGCCTCATTACTAACGGATATATCCGTTAGAATAAATGTTACTAACGGATATATCCGTTAGTATTTTAGCGTTAGTAATATTACTAACGGATTTACTAACGGATATATCCGTTAGTAAATCCGTTAGTAAATCAAACTTTTACTAACGGGTATATCCGTTGGAAATCTAATTACTAACGGTTAGTTTTCCAACCATTTTAGAAGATTTATATTGAATACTAACGGTTTTGTTAACAATTTCTAACGGATATATCCGTTAGTAATTTCCAGAAAAACAAAAAAAATACTAACGGATTTCCTAACGGGTTTATCCGTTAGAAATTTGTTTAAATTTTTTTAAAAAAAAGCTGTTTATGCGCTTTCCAATTTTTATTTGCACCTAATTAACAAGCATAAAAATCCATACCAAATACAAAAAATAACAAAGCTTAATCTGCATCCAATACAACTAAAATAATCCATATAGTCCAGTCATAGATAACCTACATCATTGGAATCCTAAAAATAAATATCAATTTATGTAAATTACAAACATAAACTTTACAATAATTCTCTATGAATCCTATAAATAAAACATAAACATATAAATAACAAGCACGTATTTTACACTCCCGCCCTCTGACTGCACTACATCCCTTTGCTGTAGCATTTATAATCAGTTCTTCACTAATCTCTCTTGATAAAGCAAGGCCGCCTCGTATAAGAACCTGTGTCAAAATACAGTTTTGGAACATCACAAAAGGCTATGATTAAGAATCAATTAACTAACTACATATATAAAACTTGGTTTTGAGTCACAATTCAAATTAAAAGGTTTAATTTATACCTAATCAACTACTAATGTGAACTAATTCCCAGCATTTTTGTAATCACACATACAAAATAGTGAAGATATTATGCAATTTTGTTAGCACTATTTGTATAAGAAACGAAATCTTTCAATTATTAAAGCACCACTGTGCATTCATTGGTTGAACTGGTCTAACTTAATTGTCAAAACAACTTAAATGGTATTCTAGACATATCAACTTTATGTAGTCTATGATGAACACCTATGCATCAAATTAACGAATAACCTTTAACATATCATTAGCCATAAACTCACAGAAACCACCTACACAAGGTTGTACCTAGGCGATAGCTCTTAGCAAATGGAAGGTAGCAACTATTCTTTATCAAAATAAAAGGACCAGTACTTGTAAACCAGTAGCAGACCAAATAAACCAAACCCAAGTCAACAGTCATCACCCAAATATCCCTCGTGCGTTCTTTGACTGAGCAAATTACAAAGAATTATGTTTTTTTGATTTTCTCAAAGGTATGGGGACGGTTGTCTAGATAAATACTAGATAAATCTAGAAGTTGCATTCAAAGAGTTAAACCAATCAAAGGAAACTGAATAAACATAAATCCTTGTTACAGGACTTTGATAAAAATTGTTAGTCATATAATATTACAAATTTACAACGCTTTGTGTGATAATGAGATTTCAACATGAGCATTTTGTCCATTTTGATAGAACTTCGAATATAATTGGAGAGTTCAACATACCACTATACAAATAGCTAACACCATTCTTGGTATGTGTCTAATGAGAAGTGTTGCCGTTGGACCCATATCCCATCCCATCCCATCCCATCCCATCTCATCCCCTTGTCCAAGTGTCGAGTGTCTAACAGTGACATGGGTACTTCAAGCTATTAAGAAGAGTCCATGTAACATAGATTACTAGAACTGGCTCCTAAAGTTAGGCTCGCCCAGCCTTCAGAGACTTTGAGCTAAGCCCAAGGCCAAGTGGATGGGTTTGGCATAAATAGCTGGCCCTATATTTCCTATATAAGATGTGTTTCAATGGAAAAGGAGGACAAAAAAGAAAAAAGAATGTCACAAGTTATCTAAGGGCTTTGCTTTAGATACTGACCATGTATGAACTTTCTTGAAGAATGGCTGAGGAATGCTCAACCCAGTGCTTTGAAATTCTTGAAATAGTTCGTTAGCCACCTTTGTTAACATTGCATCTGATGGCTTCTGAAGCCCAGTTTGAGAAATTACATCCTTCGCATAGCCCTCAGTAGAATGCAATATCCAACGTTCACTAGTGTGGATAAAGAAAACATAGATAAGTTGAAGTAATGAACATTGGCTTAAACTTGTTCATACTTTCCCTTATTAATTAATCTGCTAATAGCTACTTACCTTGTGGTTGAACACCCTGGTTTGCTGCTATCACAAGATGCCCAGCTTAAAACTTCAGAATTCCTGAAGGAAAAGCCTTTTACCAGTATCTAGTGTGTGTGTGTGTGTGTGTGTGTGTGTGTGTGTGTGTGTGTGTGTGTGTGTGTGTATGTGAGAGAGAGAGAGAGAGAGATCTTTAGCATCGGAGGCGTTAGGCGTTAGGCGTTCTTATACAACCTCAAGCGGAAAAAACGGGAAAAGTCATAAACCTCCATAAATTGCTTGAACCAAGCAAGCCCAGAAGATGGTAGGGGATGGAAGGGGATGAGGAAAGAAGGAAAAGAAAACCATTTAAGCACTTGGGGTTTCAAAATTTGCAAGAGATTTGTTTAGGTTAACTCAGAAATACACAATGGATATCTTACCAAAGATAGAGGTTCCTCAAATGCCACCATGACAGTGAAACGTAGACTAACGGGAATTTCTTCCATCTTCACGGCCAACTCTGGAAGCAAACCGAGATCTGTACAGAAAATCAAAAATCATGGTTCAGATAACTTGTGTGGTATGTCCTGCTACCAATCATGGAAGGGGCAGGAGTTAAAGTTTCTAGTTTGCAGAAGGATGCATGCTGCTTTTTCCTGAAACCTAGGGAAAAAAAGAAAAGAAGAAAGTAAATACAAAACAATCTGCAGATTATAGTGAGTTACAAAATCAATGATGTGTCTTTTGGGGGGAAGGATAAGAACAATTCAGTTTGGTTTGCGTAGTATTTGAATTGAATTCTTTAATAGCCCATGAAACTGAAAAGAATATTGGACCGCATTAATTGACCCACAAGGATTACCCTTCATCAAAGAAGTCAGGCCTACATCCCAAGGGTCATAAATTTCGAAGAGCTAAGTAGATTTCGAAACAAAGGGTCATAAATTAGATATCCAGTGTTGTAGCTTTTATACAGCCTAGAAATTGTTGCTTATGGACTTGGACTTATGAGTGATAACTACTGACAAGACATGCTAATATGCCTCAAATCCAAGGTTAGTGTCACACAGATCAAGCCGTTTCGCACAATTAATTCGCAGGTTGTGTTTGTATCATAAGCTGTTCAACTATTTAACACATTTATTTAAATCAAGTCGTATTGATCTATATAACACCTATATGAATGTAATATATTTCCGTGTATACAAGGACACTCTTGAAAATGATAAATTAGAAAACTTCTTGTTATTTTAACTAAATTGAATAAGTAACACGTATTATTTCAGATTTCAGAATATTTTCTTATCATTTTTCCTTTTAGAGTTGTTTTTCTTTTCAAGGATGTATGTATTGGTTTATTTTATTACATATAAATTTAGGTTATATTGGTTAGTGCAGCGTGTCTTGTAAACGGGTTTATAGATATGAGATTGTGAACATGAACGCAACCTACTTATTTAAACAACTTACTTTACTTACCCATGTGTCGAATTACACATGTATAATACAATATGAATGAGGGTTAGAAATATTGACACGATTAATAATCATTTCATATTCGCGTTGACCCATATAGTTGATTACCCATGTTTGACGCACTATAACACGACACACCTACCACAGTTTCTTGCGCTCCGAGATGAGTTTGTATGAATTCTGTCCATCCAAGCCTGTCAACGACCATACCTAAAGAAGCGAAGCTAAAAAAATGAGGCAATTTCATAGTTTTCTGTGTTAGAAACCAATCTAGAGAAAAGTGTTGTAACAGGTTCATTGCATAATTCTCTACAAATTGAATTCAATCCTGGGACACCCACAAATCTCTACAATTAAGTGAAAACTAATCAGCCAAGTAAAAAATGCTTGAAAATGGAAGGAAAAGAAATATGATTTGCTGAAGAGATTGATTGATTATAAATGAATTTTGGTTTTGGTTTCGTTTAGATGATCAGTAATGATTACAATCTTTCTTCCTTTGACCCTTCCAGTTGTCACACTCTAATTCCCTAGTTGGGTTGCTTAAGAGCGCTCTATGGTTCACTCACTGATTAAGTTTCTATTTTGAACAATTTTCCATAAAGTTGACCAATAAAACAGCAAAAGGAGAGCAATGAGTGGCACCATCAAACCCAAATTGCCGCAATTCAGGAAAGGAGAATAGAGTGAAAAATAATTGAAAAGAATTGTATTTCTTAAGTCACTGCCCTTGCTCATTCTAGAGTTTCTTTACATTTTTGAAAGAAAAGAAATCTAATTTATAATGTTATTTAAGTAAGAGTTGATTGAAACACATGAAAACTATAAATAGAGAGTTTTCCTTCTCCTTTCCCTTTTTCTTTTCCTTTTCTAAATCCACATACCAAACAGAGCTCAGTTTAATCAATGATAACTAGGGTATGCATCATGGCAATACTGTTTAGTCAACAAAAATCACCACCTAGGAAGGTACCTGGTTGTGGAGACCATACAAATTCCCTTCCCATCAGTCTCTGCTCTAATGCACAATTCACCTCTGTTGCTACAATTTTGTGGGCAAGTAGAAGTTGCATTCTCCAAAGGCCTAGCTATTTTGTCAGCTAGAAAATTGAACAAAAACCTCGAAACATCACCCACATATCCAGAATAAGGCTTGGAGGAAGGTTCACCAAGTATGACACCAACGTAATAAGGCTTGGAGGAAGGTTCACCAAGTATGACAACCATCTGTTAGATTCACATATTATAGTAGGCAAGAAGCCAAAGAAGAAGAACTTGATAATCATAGTGGAAAAATAGGATCAGAATTAATGTTTCAAGAATTAGAAACAGGACCTAAAGTAGAAAGAATTTTATACCATAATGGGTAGGATTAGATCTTAATGTATTCTTTTTAATTTCCTTTAAAAGAACTTCTATATTAGGATCTGGAGTGTTAACAACTTGTGGTTTCTATTTTTCTAGCCTATCAATCTTTTCTTCTAATCTATTAGCTTTATGGTGAAGAGGAATTAATAAAGCTATAATAGTATTGTTCTGAGCTGTAAATACTTTGTCTGCTGCACTAGGGGGATTCTGAGCTGAGAAACCTCCCGAAGTATCTCCTGTATAATGGGATATCTTTCTTAAAACGTCTAGGTAGTCTTGACTATTGTTAAGATTGCTCATCCAAGGACAATCTTCTTAACGTCTTCTAAAGTCTTCTCAATCTTTTCTACTTGAATTTCAAAAGTGTCTATATTAATTATCCTGAATATTCTTAAGTAAAACACTAGTTTCTACTTCTATAGCTTTAGTTTTTTCATTAATTAGATTAACTAAATTCTTTATCTCTTCTGTGGTAGGGATCTTATCTAAATTTAACTACTTTCTAAGTTCTACAAGTGAAGCATTAGTTAAAATTTTACAAGAATTTGAATAGATCTATTTTTTTTTTCCGAAAAATGGTAAGTATACAAACCGAGACTAAAATCAAAGTTAATGACCACATATGATCTCATGTTCACAATTCATTCCTCCAAAGTTATTAGTATGTAACTCATGAATGAGCATAGCTCATGAATGAGTTGAAACTCACTGGAAACAAACAAAGCAAACTTATTAGTATGTAAGATGAGCAGACATCGTATGATATACTGTAAGTTAAATGGGACATTATAATTTTTTAGGGAAAGAGTACGAGGCACAATAAGACAAAAAAGGTATGTCGTAGATAATTGTGAAAGAATAAAAATTAAGAGGCTCATCCCCCCTAGAACACAAATTCTAGAAGAATGTACTGAGATAAAAACGGAGGACAAACTTCTTGAATGAGGTCAACAACAATATATTCAGCAGGTATTCTCCAATTTGTACAACTTCACATGTTGCACCAGATGTTCACCATCAGTGATAAAGCGGACCACCTTACACTACAAATCTTAAAACCAATGTGGACACAAGAACTTAAAGGGAGTGTGGGCTGGACACAGAAGACACAATCGCCAAGTATACAGTGCTCGTCAACAAAATTACCTGTTCAATGACTGTTTAAGCTCCTTCATCTTTTGTTGAGTCATTTCACCTCTTGAGAAATCAAAAACCTCTTCACTTAGAAGCTGCATGAAACAATCGAAATTACCAAACCAACTCACGAGGAATTCCATTCGGGGGAAGGGGGAAGAGGGAAGAGACAATAAATCAAACTTACTTTCAATATGGCCATGCAATTCTCACAAGTTGTTTCACTTGTTTTTGCTGCTGCAACAAGATCAGGAATGAAGCTTCGCCATTTGCCCGACCACTCATGTTTCAATATCTGTAAGTGTGGAGAACATAGCAACTGACTGAGAATAAGCTCGTGGAGCAGTGCCTCACAATCACATGAAAAACACGAAATCTAATAATTCCAAATAAATGCAACAAGTACAACCAAAACACCTTTAAGCATGGTTGAGTATAAACATGAAATGCTCTTAACAAAATTGAGAAACCAACTAGAGTAATTATTAATTTTAGTTGTCAACTCGAACATTTCAACACTTTTGGGAATATTGAAAGTAACTGCACTTAGAAGAATTGTTACTTAAAGGACCAGAATCAGTTTTACCTGAACCAATATATTATTGAGTTTGTTGACATAAAGCCTCTCCCTTCGAAAAGATATGTCATCGCTTGAAAGCTAAGAAATAAAGATCAACAGGGATTCCAATTAAATTGGAATTCAAGATGGACGGGAACAAATGGATCAATGTGCAGAATCTGTAGAAAAGGTAGCTATTAGATACCTTTACAATGACACCTGAAATGTAGTTTTTCATCCCATAATGATTCAAGAGAACGACAACGTAATGCTCGTCGATTTCGATCTCTCAACAAAACTCTCACCTGAATCCCCAAAAACTCTTCAAATCGTCATTATGTTGGAAAAACATAATTTTTGGGAAAAACCTAGGTTTTAGATCTAGGGTTAATCTAGGTCCTAGGTTTTACATAACATGGATAAAGGGAAAAACATTATTAGAGTTTTAATAATTGAACAAAGGGGATACAATTGAACAAATGGGATACACGTACACACACACACACACACACCGACTCACACACTGATACACACAAGCACACACACTGATACACACAGAAACACATACACTGATACACTTTTCTGTGTCCCTGTATCTCTCTATACACCGATACACATTCAGCCAACGATCTAGGGTTTAGAAGAAGAATAAGAAGAAGGAAGAGTACCTTTTCTAGTTCCGGCAGCGGCGGCAAGCACAGGTGGCGTCAGGCGTGGGAAGCGGCGGCGTAGTCCTTTCTCTCCCTTTCTCCTTTCCTTCTCTCTTGTCTTCTCTTTTGTTAAATGTTAAATCTATTGGAGTAAATGTTTAGGGGGAAATGTTCGGAGGCAAAATTTTGGGCAAAATTTTGGTGTAGTGTTTATTTGTAAAATTGCCACCATATTTTTAATTTTTGAATTTTTATATATAAAATTACAACAACATTTTTTATTTTTGAGTTTTATTTGCAAAATTGCCACTGAATTGTCATTACTAACGGATATAATACATTTTCTAAAGGATATATCCGTTAGTAATCATAAAATCTGTGTGTTAGAAATCTGGCCATATGGTGTAGTGCAAGTTTTGGTTGTGTGTATGATATTGGCTTAGCTTGAGTTCATTCCCAATCAATTCTATGAACTTTTAATGAAAATTGAGTTCCAAAGTTTTAAAGTTTGTTTTGATTCAAAGGAATTGAGTTCATGAGTGGATTTGATCCAATTCTAGTTGTAGATATGTGGTACATGCTTGGTTTATGTTTAAAAGTGTTTGGAAATGTGTTTGGAGTTGTTTCCCAAAGTTTCATGAAGTTTGGAGATGGTTTGGATATGTTTGGACTTGAAAAACATGGTTTTAACCAGCAAAAATGACTTCTGGTAAGCCGGATCGATCCCCCTTTTTGCCTTGGATCGATCCGGGCCTTTTTTGGAAGTCTCTGCCAGTTTTTGACAAATCGGATCGATCCGGGTTTAAAGGGCGGATCGATCCGCGTACAAATTTGGCAGCACGTCGCCTTTTACGAAAACGTGCATAACTTTTTCTAGAAAAATCGGATTCGCGCGCCGTTTTTTGAGTTGGAACCGGGACTCAAAGACCTATCTTTTGGTATAAAATTTGTTATACCTTATTAATTACCATTTTACCCTTGGGGGCTATTTTGTAACAATAGAGTTATTTGATGTCGTTTAACACAAGTGTTTCCTTGCAATTCGCATGTTTCTCTACAAATTAATGTATTTGGGCGCTTGTAGCATTGTTATACGTGTCCTAATCCGCACGAGGCGGATTGGGGTATGACACCCAGAAAGTAATGTAATGGACCAAGATCCTTCATTTCGAATTTGGAGCTAAGAACCGAAATAACGGACTGGATATACTCAAAATCACTACCAGTTAAGATAACGTCATCGACATACAATAAAAGATAAGTAATAGAAGAAGGTGAATGTCGAATGAACAAGGAGGTATATGATTAGGATTGAACAAATTTGAGCTCAAGAAGATGGCTAGTGAAAGTTTCAAACCAGGCTCTTGGAGCCTGTTTGAGACCATAGAGAGCTTTATGTAATTTACAAACATGGGTGAGATAAAGAGGATCAACAAAACTAGTGGGTTGTGTCATATATATTTCTTCATGTAGAGTGCCATGAAGAAACGCATTTTTCACATCTAACTGTATGAAATCCTACCCAAAATGAGTAGCCAATTTAAGAACAAGCCTTATAGTGGAATTCTTAACCACTGGGCTAAAGGTTTTTGTAAAATCAATACCTGCCTCTTGATGAAATCCCTTGGCTACTAGACGAGCTTTGTGACGAGCAATAGAACCATCAGGATTATGTTTAAGTTTATAAGTCCACTTACAACCAATTATATTTTTGATGAGAGGCAATGGAACAAGAGTCCATGTCCCTTGTTTGTGAAGAGAAGAAAATTCCTCAGCCATAGCAGTCCTCCAGACTTCATGTTTAGAGGCAAAAGTGTAAGAAGTGGGTTCAAGAGGAGCTTGAACAGAAGTAAAGGCCTTTTTCTTGGAAATCCCAGATTTTAACATGGTTTGCATAAGGTGAATAGAGGTGGTATTAGTTGTAGAAGAAAGGGGATTAGGTAAAAAAGAGGGAGTTGAGGAAACAATATCAAGCAAGGGTGGAGAAAGCTGGGGGAGTTGTAGAGAATGAATTATGGAAGAAGAAATAACTGAGGAAGAAATTGGGGATAAAGAATAAGAAGGTGGAAGAAGTGGTAAAACAGAGAATTGTGTATGAGAATCTGAAATAGGTGAAGTAGAACTAGAAGTAGTAGTTTTGAAAGACAACCATTGAAAAAGAGCATAAGGATTTGTAGCAGAGGTTTGATATAAAGTAGCAGCTGGAAAGACATTGTCACACCCCAACCCACCCCCCGCAGACTAGGACATGTGTAACAAGACTATATGCATCCAAAATACACTAATAAGAAAGAAACCATATTAGTTTTTAAGAAAAACATGATTTGAAGCAACATAAAATAGCTTACTGTTACAAAATAGCCCCAAGGGTAAAATGTTCATTTAGGGAAGGTAGTAAAATTTTATACCAAAAAATAGATCTTTGAGTCCCGGTTCTAACGCAAAAAATGGTGTATGAATCCGAGTTTTCTAGTATGAGTTATATCCATTTCCGTAAAAGTCAATGAAATATATTTTTGAAATCACTGTCTTGGGCAGAGGGGCATTCAACCGGTCGAGCGGGTTAGTTCCACCGGTCGAGAGGGATCAGAATGAAATCAAACTTCTACCCTGCATTCTTTTTACATGTGCAAACTGATTCCAAAGTTCCCAACTCAAATGGGAACAAATCTAAGACATTTCTACCTCTATTAAGATCATTCAAACACAACTCCAATTAACCAAACATATTCAACCTTGTTAACCAAAATAAGCTATTAACACCCACAAATTTCAACAAAACTAACATGATCATAGAAACTTGTGGTAAGGAGTTCCAAAAACTTCGTAGACAACTTGGTTCCAACCAAAACTTGTCCAACACCTATGAATACTCATAGAACTTCTTGAACATAACTCAAATACACATTGGGGTACTTCCAAACACTTTAAACTTGCACCCAAACTCAATTGAAACAAGGGCAAATTGGTGAAAAGGGCATTAAAACAAGCTAAATTGAAATGAAGGACACTTAATAAAACAACTTGATTTTTACTCCTAATTTTTTTTTTGGACCAAAGCATCCTCATCTTCATCATCTAATTGTTAGAGTCCTCAAAGCCGTCTCTCTCTCTCTCTAAAAAAAAACTCTCATTTTTTTTTCTTTTCTCTCCCTACAGTCTACTGCTTTATCTGCTGAAATCAGTAAAATAATACAGAGAAAAGGGGGGGGGGGGGGGGGGGGGGGAGTTGTGCTCTGTTTTGCTCTCTTCGCCTTTAATTTTTGAGCTTATTGTGGTTTAGTCTCTCAACGCCATTTCACTGATCAGGTATATATATATATAAATATCTTAGAGATCTGTATTTTCTATTATGTAAAAAACTTTTTGTTTGATTAATGGGAGCATAAAATTGTTTATAGAATCCAAATCGGAGAAAGAAAAATCTTTCTGAGCAAGTATTTGGTTCGATCATGGACGTTGCTGAAGATGTTGTTGGTTCACCGAATCACGATGTTGATCAATTGAAGGCCAATCATATGGGTACTACACAGGACAAACAATCGAAACCTTATGTTGAGGTCAAACAATAAGAATTTTCACATAATCGTTCATTAGCCACAGAGGATAATACAACAGCCTAAAGCGATGAACGGTCAGACTAACGGCAGTGTCAATCACAAGACTCAAATGACTTTAATTCAACAACATAATATAAGCAACAACAACAACAATGGTGCCCATAATCATCAGATGATGGTGAATCATCATCATCATCAGCAACAGCAGCAACATCGTTCAAATAGGTGAAACTGGGGAGAAATGGAGATGAAGATGATGGTGGTGAGGGTTTCAAGCACGAGATGAGGGATTTGGAGAAATGTTGTCTAAGTTGAATCCTATGGCTGAAGAATTTGTGCCGCCTTCACTCAAACTTCAGAGGAGTGCCGCAGTCTGGTGGACAATTTGGTTCTGGCCATCTTAAGAGAAATTTCTCTTAAGATCACTCATCTTAAGTCTCTAAAGATCAGTTGGCCGTAGAGATTTATTTTGGTAGTAATGGTGGTGGTGGTGGAAATGGAGGGGGAGGAGAAAGAGATGCATGGTGGTGGTGGTGGTGGTGGCTTGGAGGGGGAGGAGAGAGAAAGTTAGAGAGAGAAGAGAGTTGGTGGTAGTTGCGACGGCAACGGCTCCGACGACGATGGCTCCGGTAGTGGTGGTTGTGATGGTGGTGGCTATGGAAGGAGGATGAGAGAAAGTTAGAGAGAGAAGAGAGATGGTGGTGGTGGTGGTGGTGGTGGTGGTGGCTATGGAGGGGGAGGAGAGAGAAAGTTAGAGAGAGAAGAAAGTTGATGGTAGTGGCGACGGCTCCGGCGACTACTCCGTCAACGACGGCTCTGGTGACTACTCCGGTGACGACGACTCTGGTGGTGGTGGTTGTGATGGTGGTGGCTATGGAGGGAGGAGGAGAGAAGATGGTGGTGGTGGTGGCTATGGAGGGGGGGGGGAGAGAGAGAGAATATGGTAGAGGGAGGATGAGAGAAGATGGTGGGTATGGTGGTGGTGGTGGTTGTGATGGTGGTGGCTATGGAGGGAGAGGAGAGAGAGATGGTGGTGGCTATGGAGGGGGAGGAAAGAGAAAGTTAGAGAGAGAAGAGAGATGATAGTGGTGGTCTCTTAGGGTTCCATGGGCAATTTTGCCATTTAGAGTAAAATTTAAAATTTTATAGGACTAAGAGGGATAATTCAAATTTTAGAAGACTTTGGGAGGGAAAGTTGTTTTAGAGTATGTCCTTGTGTGGGTTTTTAATTATGGCTTGTCCTTTAGTCTAACTAAGCCCTGGCACAGCAAGACCTGAATAATGTCAACGCCGCGTTTCAGACACAGTCGGAGGGGGGAAATGCAAGAGTGCAATGCGGTGAACCAAACACAGTAAAAAGATGATTTTAAGGATGCTTCTTATGAGTCAAACCTCTGTATTATTTTGTTTTAAAATAAAAATCCCCAGCAGAGTCGCCAGATTGTGGACACGCGGGATCCGTCGTCCACTTTTGTTATGCTTGTTTGAAATTGATTTGGATCAAAGAAAGAGAAAAAGGTCTGTTGAAAACAGATAAAGAGTCGCCACTTGGTCTTTAAGGAACCAAGAAACCTAATTTGACTCACCCAAATGGATAAAGGGCACCGGCCCTTCATAACCAAAGGACTTGGTTCGGGGTTTTGGTACGAGAGAGGAAGGAGCCTTTGTCACGACTAAAACACCCTCAACTCGCCCCGTCTTTCGACGGGCCTCAATTAGCATCCAAATAATCATCTTATACTATGTATGGTTCGACAATTAATACTATGGTAATATATTACATCACATAAGAAACTTGAAATTGGAAGATCAAAAGATAAGATATCATTCATAAGATTTAAGCCAAGTATCACACAATGCAAAGTGAAAAATCACACAAAACAAACCTAGGAAAAATCATCTACTCATGTATCAAGTAATTAAGTTTTCCTAATCTAAAGGGGGACATGAATTGTTCTTGAAACAAAATAATCAAAGAAATCAAAATATGTTTAGCAAGCTATTATGATGTATGTTATTCTTTGAGAAAAAGAAGATCTCTTAATCCCCGGGACGGATGAGAAATGATGATTAGGTCGAGGGGAAGCATGAACGTGTGACCATAATTATTTCTTATAATCTTCTTAGATTAGGAGTTACAAAAACCCCAAATCTTTGCATGGATGCAATGTATGTATCTAGAATGTGCCAAGGTTGTAGTGTGTTTTGTGTTCATGGATTCCTAAAATGACTTAGAAGTCTAGAATGTGTATGAATGAATGAATGAAATCAACATGGGATATGTACAAATGTAGTATGAACTACTTCCTAAGACATGAGCTAATTTGGAGTGCATGTAGGCATCAAATCAAAGAATGAAAGTTAAGATGTGCTTGCTGTGAATAGTGGACAGAACAGTAACATGATGTTTTGGAAATTGAAAAGAAGGGTTAGAAATGTTTTCAGTGTATGATTTTTTATGGAGATCTTCCCTATTGTGTCTAGAACACTACCCAAAAATCCAATCTTTAATAACTATCACAGATTGAGAGAAATCATATGAACAACAGAGGTCACTCAGAAACAAAGTCCGTACTGTTGACTGAAATGTTGAAAAATCTTAGAAAATGAAAACGAATGATCTAGAGGCCTATTTTATACACAAAGTTCCCTAAGACATTTAAGTTTAAGAAAAAAATAATTTAGGACCACCCCTTTTGGAAAGGTTTTCTGAAAAAGAGCTTGGAAGTGGACCTAACTGCTGTGACAGCAAAAACAGAATGTCTGGAAGGAATGTTTGGGTCCAAATGGACCATTTCCATGTATTTCCAAGTCAAACCAAAATCATGGGTGTTCTATAATGAGTTAGGAAGACTTTCCAAGTGGCCTTTCATTCATACATTGAGTATTGAGTTCTAGAGAAATCTTTGAACTCAGCTCACTCACTGTTTTGACTCACTGTTTTGAAGATTTTGGGAAAAAACTTGAGTTTTCTTTCTTGAAATCAAAATGAGAGGGATTGAGAGGGGTTTTGAAATAAAGGTTTTGAAAGTATATTTTCAACATCAAATAGAGATTATAACCTCTTGGAATATTAACATCAAACTCATCATCAAGAGCCTCCAAGATTGTTGGAGAGATTTATTTTTATTTTGAACATAACTTCAAGGATACCTTGGAGGTATTGAAGTTATGATCATCATCTATCAAACATATTTTTGAGGTCAAGAGCTACTATCCATAAGGATTCACTCACCTCAAACTTCATGTCATTATCTAGATGATGATGAACTAGTAAGTAAATAAAGAAAGATAAAAAAGAAATGAGGTAAGAAGAGATAAACAATGAATAAACAAGCAAGTAAATAATGATCAATAGATGATATTCATGAAGTATAGAACTTGTAGTTTGGTGTTTCACTCATATGTAATGACATTGGACATGGAAGAAGCTTCCACTCTCTTAAATGCTCACTAAAATGGTGGTTGGGTGTATTGAATGTTGAAGTAAATGGGAGTAATGTAGTAAAAACAAAGTTTAGAACTCACTTTTGTTTTGAAAATCAAAGAAGGAAGCTTCTTTTCTCTCTATTCTAACCTCATCTCTACAACTTTCTCTCCCAAACTTTTTCTAAACTTGCATTCGACACCCCCAAAATGAAGAGCAATGGGGGGTTTATATAGGCCAACTTGGGGTGGTTTTGGGGTTTTAGAAGTATTCCCATTGGTCCCAAACATTTGAAATCATAAAACTACGTCGTTTTGGTTTTCAATTAATCAAAATGAAACCCCAAGAAAAATTACAAAAATGCACTATTCTGGAGGGGAGTGCCGCGACGGCAGTGGGCCAGTGCCGCGGCGGCACTGCTCCTTCTTCGTCCAGATAATACTGTTTAGGCCCCCAGAGGTTCCGGTATTCGCGAAAAGGCCCTATTTCGTTCGAAATTCACAAAAAATGCCAAATTGAGGTTGTAATATACCGTTGAAAAGGTAATGGAGTCTACTTTTCATAAAAAAATAAATCGGGGATAGGTCACTTTGAAAAGTTTTTTCGGTATTTGCGATAAAAACCGATTTGATCGCCTTTTTTGCCTTCGGAAATTCATAATAAACTCGTTTTAAATCCGAAAATTATGTGCGATATACCGTTGGAAAGCTATTGACCACTAGTATCCATGAAAAATATTTGAAAATTGTTATGGTGCCCCGGTTCTAAACTCAAATTCTGGTCAAACTGGTCAAACCTGGGATTCCCGGGAAGTTCTGGGAACCTCTGGGAGCTCCCCGGAGCTGACATTTTCGCTCGATTTCTTTTTAAAACTTATTTTAATATTTTCCACATGATCCAGAATGATTCCGGTATATTTGGACGATTTCGGTCAAACCTTGGTCAAACCGGTCATCAGGGACTTTCCGGGAACTTCCGGGACTTCCGGGCGTCTCTGGGAGCTGACGATTTCATCTGATTTTACTTAAAAAAAACTCATTTTATCACTTTTCTTACAACGAAGCATGTTTCCAGAACTCTTGGTCCGAATCTGGGAGCGTTTAGGCTTTTAGGGGCATTTTGGTCATTTTGAGCATTTTGAGAGATAGAACGGGCTTCCAGGAGTCTTTTTGAGTCTTTTACGATCATTGTGAACCACCAAGCTATGGGTCTCCTAAATCTGATAGCCGACAAAATGGGGTGTCTACAGCACCAAGGCAATTCTACAATAGAAAAATCAGTACAACTATTAAGTAGGTGAATGCTTATTATGTTTATTTAAAAAAGAAAACAAAAAACAAAAACAAAAACAAAAACTAAGGGCTCGTTTGGTAACGTTGTCGTTTTCTGTTTTCTGTTTTTGTTTTCGTTTTTTAGAAAACAAAAATTGAAAACGCGTTTGGTAACGTTTTCGTTTTTTGTTTTTAAAAAACGTTTTCAAATTTTGGGTAAAAAATGAAAACACCAAAAAGTCGTTTTGAGTTTTCTGTTTTTTTTTTTTTTTTTTTTTAAATCAACAATGTTACCAAACAAGTTTTTGTTTTTTTTTTTTTAAAAAAAAAACCAAAACTGGTTTTCGTTTTTAAAAAACTGAAAACAGAAAACAGAAAACGTTACCATGCGAGCCCTAAGTCTTTGTAAAGGCAATACCTTAAACCATCTCCATCTATCGTCGGTACAATTCTCATGAATAGGATCAGGAGCTCTAAGTAACACACTATGGAGTTTTATAACTGCCTTCAAAACTGCATTAAAATGTCTACTGACTGTTTCACCCGAGCGAATGAAGTGAAAATTAATGACACGATTCTTAACATGATGTGCCAAAATGTGTAAGAACATGGCTACTTGCTCTTCCACAGTAACATGTCGTGAATTTTGTAGTTGACCTATTGTACGTATCAAGGTACACAAAATTCCAAATGTGTTTCTATCCATTTGGAGTTGCTCCACACATACTATGTCCCCTCTGTTAATCATTATGTCTAAGTTCTCCATTCGTGCAACTATGTTACTTATTTGCCTATCCCCAATTACTTGTCTCTTATACCTCCTATTAATGGTCACAATCATTACCATGACCATCGATACCAGTTGAATAAAATCAAGCAATATTTCCTCAATAGCCAAGAAGACCTCCACATTTTCCATTGTTATCTCCATAACACGAACAATCTTTTGCATATGAAATAATCAAACACAAGTTCAATCATGTAAAGAAAAAATAAATAGATACCAAAACATAGATGATTTAGCAACTAATATTAAGAAACAAAAAAAAGGGGAACAAAAGGAGTGAGAGTTAGCAACTAATATGATTCAGCAACTAAGTTGTTGCAATATATAGAACTGAGACTTGTAAATTGTTGCAAAAACATATATTAAGAAACCAAAAATAAATAAAAATAAAACGAAACGGTAACAAAAAAATATATGTAATTCAGCAATAATATTTTTTTTTTTTAACAAAAAGCTTATATTATATTGAAAGCCAAAAGGCCCAACGAGGATGCAACATGTCAACAACTAAGGCATCCAAACGGATCCTTAAGAAAGTCCCCCCAAAAACTAGTTCATGTACAAGACATTCCAGAGTACACCTACTGGAGGAACAAAAGGGGCATGTTTGGATATGATTAAGTGTAAGTTGTTGCAAAAACATATATTAAGAAACAAAAAAAATAAAAAAGGGAACAAAAAAAACGTATATGATTCAGCAATAGTTAAATGTAAGTTGTTGCAATATATAGGACTGAACCCACTATAGAAAGGAATAATTAGATGATTGGGCTTTGTATGATTAACCCACTGTAGAAGAGATCTGAACAAGAGATCTAAACTGGAGAAATAATTCAGTCCGATAGATCTGACCACAGCCCTTAAATCTCTC
Organism: Hydrangea macrophylla; assembly: GCA_033977485.1. Lineage (NCBI taxonomy): Eukaryota > Viridiplantae > Streptophyta > Magnoliopsida > Cornales > Hydrangeaceae > Hydrangea > Hydrangea macrophylla. The sequence continues at coordinate 113,502,850 of CM066983.1, read as the reverse complement.
TCTCTCTCTCTCTCTCTCACGATCGAAATCGAGATTTGAACTGGAGAAATTATTAAGTCTGATAGATTGATGTATATATATATATATATTCTAACCCTAGACTATAAAAATTAAATTATCAAACTTTAAGCATAGATCTATGTAAGAGACCATAAAAACTTTGTAGATCTAGGATTTTAACATGTCAAACTTCCGATCCAAACACGAAATATATATATATACATATATGTATGTATCAAATGAACCTCAAGCTTTTCCGGCGTCCACTAGGGAGAGAGAAAAAGAGATCGATGATGGGGTCGCCGGCGGCTGGCGTCCGGCGTCATTGGTGAGGGAGAGAGAGTCAAGTCGCCTACGGGAAAGGGAAGAGTTGAGTCGCGTTCCTTGATCTAGCTGCTTCTTTCTTCAAAGGAAGGAGACGATTGTGATTTTTAGAATCCATTGTGTAGGTTATTGGGTTTATATATGGCAGGGGCAATTTCGTATTTTGACACTACAATACCACTAAAGCTTTATCCCCGTGTTTTTTATACCTCTCCCCCCCCCCCAGACATTATTTTATCCCCCCTACAGGTCATTAATTTTAACCACACTACAATAATACCTGAGTTACATAATACTTAAAACGCCCAACCAAACGCCGTATAAACCCGGATTGCACTAAAACAGTCCAATCCGCCCCAATAATCCGGCAAACAAACGAGGCCCGGCCTGCCCCGAGCCCGCCCCCGCTTTTTTTGGGCTAAAAGCCCGGCCCGCCACAAGGCCCGGTTCACATACCCCGGGCCGGGGTGGACACCCATCCTTCCGTCCATGGCCCGGCCCAGCCCGACCCGAAATGGTGAAAAAGTCCGGCCCGAAGCCCGCCACGGCCCACTCCAAAAATGGAAGAAACCCCGCTAGCCCGTCTGGCCCACTAGGCCCAGGCCACCGGTCCGGGGCGGACACACCCCCTCCACTCCCAAGCCCGGCCCGGCCCGATGTTTGGTAAAGTCCGGCCTGGCCCGAAGCCCGCTTTGATCGGGCCCGGCCCGTTTGACACCTCTACATAAATATGTATAGGACTGTGCTTCCATACAATTCCTAATTATGTTCTGTTGGTATCATTCTCTGTGAACTCCAAAATTAAAAAATAGTTTTTGAATATTATGACTCAATTATGTGAGAGAGAACAACACCAATACTAATTTTTTTTTTTTTTATTTTGCTAGGAAAACAACAATAATAGAATAACAAAACCCTATATACAACATTCTCATACATTCCCAAATATAGTGAGAAGCTTCTTATATGAGAAGACATGTTTTAACCGTTGAATGAGAATATGACCATAAGATTCCCAAGAGTCTAGAGTTTCAGATGCATTTATTGCTAGATTCTCATCCAACGAATGAAACTCGTCTTCTCATATGAGAAGCTACTTATTATAGACTTGCCCTTACTTAAATACAGTAAGGGTAAGAATTTATTTTTAAATTGGAAAAAAAAATCATGTCAACTCGTTAATTATAAGAGCAGTAAATAACTTAACTTTTTAGGTTCCTAGTAAAATTACTCTAAGACATATTAAATATGCACCACTGAGAGCACCATTTCAGAGAATGTAACTTTAATATCCCCAGCTTCCAAACCAACACAGCAACGACCATATGTTCAGAAAGATCTCGTAATAGCTCCATCTATCATTTTGAACCCAATTAAGTACTTAAGATTTGAAGTTCTTTATTTTGTTGCATTAATAGATTTGGATACTCAAATAAAGGAACATCGCTAACTTATCACTCAACAAAAAAAAAAAAAAAAAAAAATCATACCATTACTGTCTCACAGAAATATTTTCCTTTCTCCCTTTGGGGGGCTAATCATCTTAAAAGTTTTAAAATTTCTAACCGTGACTTATCTCCGTTTGAGATGGAATTAACTTTTTTTTTTTCGCAACACACGTATAATTTTGTATGTATTTTAGATATATATATATAGAGAGAGGAAAAAAAACAGATAAAAGAAAGGTAGATATGAATATAACATCACAGAGTGAGCAGTGGCGGACCTACGTTATAACCAAGGGTGGCACAGGGCCCCCCTAGACTTTTTAGAAATTATATAAATATTTTTCAAAATTTATAAATAGGCCCTCCTAAAATTCACATAGGCTCCTAGACTTTAAAAAATTCTAGATTTACATACAATATTATTTTATAGGTTTTAGACACAGGCCGGCCCCCTGGATTTTTGAAAATTCTAGATTTATATGTAGTATATTACAAGTTTTTGAAATAGACCTCCTAAAATTACATGATTTACCCCAAACTAGGGATGTTAAACATAGTTTTACACATAATTGTGTATAAGTAGGCCTAAAAAAATTCGCCTCAAGGGCAGAACCCCTGTATAATTTAGGTCCCCCTGACCAAAAATCCCGGGTCCTCCACCGAGAGTGAGATTTCTTTGTTATAAATGTGAGGAGTATGGAGTTCCATCAACTCCCAATCCAAGTCCCTATAGGGGAGACACCTTCTCCAACTTAAAAGCAAACACAAGTGAGGTTTGTTTGTTTGTTTGTTTTTTAAAGGCAAAAATTGTATTAGAATGCTTTTTGTAAATAAATTGAAAATGACGATGATAATATAATCATAAATGGCATAAATGCATTTTGTAAATGTAACTCCAAACGGACCGTTATATCCTTTTTGGGTTAAATCATCAAGGCCATATGTCACGCCCTGGAACCGCCCAAACGATTCTAGGACATGTGACACGCCACCAAGATCTTACACCAGTGATTAAAGTTCCAAAATAAGTTTTAAATATGCTTAAACCAAAGAAGCTCAACCAATAAAGGGCAAAACCCTATCTTTGCAATCAGCCAAAAACCCTGTTTTAGCAAGTAGTAAATTATCATATAACATTACCAAATCACCAGTTGAATTCAACACTAAATGTTTAAACCATTTAGAATCAAACCGAAGTCACAAACATGAGCTTCCAAGTTCTAGCAAGAGTTTTTAAACACTTTAATAAAAATACTAAATATAACCATTTACAGCCAACCCAACAAATAAATCCTAAGTTCAAACGTCCCAAACGAACGACACTAGTACTAAGTACAACAAACTGAGTCAACACTAGTGATGACAACAACTTCTATAAAACAAAAGCTAATTTACACAAGCTGGTTATTACATGAGTTAAAGATCCACTTGCAACATGAAATTAAAACTAAAAATATTACATAAGTCTTGAACTAACCAAAGTATAACTCGTACTACAATCCAGATTATAACTTATTACAACTATATTGCAAGTTTCGTACTAAAACGGCAAGTAGCTATTAACAAGGTTGCAACAACTCCCAAAACTCATAAGCTAGTCAAGCCAATTCCCAGCTCACTTCCTCGATTCCTCGTCGCGATCACCTACGATGGTTATTCAATAATCACTACAATATATAAGCTACATGCTTGTGAGCAATGCCAATCATGAACATGGATAATAAGCACGCTCAATTCAACATATTACAAAGAACTATAGTCTCTGGCAATTACTAGTTTACTCCCACCACTACCGGCTAGCCCGCGGCTCCACTCCCTAAGTCCACATGACTAGTAATGACACACGCCCTCACACGTGCTGTCCCATAGGCCTCAGGCGGCCGTGGTCGTCACCACAAAGATTACTTAATGGTGGTATAGAACTAGTAATTTTCATTGACTCAAATAGCCAGCTCAACATGCCCATTTAATCATTACACCGTGCTTTCATAAATAAATTGGATTTAATTTAGCCACATGAATTTTGCCCAATAATAAACTAAATAAGTTAAATTAAGCAAATTAGGTATGTGTGGATATCACATTTTTCCTACCCACAGCTTTTCAAAATCTTTTTCATATTCAAGAAACAAAACACGAGTCGCTATTTAATTTTTAAAAGGAAAAATTTAGAAACCATTTTTAAGCAAACCTATCGTTTTTGGAAACCAGAGATTAACCAGGTCCAGAGATTATGGAATGAGAGAGGAAGGAGCCCGGCGGACTAAAACACCCATTCTCATCCTATCTCGTAATAGGTCTCTACTCAACATCCTTTTAATCAAATTTATTAATCTAAGCATGCCTTCAACTAATACATATATATAAATATACATTGCAAAAGCATGTCTAAAAGGGTGTAAGATTACTAATGATAAAAAATGTCATCCAAAACCATGTACGTTGATTAGCAAGCAATATGATATGCAATAGGGAACAAGAGAACTTACTCGGGATGCGACCGCGAGTATTAAATGTGCAATGCATACAAAAAGTAGAAATCCTAATAAAAGTTCTCTAATCACATATACACACATAAGGTAAATCTTAATTCTAAGGTGCCGCGCATGAGGTCGAAAAATTAATAAAATTAAGAAATTAAATAAGGTAAAGAGGGGTTTGAGAAATCATACCTTAATAGCGCTACAAAACAAAAATGTTAGTCCACATGCTTTAGATAAGATATAATGTAGAATCTTAAATAACATTCCTAAACTTCTAGCTTAAATCTATCAAGTATGAAAAAATTGACATAATCATGGACTCCTTCCAATTAGTTGGAAACACAACATCTCTATAGATATACAAGTCTCAACTATGAGCCAATGTAATGTCCATATAAAGGTGGCATAGTCCCAACATGATCACAAGGAACTCATAATTAGGTTCAATCAAATGAAATTTAATATAAAAAAAAAACGAATCCTAATTACAAGTATCAAACCACATGGATGAATGCATATATATATATATGTAAACATGAACAAGAATAAGCTATGAGTTATTCATTGATTTGGATCATTTAGCCTCTGTATTTAAATTTAGTTGATCATTATTAAAACATGGTTTAAACCCTAGGTTATAGAAAAGTCATTCGGACCATTATTTACAAAGTTAGTCAAATTTGTCATAAAATTCTAAAAATTACACAGAGCAGACCATAACTTCAAAAAAAAAAAAAAAGCATGCTTCCCGGGGTTTAATGTCAGTGAATTTTGGACACAGGATGCCTCTATGAGTCTAGTTTCCAATACAAAAAGAAAAATCAAAGATCAACGCCTCAATCTCTGGGAAAAGGGAAAAAACCAATCATCACTTAGAGATTTGCAAATCTCTATCCAGAGATTTTGTACAATTTTCTAAAAATAGTGAAAAAATCAGAATCACTTTGATCTTTTTAGGAGATCTTATTAACACATTAAACTTCATATAAAAAATTATTTAGGGTCAAAAAATTTGATTAAAGCTCGGATTTACTCATTTCAAGAAGATGTTTGAAATTCTGGACATATTATGATTATCTCACAAAATTCATGACCAAACCATTTTAAACATGAAATCTCATTAAAACAAAAATCACAGTGGTAAAATTGTGTGTTATTGACACTCTCCAGTTGTTTTATTCAATTCAAATGATCCATTATTTAAATAAAAATCTTTGATCAAGACTGGTTCATGAATTCACTGCTCCAAAATTGGGCTTATCACCCTTTTGTTACATCTACCAACCAAGCCATGGACATTGGCTTATCCTAATCTAACTCCCCTTTCCATTGAGGGTCATTGGAGATATGAGAATGACTATAACTCATGAATTCCAAAAGGATATAGAGAAAATCCCATGAAACTCCAAGTTAGAGAATCTAAGTCATGAGTGTGGACATGGACCCATCTACTTGCTTATAAATGATGATCAAACATTGGCTCCCATATGAAGCATAAGCGTACATGGAATCAAAAGATCAAACTCAAGAGCTTTCAAGAAAGATATTGAAGATTTCCAAGAATCTCAAGAGAAAAGCATAAAAAGAAGAAGTAAGATAAAAACCAAGAGAGTAAGTGCTCTAAATCCACCAAAGAATCTTTTAGAAAACTTGTTTACTTCAAGCTCATAAGCATTATTGATCCAAACCAAAGAAAGAAACAAAATAATGAAAACATTACTAAAATTTAGAGGATCACCTCCAACTATCCTCAACTTCTTGGTGTTTTTAGGATATTCCAAAGGCTAATCAAGCTCTTTTTCTAGCTCTTACCACCCTTTAATTTTCGTAAACTTCTTTTGAAATCTCTAACTATCAAAGTTTAAAGAAGATTCAAAAGAAGATTCAAGTCTAAAAATGAGAGAGAGGTCATAGAAATTCTAGAATCAAAGACTAGAAGAAAAAAAAAAACAAGGAATCCCTTGTAATGGGATATTCATCCCCTATATATAGGCAAACTTTAGAGGATTATTTTGGTAATTTCATAGTAAAAACCCAAATTTTGGATGTCCTTTTGAAGGTACAAACGTACTATATCAAAGCTAGCAGACATAAAAACGCGGCACTCAATGGAGATGGAAGCGGCACTCACTGACTGCCGGAGCGGCACTCACTGATTACCGGAGCGGCATTTAGTGAGTGCCGATGCGGCATTCAAAGAATGTCGCGGACAATTCCGCGGACTGCAGTCTTTTCTGGAATTCTGATTATCGCGGTATTTGGGTGTATTTTTGCGGCTATCAGTGAAAGCCATTGCGGCACTTACTGACTGCCGTACGACAATCAGAGACTGCCGTAGCGGCAACTTGTGACTGTCGCAAAATGCGCTATGTGCCATTTTCTTCTATTCTCTCTTTTTCTTCTTTCTTCCTTTTTGTTTGAATTACAGAGCCTTTCGAAAAGCTTGAATCGCTTTGGAAGTCCTATATTAATCGGACATTGTCATCATCGGATTTGGAGGTAACGTTCCCCTTAATTCGACGTTTGGTCAAAATTGGGGTGTCTACAGCATGCTTTGGCATCACAATTGAACCTAACATGAAAATCATCCAATTATCAAAATTAACATCACTCACCTCTTGGGTTTCGCTTCTAATTGTGATATTAAAGCCCTACTAAGAACCATGTACAATTCTTATACATAAATTACAAGTTATGAGCTAAACCCCTAAAATAGGTCGCGGAAAAACAATCACAAAACTTAACAAAAATGGTACCAACGACTTAGACTCACCTCCAGGAGTCCGAATATATATACTGTTTTAAAAACTGATGTCGTTCGACGCGTCAATCGACGTCGAGAAGTCACCGACAAAACTCCCCATTCTCCTATACCTCTTCTGTTCTAAGTCCAAATAAAAAAATGATGATAATGATTCATCTTAGATATGGCTTAGTATTAGGATTTTCTAATTTTATTATTGCCTCCACACAATTTTACTAGTTTTGCGATTACGCCCCTATTAATTACGAAACTGTATTAAAACTAACCCAAACCTAAATGAGTATTTGTCTATGTCTCGCATGAGTCCCATATAATTATATAAAGTTGCTAATTAGCCTACTAGTTATGTAACTTGTTCAATTCGTGCTCACAAAGATATCCCTAACTGACGCAAAAATGATCATCACATACTAGCATGATATTATCAACAATAAAATAAAAATTATTTAAGCCTTAATAAATATTTAGGCACATAAGGGTATTCCACTTACTGTTGTCCCATGTCAACTAGGACCCACCAACACATATCCTAACTTGGGATTGTCATACTGGCCATAACTGAGTTCCCACCGGTCTGAATAACCATAATCAACTTAGTGGGTTAATTCCACCTCCAATAAATATCACATAACACATTAATTAATATTAACTCATAATTATACATACTAAAACAATATATTCTACAATATAAACAGCGAGAGCGGGTGTTATACCATAACTCCAAACGGACCACTATATCCTTTTCGGGTTAAATCATCAAGGCCATAGTCTAAAATTGTTAATAACTTAATACTCAAATTGTAATAAGAAGGTGTGGTATAAAAGTACGAAAATGGTTGGGTAGAGCCAAAGATTAATTCAATTAGTATTGCTTGTCAATCAATAACTTCTAAGATATATATATATATATATATATTTTATGTGAATAAACTTCTAAGATTTATGCAGCATATGTAATAACCTACTATTAAATTATTATTATTATTTTTTATTACAAAGCCTAGAAAGGTCTGGATCAAGAGGTTGTTTAGACCTTCAGCTTATAGTCATACATAAATTAATGGTCTTGCATTCCAAAATGTTATATTTTCCTCGGTGTAGCTTGTATATATATATATATATATATATCAAAATGCTTCTTTAATGCAAGAAACTTATTATTTGCTATCCAAATATAGAATTATTCTAGAAAAAAATAAAAAAATAAAATTTTTTATTTTTAATTTCTTTTTCTTTTTCTTTTTTGGGTTGTTGGCAAGTCTTAATTTATTGTTGCTCTGTGTGTGGGAAAAAATTATTCCACGTGATCGACTGTGATATTTTCATTATAGTATGATCCATATGAAATACTCGAATTACAGAAAAGTCACACTCAACGATCATACGAGATAATTTCTCGTGAGGGAGATGGGTTGCTGTTTTGAGATATCAGCCCACTTGCCCATTCAGCTAGAACAATGCATTAATATCACACGTTGATTATGTACGTGTTAACTAAACCATATAGTTGAGAAAAAGACAATAGAAACTGAATTAATTTGAGAGGATATTCAACGCTGATATATCTACGGCAGCGCGCGTGATCTTTAAAAAGATTCTCCCTCAAGTTTGAACTTACATTCCTATACGTTGTAGTGTTGTACCATATGTATTACATCTGAATATATATATATATATATAGAGAGAGAGAGAGGCAGCTTATATAGTTTTAATACCATAATGTAGAAACTGCACAGTTGCAGCGTCTCACGTACGTGTTGACCACAAAATGTCCAATTACATTGCATGGGTTGATGTAATAAAAGTCACATTCGAAAACAAGAAAACAAAACACAAACAATATGAATGCATTTTTAGTCGCATACTTGCCCAACTCTCTCATTGACCAATACAGTGAGATCAATGATCAAATGAGAATTAATTAATGATATAAAATCTTGAGTTCCATTACATTAATTAACCAATGAAAGAGTTGAGTGAGTAAAAATGCTCTCCAAACCCAAACTATGTAGTCTAACATGCAAGTTACCTGTGAATTGTAAACTGGTTGGTATTAATTAATAGGGTAAATTACCTTTTACTCCCCTGTGGTTTGCTTCTATGACACTTTGCCCCCCTGTAGTTTGAAATGTAGCACATAACCCCCATGTGGTTTTCCTTTGTGCTACTTTACCCCCTGTAATTGTTGGTCATTTAAGCAATAAAGTGCCACAAAGAAAAACCACAGGGGAGTTATGTGTTACATTTCAAACTACAGGGGGTAAAAGTGTCGCAGAGACAAACTATAAGTGGATTATGTGTTACATTTCAAACTACAATAGACAAAATATCATAGAGGCAAACCACAAAGGGGCAAAAGGTAATTTACCCTAATTAATATTGTTGTCAAAGTCAAAACATGTGAACTTTCTGGTTTCTCACTCTTCATTTTCAATTCTCCAATATTAGACACAATGCAGTTCTATTTACGTTATCTAGATAGGTCTTTTTTGGTAAAAAGTCATGGTCCAGTACTTTTCATGTTACTAGAATGAGTTTCATGCACTTGTATTGTGTGCACCAAAAACAATTTGGTTTTCTTTCTGTTGATTCTGTCAATTTCTCCTATATAGGCACAAAAATGTCGTTGCTGAGAGAAAAACTTAATTTTAAGTTTCAAATTAACCAAAAATTAAAATTCTTTAATTAACAATTAATGACAATGTTAGAATAAATTGAATTTGACATTGTTGTTATCAAGATCCTTAAATTGAAGGGCAAAATACATTTTAAACCCTTTGAACTATACATTGATGTGCAGTTTAGCCTTTCAGCTTTCAATTTTAGCAATTTGGTTCTTTAACTTTCAGACCAATTGCAATGCATGTAAACCTTACGTCGATCGACTTCTGTTTGAAAAAGTTATAGAAATATATATCACATGAAATGCATGACATTGCAGCATATAACAACATACTTTTCTAACAGAAGTTTACAATAAGTTGACATTGCAATTCAACTAAAAGTTTAAGAACCAAATTGCCACAAATGAAAGATCGGGGAACAATAAACTACATAGTAACATTTAGTTTAAGGGTGCAAAAAATGAATTTTACTTAAAATGAAGTAACTAGTATAATTACAGTATATAGGGAAGAATGCAGAAATTTGCAGTTAGGGGGTTTGGTAGGAGGCAAAACCAAGAAGTTGTACCTAGAGTAGCCGAGTTTACAGGAGTTCGGGGGTAGCGCCCATGAGGCGAATTTTTTTTTAAGTCTATTTATACATATTTTTCGTGTAGATAATATAATTAAATTAATGCTATAAAAATTAGTAGAACAAAAAATCTTCTCCCCTTGTATAATATATACATCAAAGTTACAATACTTTAAGATCTTTTACTATCCATTATAAATTGTTACTAACAAATGGCACCTAAAAGTTACTTGCAAATGATACATTAGAAATGTTAATACTAATTGGCACCAAATATACTATGAAATGACACATTGCTATTACAAAATTGAGACCAAGAAATTCAATGTCTCATACTTGATTGTATGCCATAAATTTTAAAACCTCAAATTCTAATAAAATGAGAGTTTTTTTTTTTTTTAATTATGGGGACTTTAGTATAAAGATATATTTTTTTAGGGCATACAAAATATTAAATATTACTCTACAATAAAGAAGGGGAAATAGAAGACCCCACCCCAAGTCTCACATGAACCACTCATTCTGACTGAAAAATAACTGGAGAGTAGAGACAAGCAACTAGAATTTCCTATGAGAATTTGAATTCTCTTCCTCTCTACTGAAAAGAAAGAGACTATACTAATTAGATTATAACCTGCTCGGTAGAGTTGTATTTAAACGAACTTAACATAATATGTGAAGTGATGAAAGAATGCATTAAGGAGAATAAAAGTAAAAGCAAAAACAAGAGTTGGGGCATCTCATAGAGTTGAAAGTCAATGTAATTCTTGAAAATTCTCATGCAATGTGTATTGCACCCCGAATTTCTTTGACTCATATATTATACAATTGTTTCTTTCATGTAATTGACTTATTACAAACTTTTTATCCTATTCTCATGTGATGACCACTCTGGAAGCATGAAAATTCATTCAAAATTTAAGGGTTCGCAGGATATATGGTTATGGTTTTTATTTTTTGATTTTTAATTTTATTTTTTAAATTGATTATAATTAATTTTTAAAACAAAAAATTAAAAATTAAAAATCACAATATTAACATACAAGCCCTAAACTTTTCAATGAGCCAAATTGACAAATTGCACATTGATCAATTTAAGTAGTCTCAGTGCCACTTATGCTAAAAACAAAATTAGGATTATACTAATTTAAAAACTAGAATGTAAAGCTTGGTGTATCTCTAAAAGAAGAAGAGGGTCAATTATACAAAACTTTACTAGAATGATGAACAATACCTAATAAGTGAAGTAATGGAGTGTTATTGTAACGACTCATCCCCTGTCTAATAATAATATCGTTCGTTTTGGGCCTAAACACAAAGACTTCCCAAGGGATCACCTATACATAGTGCTGTGACAGTAGCACAATTAACTGTAATGTATTTTTGTGTTTAGCTCTCTTATGATTTTAAAAGTATATAAAGGGACGATTAAACCTTATAAACTAGTTATAATATTCATGCCCAAACAATATGGGACAAGTACCCATACCTTATCTCACCTCATCCATATTAATCTTTATAGTTCAGAAGTTCTTCGTCATCACAGTTATACAAAATTATAAAGCTCTTAAACATTTTTATACACTTAAAAGAGTACAGATTTCATATTTCATCACTAACTAGTAACCATAAAATTAATGCAATTCCCATAACAATTAACCTTCTTATTCCTAACACTTCCATGCCACGTGTCAGCCAGTGCACCCACAGTTGGCAAATATTTACCAAGTCTGAACTTTGACATCGGGGGTTTCCAACTTTCAAACTCAAGCCCCCACACGCTTTGTACGCTGAAAAATTGAAAAAAAGTTCAAAGTCAAACTACTCCAAATAGCCCACAAACAAGAATCAAAATCAAATCAAAACAACAATCCAAAAACCCATTTATCTTTATTTAAATCTCAAGTCAACTCTCAATCCTTTTACCAAAAAAAAACACTCCTCAATCCCTCTTGCCATTTATTTTCTTCCCATCCCCGCCCCCCTTTTTCTCTCTCTAATTCTCTCTCTCTCAACTCCCAACTACACCATCTGCCAGACTGCCAAGTCTGCCATGACTAATAAACTCTAATCTCAACCTCTCTCTCTCTCAACTATTTTCTTCAGATGGGTAATGGTATCGGAAAACTAAGCCCCTGCTTCGCCGGAGACGCCGGCGATATCTCCCGGCGGCGACACCACATCTCCGTCTACCTCTCGGACCCTCTCGACGAGGGATTGGGTCACTCGTTCTGCTACATCCGACCCGATTTGTCTAACCTATCCACCTCCGCAGTCCACTCCGAAGACCAAACGACGACGTTCAAGTCAATCTCCGGCGCCTCCATTAGCGCCAACACATCCACACCTCTCTCCACATCAATCGTCGATCTGGGTCTATACAACAATGTCATCGACAAAGCTTCGGCCTTTGAGAGCTCCAATTCTTTCTCTGCAATTCCTCTGCAACCGATTCCAAAGAATTCAATTCAATCACTACCAATTTCAAAATTCTCCGGCACCGTTTGGAGCTCCGGTCCGATCGAAAGAGGGTTCTTGTCGGGTCCAATTGAGCGGAGTTTCATTTCGTGTCCAATCGAGCGGAGTTTCATTTCGGGTCCGTTAGAACACCAGACCGATCAGCTTCAGAGGTATAAACCCAAAACCAAGAAATGGGTTTTGCTTAGTGTGCTCAAAAAAGCAATTTCGAAATCGATTATTGTTCCGATTCGAGGAGCTAAAGAACTTGGTTTACCAACTGGGTTAGAGAAAAAGATTGATACTTTGACACTGAGTGGCACTATTCGCAATAATTTGAGCAGTCAAGTGAGCTCAAGTACTGATGAAGATGATGAGTTATTTGGGTCTCAGAATCTTCAATGGGCACAAGGGAAGGCCGGTGAGGATCGAGTTCATATCGTGGTTTCCGAAGAACACGGATGGGTTTTCGTTGGAATCTATGATGGGTTTAACGGTCCGGATGCTACTGATTTTTTGGTCCATAATCTCTATTCCAACATTCATAGAGAGCTCAAAGGGTTACTATGGAATGACAAATTAGACTCTGTTTTGGCAACAAATCCGAATTCAGAGGTGGGTTCAGTTAAAAACCATGAATTTGATCAATCACAAACTTTTGAAGATGAAGATTTTGATTTGGGTTGCGATTCAAATAGACAGAGTCAGAGAAGATGGAAGTGTCACTGCGACAGAGGAAGATTAGAGCTTGATAGGAAATTAAAAGAACAGATTAAGAATTCAAGTTCAGATGGGTCATCGGGTATTAACCACCCGGATGTTTTGAAAGCGCTTTCGGAGGCGTTGAGAAAAACAGAGAAGTCATTTTTGGAGATTGCGGATTTGATGTTAAAGGAAAATCCAGAGTTGTCTTTGATGGGTTCTTGTGTTTTGGTGATGTTGATTAAAGGTGATGATGTGTATTTGATGAATGTTGGGGACAGTCGGGCGGTTATAGCCCGGAAATCTAAATCGGATCTTCGGGTTAATGAAAAAAAGTTGAATGACCTTAAAGCATTTGAGGATGATCATGAATTTGAAAGTTTAGGCAAATTAAATTCTCTTCAGCTCACTATGGATCATAGTACATCTGTGGAGCAGGTGGAATTTCTAGTCTTTTTGTTTTGTTTTGTTTTTTTTATGAGATTAGTGGATTTTTTTTTTTTTTGTGATCTGTTTCAAAGACTAGTCTTACATGAATTGATTTTGTTTGTTTTTGGGTTCTCAGGAGGTTAGGAGAATCAAAAGTGAGCATAGGAATGATCCATATGCTATAGCAAATGAGAGAGTGAAAGGTTCATTGAAGGTAACTCGAGCCTTTGGGGCTGGCTTTCTCAAACAGGTACTTCTAGTTCTCTTATGCTTAAAATCTTTGTAATTTTGATTGTATATTACATTTAATTTTTCTTGTAACAAGGTGTTATGTTGCTATAACTTTGGACCTTCTTATATCATACATACGTACACTATAGTTGTATGACTAAATGACTTGGTTACTATACAATATGGCCGTTAATATATCAAATGACACTAACACCTTATTACAACCAAATTACACCTTAGAAAAAGTTACTATCCAATGGCTCCTAATCAAATATTTTAACATATTGTCATTGTTTTACAAGTACTTAGAGGGACAAGGTAACAAAACAAAAAAGAAACAAAAACAAATTTAATGGGAGCACGTTTGCGCATGTGTACATGTTTTCTATATAACATTCATGTGTTTGGTTCATAGAATTGTTGAAGAAAAGTAAAAGAAAGCATTGTCTTCGTTTAGTTAATAAGTAACAACGAGTAGTACAAAAAAGAAAAGAAAAGAAAATAAGGTGAAAAATAAGTTCAAAACATTTGAATTTTACGAGTCACTTCCTTCCATCTCTCTTTTAACTGTTAATTGAATTTTATAATTTAGAATGTAAATGTTAAGCGTTTATAACTCTGTTCTTTTTTCTTTTTTCATTTTTTTTTTTTTTTTTTTGCAGCCCAAATGGAACAATGCACTTCTAGAGATGTTCAGAATAGATTATGTTGGAACTGCCTCATACATCAATTGTTTTCCATCACTTTACCACCATAGACTAAGCTCAAGAGACAGATTTTTGATTTTGTCTTCTGATGGACTCTACCAATACTTCACCAATGAAGAAGCTGTGTCTGAAGTTGAGATGTTCATAACCTCATTCCCTGAGGGTGACCCTGCACAACATCTAGTGGAAGAAGTTTTGTTTAGAGCTGCTAAGAAAGCTGGTATTATTTTCTTCTAATATATATATATATATATATACACACACACATACATATATGCACACACTCAAATATGTATTGGAGGGAAATGCTAATGTACTACACTAGAAAAATAAGACAAAAAGCATAGGCTGCCTCGTTAAATTAGTGACACGAAAGTAAGAGCGAGATTTGGGTTCAAAATTTTGGATATCCCAAATGTTATAGATTGTGATATCAAATGCAATTGTTTGTGCTACCATGACCAATGCCACAACATGTGGTACCACTCTCATAGTATTTGTAATATCCCAAATTTGAAAACCATACTCTTAAAAGTAGGCTTCCGAAGGACCTAAATTAAATTATGTTAGTGCCCTCGAGCACATTTGTTTTATCTGGGATTAGGGTATTATTGTGCCCTTTATTATTACAAGGGATTACTAATACCACACACCCTGGGATATAATAGAAGTGATATACTGGTTTATTCAATGAAAAGGACCATCGAATTCGAATGGACTATCAGTCCCGTCCCTCCAATACTTTGCTTAGTCTCGTGTTAGAAACATAGTCTTATTGTAAAATTACTCCAGTGTCCCAATTTTGGTGAGGTGGCATGCATTTTATTTATTCATTTAAATTTGAACACAATGTTATCCTACAATCTTGACGTACTAGAATTGCAAATCCCATGTAATACATCTCTACACACATATACAATTATATATACATATAATATATATATATATATATATTAAACAACGGTAAAAGTCTAAATAAACTTTTATTGTGATGTTGCAGGTATGGACTTTCATGAGTTGCTAGAAATCCCACAAGGGGACCGTCGTAAATACCATGATGATGTGTCCATTATCATTATTTCTTTGGAAGGAAGGATATGGCGATCATCAGTGTAGATATATAAATATATACAGATATATAGGAGATACAAAAAAACACACTTTACATAGAAACTCTAGCAATTTTCTTCAATTTTTTTTCCTTCCTCCCTCCCCTTCCGGAGGGTTTGGATTTTCCCAAAGATAGATGTCAATTATAGAAAAAATCGACCAACGGGTCATAATTCATTTATTTATTATACATACATACATACATACATACATGCACACATAATATATGTATGGTTCTTTATAATTGTGTTCTTGTTGAATTATTGCTGCTTTCTTCTTTATGCAAATGTGTACGTGTGATATTTACGTGTGTGTAGTTGAAATTTGGAACACCAACCTCCCCCATATAAAGAAACATGGATGGTTTGTTTTTTGGTCAGTCAAATTAATTTATTCCGACCTCTGTATGGAACCAAAGGACTTTGAACATTTACCAAGTCATGATCTTTGTGAAAGTCCCCCTTCAATTGCGTTGACCATAGGATATGAAACCGCCCAAAAATTTAACAAGTATTTGGGTAAGGAATGGTAAATATATATCGTACTCCAATATCTCAAATTCTTTTCTTTCACTTTCTTGGCAAACCTAACACGGTTAACCTTTCATCCGTCAAACGAAAAGCACTCAACTATATTTCTGTGGTCGAGCAGGTTTTAGTCCAATTGACATAGCTTCTCTTTTTTCAGTGGGAAGGGAGAGGGTTCGAATTCCCATAGGGGATTCTAGTTGCTTGTCCCATCAATTATTCTTCAGTCGGAATGAGTGGCCTTTGTTGGGCTTTACTGGTGTGGGGCTTTGGGATTGGGTTGAGGTTGGAGTGCGTGTGAGTGTGGGGTGTGTGTGTATCCGGTCCAGATCCAGGTAAGTATAAAAAAAAAAACTATATTTCTGTGTGTAGGTACATTTTTTGCTACTGTCTGGACGTATAATTGGTCACTCTATCTAGTGGTGTCAATCGGGCCGGGTTGGCCCGGTCCGGCCCGAGCCCGGCCCGCTTTTTTTGGGCTAAAAGCTCGGCCCGGCTCGCCACAAGGCCCGGTTCACATACCCCGGGCCGGGGTGGACACCCATCCTTCCGTCCATGGCCCGGCCCGGCCCGACCCGAAATAGTGAAAAAGCCCGGCCCGAAGCCCACCACGGCCCACTTCAAAAATAGAAGAAAGCCCGCTAGCCCGGCCCGATGTCTGGCCCGCTAGGCCCGGGCCACCGGTCCGGGGCGGACACACCTCCTCCACTCCCAAGCCTGGCCCGACCCGGCCCGATGTTTGGTGAAGCCCGGCCCGAAGCCCGCTTTGACCGAGCCCGGCCCGACCCGTTTGACACCACTAACTCTATCTACGTGTGTATACAAATGTGTTCACATGACACATATAATATATACTCGAACTAATAGTATCTCGGAACAGTTAAAAAAAATACCCTAAAATGTAATCAAGGATGGAGCTATAGAAGGGCAAAGGGTACTCAAGCCCTCTTTGATTTTTTAAAAATATTATTTATACCTTAAAACAAAGTATATTTTTACATTCCAAATTAAAAAAAAAAAAAAAACAAATAAAAAAAAATAAAAATAAAAAATAAAAAACTCTCTATTTTATACTTAAGTCCCTCTCCCAAGTATGAAGCATTCAACCTTTAGGTCTCAATTTGTAGAAATAATGTGTCATTTTATAGTACATTTGGTATCAATCAATATTAATTTTCTAATTCCTTAATCCGTCCAAAAAAATATGTATAAATAGACCCAAAAAAACCGCATCGGTGGCGCTGTCCCCGAACCCCTGTAAACTTGCTACCTCTTCACCCTACCAAGCCCCCACAACTCTAATTTTCTACCTCCGTCGCTGAATGTAACAAAGTGTGTTCCATGCCAATAAAATTAAAAAATAAAATAAAAAATTAAATCATAAATAAATAAAAACCTCACTGCAAATCTGGGAGTTGCACGATTGGGTAAAGATTTGATAAATATGGCGCATTTTGTGAGAAGTAATGTTATGCGACCCAAATTTTAAATTCAAATGCTTCTCATATACATGTGACAGTAGACTCACAGGATTTTAATTGGAGGATGTTGAAGTGGTTCTATTATTATTAACGGTGATCCCACTGCCACATATATTTTGAGAAGTATTTATGATTCAAAATTTGAAAAGCATAGCGTTACACTTCTGTGAGATAGCTTAGAAGATATATAATCCGTGCCTTCGGTTAATAACGAGTACTCCACAATAATAAGTTTTCCCAAAATATAATACCAAAAAAATTTAGTTACGGTCTGTTTTGTTTTGGCTTAGGGTAAGGAATTAGGGAATGTTCTTACTAATAGTTTTTCAAATAAAATTTTGCAAAACTGAAATTGCAAATTGGGGGGGGGGGGTGGGGGTGTTGGGTTGTGTGTGTGTACAAATTTGGTGCATTAAGTAAACGGGGCAATTGGTGATATCATCGCTGGCGATGGCGATCGTCTCTCTCTGGTTGTACTCTCTCTCTCTCTCTCTTTCTCTCTCTCTCTCTCTCTCTCTCTCTCTCTCTCTCTCTCTCTCTCTCTTACTGGAAATGACATCAACAATTGTGGTGGTGGTGTTGGCGGCGACAACAATAGTGGTGGTAGTGATCGACAATAATGGTGGTGCTGGCCGGCGTTCATCGCCAATGGCGATGAGGATTGTCTCTCTCTGATCGTATTTTCTCTCTCTCTCTCTCTCTCTCTCTCTCTCTCTCTCTCTATAAATGAATGAAAGGGTATATTGGTCACAACTAGAAGTAGTTGAGTTTAACTAGAAGTAGTAGAGTTTATCCCCAACAACTTTCACTGAACATGTCCTTGTCCCTGAACATTATTTAATGTTATCCTATCACCACAATATTTATCAAGAGCAGGTTTTAACTCTAATTATCTGTTAAATAAACGCTATAAAATTGGGAACAAACTAAAAGGCAACAATAAAATATATATATATATATATATATTGTCATCAACACGTACTAAAATACTACACAAAGTCCTAATTGTTATAATAAGGAGAGAATAAGCTAGAGAAAGAAGAAAAAATAATACTAGAATCAAGTAAGTTTTGCTCATTGATATGCTCCATATTTATAGGATAAGGTAGGGGTGTGTAAATAAATATTACTTTACAATTAGATCCCTAATCTAACACAAAATTTGGACAGCCACACATAAATATACAATATTTACAACACTCCCCCTTAGATGTCCACCATTAAATGATTGTTGCCTCATTAAAACCTTGCTAAGGAAAACCCAGTGGGAAAAAACTGAAGCTAAGGAAAAAGAGTACAATGTTCTTCAGGAACTTGGTGGATGCGCATAATGCTACCTCATTAAAACCTTGATAAGAGAAAACCCTGTGGAAAAAAAAACTCTAATCGAAGGAAAAAGAGTATAGCGCGCCTAAAATTCAAATATTGCATACTTCAGGATGCTTCTTTTATGATCACTCCCCCTCATTTAGAGAAAACTTCAGCTGGTCTGGTGATTGAGACGACACATACCAATTCCGTACACCAATTTCTGAAAAGTTGACTTGGGTAATGCCTTAGTAAAGAGATCAGCAAGGTTATCGCTTGATCGAATCTGTTTGACTTCAATTTCACGATTCTCTTGAAGTTCATGTGTGAAGAAAAATTTGGGTGAAATGTGCTTGATCCGATCTTCCTTGATGAAACCTCCTTGAATTTGAGCAATACATGCAGCATTGTCTTCATAGAGTGTAGTCGGCTCATCAACGATTGGAGTTAATTGACAACTACTCCGTATATATTGGACTAATGATCTTAATCAATTTCAGAATAGTTGGAGGATGTAGCTCCTAAAACTTGTTTAGTAGAGCGCCAAGAAATGGTTGCATTCTTGTTCAGAAATACATAACCTGTTTGTGAGCGACCCTTATGAGGGTCGGACAGATAACCTGAATATGCATAACCAACTAAGTGGGAATGATTAGATAAATCAGATGAATAAAACAAGCCCATATCAATGGTCCCACGAAGGTATCTAAATGTTTTATTCCAGTCTGCCTATAGGTGGGTGTAGAGCTAAATCTTGCAAGCAGATTCACAGAAAATGCAATGTCTGGTCTTGTACTTTGTGTCAAGTACAATAGTGCACCAATAGCACTCATGTATGGTACTTCAGAACCAAGGATTTCTTCATTTTCTCCTTTTGGTCGGTATGGATCTTTCTTGACATCCAGGGACCTGACGACCATGGGTGTACTTAGTGGATGAGATTTATCCATATTAAAGCGCTTCAACATCTTTTTAGTATAGCTTGATTGATGAACTAATATTCCACTGGTACTTCTCTCTAGCTGCAAGCCGAGGCAAAATTTGTTTCCCCAAGGTCTTTCATTTCAAACTCTTTCTTTAAATAGCTAGCAGTTTTCTCAAGCTCTTCTGGAAACCCAATTAAATTTATATCATCTACATAAACTGCTACTATGGCAAATTCATTTTCAAATTTCTTTATGAAGACACATGGACAAATGGGATTATTTTCATGCCCTTCCTTAGACAAATATTCACTAAGACGGTTGTACCACATTCTTCCGAATTGTTTCAAACCGTACAGTGCACATCTTAGTTTGATCGAGTACGTACTTTTTGGTTTTTCTTTAGGCAAAGCCAATCCTTCAGGGATCTTCATTTAAATATATGTGTCTAAGTCCTCATATAGATATGCAGTTACTATATCCATGAGTCTCATGTCTAGTTTTTCAGAAACTGCGAGACTTATTAAATATCTGAATGTGATTGCATCCATAACCGGGGAGTATGTTTCTTCATAATCAATCCCAGGTTTCTGTAGGAAACCTTGTGCTACAAGACGTGCCTTATATTTTGCAATGTCATTTTTCTTATTCCTTTTTCTCACAAACACCCATTTAAAACCTACCGGGTTTACATTCTTTGGTGTTTGTGCTATAGGTCTAAATACGCCACGTTTTTCAAGAGATTTCAATTCTGCTTGAATTGTTTCTTTCCATTTTGGCCAATCATTTCTTTGTCAATATTCATTTATACTACGTGGTTTAGTATCATCATTTTCATCATTACCCTTGGATATTTCAGTAGCTACTGCATAAGTAAATATGTCATCGATGACTAATTTCTTTCGCTCCCACATTTCCCCTGAAAATATATGGAATATTGAGATCTCACTATTATCAGGTACCTGAGTCATAGTCTCTTCAGGGACTAGTGCCTTGTCTAAGGCATTATCTTCCGCGGAGATTTCAGAAAAAATGGGTTTTTGGTACATAACCTCTTCTAGAGCGCTATGAACATCTTCTTTTGGAACTTTATTAGGGCATGATTTTCATTCACTCTCCGCTTACGGGGAGCTGAATCTTTGGAACCTATAGGTCTGCCACGCTTCTGGCGTGCAACATAATCATTTGTTGCTATATTCAAAGCTCGTCCTACAGGGACACTAATTCGAGCGAGTGCATTCATAGCTAGCACATGTGACTTTGTCACCTTAGCTGCATCATTAAATGAATTAGGTAATTGATTTGCAATTTCCTGTAAATGCAATATTCTCCTTACCCCATAATCACATTGAGAAGTTTTTGGATCTAGATGAGACAAAGTGGAAGTAGTCCACGATAATTCATGCCGTTCTTCAGGAACAAGTTGTTTACTATTAATTTCATTTTCTCCCCCTAACGGCGGGAAGAATGTCTCATCAAATTGGCAATTTACAAACCTGGCAGTAAATACATCACCTGTTAATAGTTCTAGATAACGAATAATAGAAGGTGAGTCAAAACCAACATAAATTCCCAATCGTCGTTGGGGACCCATCTTAGTACGCTTTGGGGGTGGTATAGGAACATGTACTGCACAACCAAATTTTTGCAAGTGTGAAATGTTAGGCTGACAACCTGTCACAAGTTGTACAGGTGAAAATTAATTATAAGAAGTGGGTCTAAGTTTAAGTAACATTTCAGCATGCAGTATAGCATGTCCCCATGCACTAACAGGTAGTCTAGATTGCATAAGCAAAGGCCTTGCAACAAGTTGAAGGTGTTTAATTAGGGATTCTGCTAAACCATTTTGTATCTGTACATGCGGGACAAGATGTTCAACATCAATTCCTATAGATGAACAATAGTCATCAAAAACTTGAGAGGTGAATTCAACTGCATTGTCAAGTCGAATAGACTTAATTGGTTGGTCTGAAAAGTGTGCCTTAAGTTTGATAATTTGACTAAGTAATCTGGCAAATGCAAGATTACGTGTAGAGAGTATACATTCATGTGACCATTTAGTGGAAGCATCTAATAAGACCATGTAATATCTAAATGGGCCACTAGCAGGGTGAATTGGACCACAAATGTCACCTTGTATCCTTTGTAAGAAGGATGGCAACTCAGAAGTAATTTTAAAAAATGATGGTCTAGTAATAAGTTTTCCTTGTGAACAAGGAATACAAAGGTGTCCACTAGGCAAAATTAAATGCTGGTTTGCTAGAGTATGCTCATTTGAGTTATCCACTATCTTCTTCAACATTGTAGATCTAGGGTGACTTAAATGATCATGCCAAAGAATTAAATTACTTGGGTCTTTGAGCTTCTGGCTCATAATGGCATGTGATTCAACAATCTCACTTTGTTGTGTAATATAATCCCAATGAGAGAATAGAGAATTTTTCTAATGTAAGCTTCTGTCTTCCAACATAAGAAATTATGCATAAAAGTTATTTGTTACCTTCATTTTAGTTTCAATATGATACCCATTCATGCGTATATCTTTAAAACTTAGTAAGTTTCTTCGGGAACTACTTGAATATAACGCATTTTGAATGAATATGTGAGTACCATTTGGTAACAAAATATGGGCTCTTCCGGAGCCTTCAATAATTTGTGCAGATCCAGTTATAGTGGACACATTTTGTTTGTTTAGTTCTAGTGTAGAGAAGAACTTTTGACATTTAAGTATGGTGTGAGTTGTCCCACTATCGACCAGACATATATCATCCTCACATTTTAGCATCCCAAGTTCCATACCTCTTTTCAATATTTAGGGTTTTGGGAGACTATCATGCTGATAACGTGTTATAATAAGGAGAGAATAAGATAAAGAAGAAAAGTAATACTAGAATCAAGTAAGTTTTGCTCATTGATATGCTCCCTATTTATAGGGTAAGGAAGGGGTATATAAATAAATATTACTTTACAATTAGATCCCTAATCTAACACAAAATGTGGACAACTACACATAAATATATAATATTTATAACACTAATCACCACTCATTGAGCTGATTTATAATATAAATATTTCAGTAAATTTCGCACTTTAGTTATGTGCATTTTGCACCGCTCTAGAATGTAATTAGTCCATATACATGGCACGTACAAAAGTTTATACGCGTTAACCAGTCATATTTTAAAACATTACCTAATGTATCCGAATCCTTTCTGCTAATAAATATCTACTAAACACAAGTTTGAAGTTCCAAACTCAATAAATACTAAATGGACTGCAATGTGGGTGGATGGAACTAGTCAATTAAACCCATCATTTCTCTTTAATCCTTTACGCGTTTTCAATTATAATTAGATTTTCCCGTGTAAATCATCCTGTAATGCATTAGCTAAGATGTCAAGACTTTTTTGGACAAAATAGAAAACTTGGTCTCTGTAACTTGTGCTAATTTTCAAAAACCCAAATCGGTCTTAGTTAGAAATTTACTATACCATTAATATTTCGAAAATTGACTGTTGAATTAAGGAACAAAAAAATGGTTGACCAAAACTAGGGCCAAAAAGCTTACATTGGCTACGTTTGGATCTTACACTTTAGAAGATGATGTGAACAACTGTGTTAGGTATACAATAAATGAAATTGGTTGGATTCAACGTTGGAGATTCATGCACATGGAGGTGAAATTAGATATATATGGAAATTTCCGGAAGTTGCTTGTTGTTATAGCTTCTCTAAAATCTCGTGATCCATTCAATTTATATTCAAAATGCATATTTTGTTCTTGACTTTTGTACTATCACCATCAAATTGCTTATTTATTGGCACCAGTAAAGTGATGGTGATGGTGACTATGACTGGTGGTTCTCTCATAATTAATACAAAAATTGTAGTAGTAGTAAATTGGATGGCTGTGAAAAGATTCTGAGAATAGATTCATTAGGATCAGAATCAGTTCAGAAATTGGGTTCCACTATTCTCGGAAGGGTTGAAAGAAAGCCGAAGAATTGTGCAATTTGAACCATATTGATTGGATTTTAAATCTTGTGAGGTGGTAGTGGTTTCTGACCAAAAAAAAAAAAAAAGAGTTGGTAGTGGGATGGGTCTGTTTTGCTATTCATCTTTTCTGCTTAAGAGATCTAAATTGGTGGTCATGGACCATGGTGGAGCATTTTATGAGCTTTCCAGGCAGCCTATTTGAATTTCCTTTCTTTGAAAAATGGTCAGCCCATTTTGGAACCCAATGTTTTGATATTTGAGGGTTCAAGGCATGGGTCTCATTTAAAAAAAAAAAAAAAAAAAGCTATTTTGATGAGAGTACCCAAAAGGAAAATATAAGATAAGGGAAAAGAAAAAGAAGTAACCGACAAAGTTGAGAACGCCCGTCTGTTTTAGAGTTCACGGAAAGGAAAAGAGATGAAAACGATGAATCAACAAGGTCTCACATTGGTGACAGAGATATGGTGATGGTTACAAAAGTTTAACGGTGACAATAGCGGTGGTGTTGTTGACTAATGAAAACCTTACATTCAAGATCTTATTAGGCTGAAAGAACATTTTTAGTACCCTATAATTATACTCAAGTTTTATTTTGTATATTGTATTATTAGTTGCAACAAACAATTGCCCTTCCTAAACTCGTGTAAGTTAATGCCAAGTGTTCACAGTATGGACCACATGGACGACTCGTATTTCAGAAAGAAAAAAAGAAAAACATCTTGGTACTCAAAAAGAAAAAGACTAAACACATTTTGGCACCCTATAGTTATGCGAGAGCAGGGCTGGTCCTGAGTTTTCGGGGGTCCTAGGCGAGCTTCTAAAATGGGGCCCTCTATTTATTAGCACAACATATTTAACTAAAATGCGATACAAAAATAACTTTGCATACAATTAGCTTTAGAGTAATCTACTTTACAATGAAGAGAGAGAGAGAGAGAGAGAGAGAGAGAGAGAGAGAGAGAGAGAGAGATTACCAGAGACGAAGAGTAGGAGATGAAGCAAGCACATCATTTGAGTTGGGCTAGGAATGCTTTTGGTATACCGTATAGAACAAGGACAGAGCCAGGATTTTTGGTCTGGGGGGGCCTAGACTATACAGGAATTCGGGGGCAGCGCCCTCGAGGCAAATTTTTTTGGGTATATCTATATATAATTATTTGTAAAATGGTAGAATTGATTTAACACCCCTAATTTGGAGTAAATTATGTAATTTTATGGGGTCTATACCTAAAGCTTGTAAAATATTATATGTAAATTTACAATTTTCAAGAGTGCAGGGGGGTCTGTGTCTAAAACTTACAAAATATTACATATAAATCTAGAATTTTCAGAAGTCCAGGGGGGCTTGTGTGAAATTTAAGAGAACATATATATAAAATCTACAATTACTACACATAATTTTGTACTTTCCAAAAATTTAGGGGCTGTGGTTTTAAGGTTTTTTTTTTTTTTTGGGAGGGGGGGGGGGGGTAAGGAATGAAAATTTGGGCGCAGGATACATATGTATCTTAAAGGGTTAGGAGAGTTTGATCTCTAGTTTGCATTGGGTTTTGGGCTTTTTTCAGTTGGGCTGAAAATACTTTTGGGTTGCTCTAATACTAGTAAAATAAAATTAGGGACCCTTAAAATGTGAGTAGAATTGAGGGCCCTAGGCAATGGCCTATGCCCAGAGCCGTGCGAGAGTTCAATTTTTTTTATTTTTTTTTATTTTTTTTTAGATATAACTTATAATTATCCTTGACACAATAACTGTTGCACCTAATAATACATGACCAAAAATGAATATCGGGTATAATTACTGCATACAAAAATGTGTTTTTGCCTAATATCTGTTTCCATCCAAGATATTACTTTCAAGACTCAGTGCAATGGTAAGTATGGTCTATAGGTGATAGTCTGATAGATTTGCAACGCCAAAACAGTCACCAGTCACCCTACATATTCAAAAAGGCTATCCACATTACTACTCATGTTGACTGCAACCCTATACCATCAGTCGATACATTTATCACGCGAAAAAGTACTAATGAAGAAAATGATTTGCAAAATAAGGGTTTCTCCAAAAATTCAGAGTTCTCATTTAAAATAACACGCATAAAGTGGAGAGATTTTTGCTCAGTAAATATTGCTCCCTCATTGTTCATCCAACTCTTTTATTGACCAATGCAGTAAAATTTGAGATAGGAAATGTTTAGCGCACACACTTTTTGACACACTTTTTGACACATTATGTTTTAAACACATGTACTTTGTGCTGTTTGAATTTTTCACATTTTTCTGTGCACCACTTACATAGCACAAGGTATATACATTTAAAACTGTGTGTCAAAAAGTGTGTCAAAAAATATATGTATATAGCACTACTCATTCGAGATTTGATATCATTAATTAATTCTCATTTAATCCTAAATCCCATTACATTTGCTAATTAAAGAGTTGGATAAGCATTGGGTGACCAATTTCTGGGTGAGTAATGCTAAACTCACACCCACTTCACACCCAAATGCTCACACCCTGAGGTGGCAGTTGAGATGCGAATTTGGAAAATACTTTTGCTCACCCAAAATATGGTTCACCAATGTTTACTCAAGTTTTCCATTGGTCAATGCAATGGGACCCATGATTTAATTAATAGTGTTTAATCCTGAATCTCACTGCATTGACCAATAAGATACTTAAGTGAGCATTGGTGAACCACTTTTTGAGTGAGCAAAAATGCATTTCATAGAGTAATTGGATACATGGTCACAAAACAACAGTATCCAATAAGAACCGCACGAAGAATAAAGAATTTCCACAATTAGTACCTTCCTTACATGCACAAAACATAATGAGTAATACTTGGGACACAACCAAAAGACACAACCTTGAGACACAACCTCCATTTTGTGTCTATCTCTCTCCTGACGGGCCCCACAGTGCCAGTGGACCCCACAGTACCCACTAGGACCACTAGGAGAGAGATAGACACAAAATGAAGGTTGTGTCCCAAAGTTGTGTCTTTTGGTTGTGTCCCAAGTATTACTCAAACATAATTAGTCCCCTCAACAAGAAATCATGTCAATAAATACCGTACGATAAAATCAATCGAAACACGGTGCCGCTCAGTCCAGTGTGAATCAATAGGGTGCTGGGTTGAACGTGTGGGGCTTCTTTGGCAAGATCTGTGAGCTGAATGATGGTGTCTTGAAACTCAAGAAGTTAGAATTAGCTGAAAGCTGGCAAAACCTTGCAGAAATTGCTCGGCATTTATCTACCATATAAATCTCTGCACCCCAGGCTCATGATCCCAATGGAATGGGTGAAACAAGAACACAATTATTGTGAAGGCATTGATGGCAATATAAAGTATCCCCAAGAGGACCCAACTTTTGTAGTCGTTGACATGTGAATGAAGTACTAAGAAAAAGAATGGTATCGTATAGTATCTGAACTCTATCAATGGAGCAGGAATAAGAACTGCAGCAGAAGCGAAGAAATATACCAACACCCAAATCTTCTTTTGAACTTTTGCTGCCAATAGACAAACAAACAAGTGTTCAGCTGCTTAGAATTTGGAGAACAAACACGAAAAAGTGTAATGACTAACGTTGTACTGACCCAAAATATTGGTGATGGAAAACCACGAGTAAACATAAAGTGGGACCAGAAGGTACTTTATTGACCAATGAGCTTGGATGACCTTCCGCCAAAGATAAAAGGGATAGTGGCGATTGTCCGCAAGAAGGTATGGGTGAGCTATGCTGCAATAGTTCAGTAAACCGTGAGATAAAACATTACCAAAATTTCTAGCAGTATAGGATTTGCACTGTACGGAGATGTCAAACTCCAACCTTGATGAGGCGGGCTTTGCCATTCAAAGGATTGGAAGTAATAAAGTTCAACAACACAAACATAGGGAAACAAGGCCCAAAGAAAGTAGTTACAGAAATCGCCTGAAATCTGATCATTTATATATTGGGCTCGTTTAGATTGACTGGCTTTTGCATTTAGGCAGAAATCCTAATCACAAGCACACGATGGGAATTAAGAAAAACTTATAAAAAACCCCAATCTAATTCATGCATCACGTATGAGCTAAAGCATCGCTGGACCTACTTTACCCAAAATATGCTTATGGGGCTCCAAAGTGCTTCCCAATAACAACCCAACGAGGCTAATATATGCATTTTGGGTCCTAGAAGCACGTTTGAGCCCAACATGAGATTGAGAAAGATTCCACAAGGCCCAGAACTATTGGTGGAAGTGGAACCACTGATAGGCAGCAAGCAACTTGGAGTATATAAAGTACATCAAAACCAAGATAAGTTAATTCTTTCAATTCATTAAATGCAAGTCAAAGATCCTAGCTTTGCAGGCAACAAAAAGGTTCCTAGTACCAATTGTCTTGGTACGTTAAAGTCGTCGAGTGATCTGACCTGAAAAACTGCACCGAAAGGAATCCAGCAGAGAGGGAAATAAACCATTGTAAGAAACTAAGCGGCCAGTTTTTCCAGAATGATCGGACCAGAATTGCAGCTCGATTTAAAGTGAAGTGCAGAGGTGCCATAAACAGAGCAGAAACAAGACTAAAATACATGATTTGGGTAAAATGTGGCGAAACAGCGTGAGCTTCTTTTGCGCCTGTAAAGAAGGTATTGCAAAAGATAAATATAATAAAAATAAAACAAAAAGAAGAGGGAAAAAAAATAGGATGAGCAGTACCAAGAACTATACTCCCATTCCAACGAACAAAAACAGCAAAAGCCATCAATACTACAAAGTATGGGCTAAAGGAAACCAATAGGCTCCACTTAAGATGCCACGATGTTAAAAGTAGGTCCTGGATCTGTTGGAACAAATCTGCAACAAATGCAAAAAATATGTAATATGAGCATTGAAAACAAAGAGCCCACAATACACAAGGTGCCGAGTGAAACATTAAATAGTCCCAGACTAGTAATGGGTTTTCCAGTCCACGAATGTACCAAATTGCCGCACCATACATTTGAGCAAAATTCTTAACAAACATAAAACCATAAGAGATTCCACAAATTTTGCTAGGATAGTAAAGGATGGTCAAAATATTATGCTGATAGAAGCTGCCTCATTACGCATATTACCCCCACAGAGATGGAGAATTTTGGACCTACTTCACAAGGATCCTGATTAAGAAAAGAGAATTGATAAATCAGGGAAAGTTGGGCTGACCTCGATCAATCCCGAGAGACAAATTCTAATGATATTTCTGTCTTGGTTCGATTTTTGTTCACACTTAGTAATCTTTAAATTATACCAGTACAATAATGAGCAGACAAAATCATCATCACTACTATGACCATAAGCTATTTTGAATGAGATTTTTCCAATCAGAACAAAAAGTGGAGGACATGCTGGAGAGTATTAGAAACCTTGTTCCATACATGACTGGTCCAAACATGGGCATTATGAACCAATAAATACTAACTAAAAATAAAATAAAGATCCATGCAAAAATGAAACAAATTACCAGATGAATCAGGTGTGCCAAGGGGACTTGCTGTAGTGAGTGCAGAACGATAAACAGAATCTGCAGAATCACCACGCGTTCGCCTTCTCAAGTTGGAGTCCAATGTGAGACCTTTATTCGAAGCTGATTGACCATCATTTCTGATAGATGCCTCAAAGACATTGTGTTGTATTCTATCTTTATGATTACCCAGAGTGCAATCTATGACCCCAATACATGCAACGAAAAGCATCCATATGATATTTGTCTGTCGCATGAGTACTGCCACAACCCCAAGCTGCAGAAGAGTGGGAAAAAAAAACCAGTTATGTCTTGCTTTTAAGAACATCCCCAACTAACTCTCAAAATTCTTGTGAGAATCAAGATCCGATTCGTACATAGGACACGTGGCAAACATATGTTATCATCATATAGAAGTATCATGTTCCAAAACTCGTAATCCATGGGTAGTTTCTTTTGGTCCTATTGTAGGCTAGTGAGGTCCTTGAAACTAGCATCTAGAATCAGGTGGGAGAGACTTGGCACCAAAGGTCTCTCAAACGTTATAATCTTCTCCATTCGATGAGGTACTTGGTACCACATCCAATCTCATGCTATGTAGCACGGCGGAGAGTCAGTGTCAGACATCAACACTAGTTGGACACCAGCCGACACATGTCGGTCGTGCAAAAAATGCGTCTTAGTTTTTTCCTACACTGGAGGACACACATGGACACACGTCAAACAGTGGCCGACCATGATGTTGACACAGCATGGTGGCTCCATGAAAAGGTTTTAGAATTTTAGGAAAGATGCCTTAAACCAATAAAATGAAATTTTCAGAGACCTGTGCTACACAGATGTCATGACTAGATAAGGAATATGAGATACCATTAGTAATGTTTGGAAGCCCTTACTTCAGAAAAGTTGACTAGTTTATCATGGATGGCTTTCCTCACAATGACGACCATTCGTGTTGTAAATACCATAGCAATTATAAAAAAACCCTCATGGTAGATTCAGAAAATAAAGGCATTAATGATACATATGCATTTCTCCATACTGGAAAATGCAGTTGGAATAGAACTTCAACCCCAAATCCTACTGAATTTTTCTGTAAATGAACTTTTAAAATCACATGACATGGAGAAGATTTTTGTCAAAAAAAAGAAAGAAAAAAAAAAGAGAACAAAATAAAGTAATAGCCATGAGTTTGTTTCATATTAGCTGGTCTAAAGAGCTCATTAGCTGAAAAAAGAGTCTTTTGTTCAAGAAAAAGTGCCACATTTACAAGAAAGGGGTTGATAAAAGCATTGTAACCTCCTTAGTTATAAAGAAATTCTCATTTACGGATGATATGTGAAATGATCTAGAGATGATTCCATTACCGATGCACTGAACAGGTAATTCTTCTTTAGACACGCCAGATACATGGCAAGCACTGCAGTAAGTGATGCTACATCTGTGTAATAAAGAAAAGTGAAGAACCAGTGAAGGGGATACTGGGCTAGAACAACTGCATAAAGAGTTGCTTTCCTTTCATCAAGAGCTGGCCTCAACTGGATAATAATCTCATATATCAGAAGACTGCAAATAACAGCCAAGACACTGTTCGTCGAGCGGAGAATTGTGGTGGAGCAGACGTCAGAAAATGAAGACGCGGCTTGCATAGAGAACATGCCTGGAAACAAAGAAGCAACATGGGCAAGTGAAAGATAGTACCTGCAAATGTTTTAAACTGCATATATCAACACCTATATCAACCTGCAAATGTTTTAAATTGCATATATCAACGTGTTATTATTTCTTTTCTATTTTTTGGTGATTCCAATGATCTGATCATTGTCATATGTATCAAATAGCAGCTTAGCTCTATTCTTTTTTCTATAGCTATCATAAGTCATAACATTTAATCATAACATTTAATTCTTTTTTTGTAAACCATGGTTTATCTCAAGTATCAACTTATGGAGATCATGATATCTCAAGCACCACCTATTTCAGAGATCCGTAAACTTATGAATTATGATGTCCTACAATATGAAGAACTTGAGCACTATATTCTATACATAGAAAGCAAAACACCACCTCTTCCATCAAGGTTATTTATTTATTTATTTATAAATTGAACAAACAATAATGAAAAAAAACACTACTGTGAGCGTGAATTCCATGACCTCAAGGAGATACACAATATGCATACCAACTGTTTGTATGATAGTATGGAGAAATATTTTAGAGTGGAATTTATTCTATGAGAGAACCTCCACTCAAAACTGGTAATCCAATACATTATGCAACTCTAACACCAGAGGAATGATTTTCTACGTTCATCTTCCCAATAGCTGTTATTGAACGAGTTCTGATCCTCTAATTACACATCAACTATCAGCTATGGTGTCTTTATGCAATGGTTAAGTCGCAACCTTAGAAAAAACATTGAAGAACTCAGATCCCAATCAAGTAACAATCGATTTAAGTAGCCAAGGCGACAGCAAAGGAAAATATATATACATATATATAAAACCACGTCTTTCTTGCATTTTCTGTTGTTGTTTTCCTATCCCC
The DNA here is from genome assembly GCA_033977485.1 of Hydrangea macrophylla. Lineage (NCBI taxonomy): Eukaryota > Viridiplantae > Streptophyta > Magnoliopsida > Cornales > Hydrangeaceae > Hydrangea > Hydrangea macrophylla. The sequence continues at coordinate 113,470,730 of CM066983.1, read as the reverse complement.
GTTAGAGTATAAAAATAAAAATAAAAAATAAAAAAAGAGGGGGGGGGGGGGGGGGGGGGGCGAGTGGGTGTGTGTGTGTGGGTGTGGGTGTGTGTGTTAAAATTTAAATACACTCAAGGGAGAGAAGTTTTCTGTGGCGTTGAATCAACGGTAATGAACAATCTGTATTTCAGAATCTTGATTTCTCTTTACAATTTTCTGTTCCGAGCAATTCACCTGGCATATACATTAGCTGGTTGCTTTACTCTAATGGATTCATGAATTTCAACAACAATCAACTCTAGGAATTTTTTTTTTTTTTGCTTCAAATTCCCATAATATCAACACATTCTAATAAGTCAGTTCAGCAAAGAAAAACTACAATCAATTAAAGGGGGGGAGTGTAGAAGTAGTACTTACAAGCCAGGTGGCGTAGTAATCATAGGGTCCCAACTACTGAAATTTCCATTGCAGTATTGTTGTGCCTGAGGCACGTGGAATATCTCATCCTGCATACCAAATATATGTATGTATGTATGTATATATGAACTTATACATATTTATATATATATATATATATGCGTATACAGAAACACAAGAGAGAGAGAGAGAGAGAGAGAGAGAGAGAGAGAGAGAGAGAGAGAGAGAGAGAGAGAAGGGAATGTTGAATAATGTTTTACCATGTAGGGATGAGGAACAATGAGATTGAGGAGGATGGAGATGGGGATCACCCAGGAGCTCACAATCACAGCAACTGCTATTCTCCCCATTCTCTCTCTCTCTCTCTCTCTCTCTCTCTCTCCAATTGAGTAGGAAAGGTCTGCAAACTAGTACTATAATTTGTGCAGCAAACAGATTAAAAGCATACCGATTGAGATTTGAATATATACAGATGATGATGATGATGAATTGGACAACTGAAAGAAAGACTATCGACCGGTGAAGTTGTTGCGGCCGTCTGTCCAAGGCAGACGAAACAATTTCGACATCGTGTAAGAGCTGCGCAGCCTTCCTCCTCCCCCTCCTCCTCTTCCTCGTAAAGCAATAAGCCCCCCACAACACACACACACCAAAATCCTTTTTGACTACAAAAGCTTAAATACAAAATATACCACCTGAAGTTTTGTCCTTGTTTCGTTTTAGTCTCTATAATTTTAATTCTATCAATTAGATCCCTGAAGTTTTATAAGAGAAGCAATGTGGTCCGTTTAAATGTCCAATTCTGTGAGAAAAGCTGACTGAATTTTCTCAATTGTTATGCAATGTCACACTTTTTAGGGGCAAAAATGGAACATCACCTATCTCCTCCACTTGCTTATTAGCTTAATTGTGCGTTGCAGTGGATTTGTCAAATTTTCTGACAGAATGAGACATTTAGATTATATTGCTTTTATTTAAAAAAAAAAAGTATTTAAGAGATCAAATTAACACAATTGAAACTACAAAGACTAAAACTAAATAGAAATCAAACATCAGAAGTATATTTTGAATTTAAGCCCACTTCAAATAATCATTCAGCCCTGTTTGTTTCGCGGAATTAAAGGACGGATTTTGGCAAACCTAAATTAATTCGGAACTCCCTTTTTATTTCGAATTCACGGATAAATTATACTAGAGATATCACAATTATTTTACCTAAAAAATATGGGATGAATTACAGTAACACCCCCTGACTATGACCATTTTTCACTGAAGGGGATGGTAGTGTCAACAAATGATAGTTTAGGGGATGAGTCTGTTCAGTTTTAAAGTTTATGGGTGTTAGTGAAAAATGGTCATAGTTCAAGGGGTGATGCTGTAATTTACCCCAAAATATATTATGTAAATACCAATATGGTGTCTTTAAAAAAATAAAAAAAAATTTATACTTACCTGGATCCGGACCAGATACACACACATCCCACACTCACACACACCCCAGTACCAACCCAACCCAACCTCGAAGTCCTATACTGGCCCACAGCAAAGCCCAACAAGAGCCACTTATTCTGACTGAAGAATAATTGGGGGGCAAGTAACTAGAATCCCCTATAGAGATTCGAATTCTCTCTCTTTCCAGGCTATGCCAATTGGACTATAACCCGCTCGACAAAAAAAAAATTTAAATTAAATTTAGCTCGTAATTTAATTCCTAAAAGGTTCAAAAAATTTAATGAACAAAATTAGTTCCCAACTTTGCATCACGCTCATTGGTGCATGTCGTCCACATAAGCAACCTTCGTTCAAAAGTTTGCTCACTTGCCACGGCTACATTAATTTTTTTCTTTTTAGAGATACCACGGCTACATTATTCAATTATAGGTAATCTAACTTTGTAGATTAGATTTTAGTTAATTTTTTGTATTAAATTTAAAAGTTAATCTACTATTTTTTTAAAATTGAAAAAATATCAACAATAATTAAAAATTTAAAAAGTCATCAACAAAATTAAGAAAATCTTAACTTTTGAAAAAAGTTGATTTATGTTGCAATCTACTTTATGTTTGCACTTTATAAACATGCCATAAAACTTTGTGAATATGTTTTTAAAGTTGTGATGATTGCTCCCGACTTTGTGTTACAACGTTACAAACAGTGGTCTGCTATGACTATGGCTTGGAATACCATTTTACCAATTAGGCTAAGTCATTGCTCCATATTTCACATTATCAGTTATGTGAAATTTGAAAAATCCTCTACAGAAATGCATCAGCCAAACAAATTCATAACTTTCCATCTATAGATTTTTTTTTTTTTTTTTTGCAAAAAATTTATATTTTCAAAATGTATTTAATGAGATCTATCAAATAAGTAGCTTTGTCGTTATGAAATTCAGGAAAAAGAAAAGAAAAAAAAAGTTATGTGAAATTTATTGAAGCATCTGAAATTTCACATAACTAGTTGTGTCAAATTTTTTCAAAAGAAAAAGTCATGAAAAATTCACAATTCACCCTAGTGTCTAACATTTCACATAACTTGTAAAACGAAAAGAGAAAAGGTTATGTAAAATTTCAAATGCTAAGTTATGTGAAATTCACACCAGAGTTTGAGATTTGTGAAAAGAAAAGTTATGTCAAAGTTTCACACAGCCCTAAACAAGTGACAATAAGTGTTGGGGCTCAGTGGGGGGGAGGAAATATGTGAGAAAATTTAAAATTTTCACATAAACAGTCATGTGAAATTCTAGTTATTTGAAAATTTCAGCTAACTGGTTATGTGTAATTTGGGTAACAACTTTAGACTAGTAATGCCACGCTCATTAGCGGGCTTCAAACCCCACCCCGTTCCCCCTTGTCCCACGCCCGACACCTATGTTCACACACCAAACCACTACAAAAAATAATCCCAATATTGCATATATGTGTGTGTGTAAACCAAAAATTTTTGTTTTTTTAAATTGATGTTTTAGAACCTAATCAACGAAATCTATCAAACAAGTACTATTGTCGCTATAAAATTCTGCAAAAATAATGTTAAGTGAAATTCACGCTAAAAAGTTATGTGAAATTTCACAGACATTTTTTATTTAAAATTTCACTAACCTTTTTATGTGAAATTTCATGTCACAGTCGATCCCACAATAGCATAATTGGAGCCCGTGGCACGCCACCGAGACTAAACCAATTCATTAATGTTCCCAAAAATTTAGTTTAAGAACACGTAGCGGAAAAGAAACAAACCATTTAAAAATTAGCAGTCCAATCGATTGCACCTCGTGCCCAGTTGACTGAGACTGGTTCAGTAGAAAGTTTGATTTTGAAACCTAATCCAGTCGACTATTTTCTATGCCCAATCGATTGGGGTGCCAAATTCTTAGTCGACTATTCTATCTGGTCGACTAAACTCCAATCAAGCAGAAAGACAACTCCTGGAAAACGTAAACCAGTCGATTGTGTTGGGGGGGGGGGGGGGGGGGGGGGGGTCAGTCGACTGTAACTGATGCAGTGTCTCATTCACAAAATGGGTCCAGTCAACTGGACTCACAAACCAGTCGACCGTTTTCTAGTAGCAAGGCTTTCTGCAGAATTCCCCAAGCTAAAAGCTTTTCTGAAATTATTTGGGGACCAAACACACACTCCAAACTCATCCAAAATGATCATAACTAGGTTATAACATTTTTAAAACATAATTACAGAAAATATAAGTCACCTCTATCTATATGTAGGCAACACTTTCAAAAATTGTGTTTACCTCCCCACGAGTTCTCAAAACTCCTAATCAGTCTTCGAAACTTTCTACACATCTAATTCATAGCTACACGAATGGAAAGTAAAAATTAATAAAGTTTTCGCCTAAGTTTCGTTTGGTTGCTAAAACGCAGTCTCACATGATTTTACAAAATTGCTAATTAGCCTACCAAATTTGTAGCGTATTAATTCATCCTCACCAAGATAATAAAATTAACATTAGAAATATATTCTAAGCCAGAAAATAATACATATAGTGAAATACGCAGGTAAACATTTATTTCCAGATAAACATTTAAGGTATTTCACAATGAACGTCTCATACTCGGAGAGACTTCACAACATTAAAACACTCATCAACACCGTCTCAAAGGGTTCTCTAACACAGACACCCAAATCAACTCGTGAGTCAAAACTCACCCACACAGGTGTCATAAGACACAACACATCACATTATCATGCGTGACAATGCAATGAAATGCAATAACACAAATACGGGTGTTATATTTCATTATGCAAAATTTTGCATTAGAAAAAGTCTGTGAATTAGAATTTCACATTACTAAAATTTAACATGACTAGTTATGTGAAATTTGAACTTTACAAGTACCATTGTCAAAATGAAATTTTGGCAACAAAAAAAATTAGGGTGAAATTTCACACTAAAAAAACCTGTTTTTCCACACTGAAAAAGCCTGTAATTTTTTTTTTAATTGCACATAAGTAGTTATATGAAACTTGAACTATACATAAAGAGTAATCATATGCTTATCAAATTTTGTATCTCAAATGGTTCCCAAACACATATTATAGTTATGTGAAATTTACTCAAACATATAAAATTTCACATAACTGGTGGTATGAAAAAAAGTCATTTGAAATTCACTCTATTTGAAACTTCACATTATTGGTTATGTGAAATTGGTGAATAGAAAAAAAAAATTATGTGAAATTCATTCCAGCGTTTGAAATTCACATAACTAGTTATGTGAAATTTATGAAAAGAAAAAGTTATGTGAAATTCACAATAGCGTATGAAATTTTACACAACTTGTTATGTAAAATTTGTTGTCACACCTGGTCCCGGAAAATCAATGTTTTTACAATGCATAATCAATTTTGAGAGTTTATCAATGCTATTTGATATTTATAAATGAGTTTGACGAGGGTCAATGGTGAGGTGTCAATTGAGGACACGATAATCGGAAAAATCATGAGGTAGTAACACGACTTAAATGACATTTATATGATTTAATGTTATTTGTCTTATCTGGTATTCATGAATAGTGATATTACCTGTGTAGTGTAATTTCTGATTGTTTTAATCCTGTTTGGAATTAGTTTTATGGGTTTGGAGATAACCAATAGGATACGTCGCATAAAAGGTAGGTTATCTAGAGATTCCACGAAATTAGTTTTCGGAGCGTAATTACGGCGACAAAAGAGACTTAGACGAAAAGTTTTGTAATTTATAGTTTTCACTCGTGAAGAGATAAAATGGTCGTGTGCGACGTTTCGGAGAATAATTAGTAATTTTGAAAACTTGTGGGGAGGTAAATACAATTTTTGGAAGTGTTGCCTATATATAGAAAGCTCAAGATTTTGTTTCATTAACAACTTTTCTAAAAACTAAATCAAAAGGGGAATTTAGTTGCTTAGAGCTTCTCGTCGCCAATCGACGGACTTCTGCCCGTTTAGTTTATGTAATACCCTGTATTTCTGTTATATATTATGTGAATAGGACCCTGTGTGTTTCTTTTAATACTTGTATGAGCTTGGCCTTACCTTTGGTATAATTTGGATACCAATCAATTGACACTTTTATCAATCGATTGGAGCATAAATACCTAATACCAATCGATTGAACTTTATATCAATCGATTGCTTATACCAATCGATTGACACTAATACCAATCGATTGGAGGCAGCTGGGCAGATTCTTTTGCTCTGGCTGGGGTTTGTCCACGTGAACTGATTCGTGCCCAATATTGCATTCTTGAATACATGTTCTTTGTTGTATTGGACACGAATTATCACTTAACCGGGAGATTTAATGGGTGAAGTTGTGCGTTTGTTGTTCTTCTTGATGTTCTCTCTTTGCTAATAATCCCCTTTTTTCTTGTAGGTAATTAAGGTTTGTTGGAGGCTTTGTTTGTGAGGAAGTAAGGAAGAAGGAAGAAGTCATTATCTAGCCGAGCGGATCGATCCGCCCATTTCACTTGGATCGATCCGCGAGTTTTCTAAAACTCTCTGCCCAGAAATCCGAATGCGGATCGATCCCCTGATTCCACTTGGATCGATCCGCGTGTTTTACTGAAGATTCTGACGACGAGTTCAATAAGCGGATCGATCCGGCATTTTTGCCTTGGATCGATCCGCGATCTCTGCTGATGATTCCTTCCTTTTATTACAACTTTGCCATTTTGTTTTGAGACTATATATAGTTTATGTTGGTTTTCTTTTAGGGTTGTTCAATTTTGATGTATGTTTTAGCTTGTCTTTAGTTTTTTTGGCTCTTAGGGTAGAAGCTCTCATCTCTCTCTCTCTCATTACTCCCCATCCACCAACACCCACCTCCATTTATTGTTAAAGAGAGAAGAGAGTGTGTATGTATTGAATGCTTGAAGATTTTCTTGGAGCAATTTTTGGATTCCTCATAGCATTTATGGTGATTTCATCTAGTTGGTATAATCTCCCTTCCCCTCTCTTTAATGTTATTGTTATTGTAATTATGAGTAGCTAGACCTTCAAGGTTGGGGATCATAAACCCACCATTGGACCTATGTGTATATTGTTGTAGGATTCTCACACTTTGAAGCATACCTAGAGTTCATGGGGGTATGGTTTGAGGTTTGGAGACCTCACCTCTAATGTCAAGCATTTGAAGTGATTAAATCTCTACACTCTAACCATACACCCATGTGTTGCATTGGAACATCCATCTAGCATGTTGGTTGACTACCACATGTTTGATGGTTTACCACAATGGAATTTTCTACTCTAGAATGTGCTTCAAGTGTGAAAGTCATGTGTAGTTGGTCCAAGGTGGGGGAATGCTCCCCAACCTCAATTTCCCCATTTACAAAATCCCTAAACATTTACCTACACTTAACTTTGTCCATAGTTACTTTCTACATTCGAAATAGTCGTTATAGTTAATCTAAAAGCCTTTGAATCACACCCATAGTCGAAAAGACTTATTTTTAATTCTTAGTTTGTTAATCGCTCTTCGCATTATAATTGTTTATTAAGCGCCCGCCAAGTATTGTTGCACTCTAATCCCTGTGGACTCGACACCCTATTTCCACCTTACTACGTTTTTAATAGGGTTAACAAAAGAACTTGATTGTGACGTAATCAAAATGGCGCCGTTGTCGGGGATTGGCATTGGCAACAACCTTAGGTCGCTTAGTATCTAATTATAGTGCTTTTGCTTTTGACCTTCGTTGCTTTCTTGTTGAGTGTCTTTGAAGGAGTAGCCTTTAAGTGAAAATTGACAGCTTCTCACAATGTCAAATCCAAGCAACGCAGGTATGACTAACCCCTTTGCAGTTAATTCTAATGTTAGTTCTAGTAGTAGTAGTAGTGGGTCGTTTTGGCGACCTCCGACCACATCCTCACCATCATTTACTCAGAATTCGCACAGCACCAGCCATGTAGAGCCGGTAGTTGATGCATTTTCGGATCATGCTACATTTGCCACAGAGGGTGAAACTCCCATGGATCGATTCCATCGGGAGCAATGGGGTCAACATAACCCCGCTCCTCCACCCAGGTACCCGCCGCATCAACCACCTCCTTTTCAACATCATTACCCCCCTCCACCTCCGCAAATGGATCAAACCTTTGGGAGAACGATCGGGGATTACCTTCAACCCGAGACCGTGTCTTCCCCATCTTGCATAACATTCCCGTACAACGCGGGGGTGTTTCGATTTAAACCAGGAATGATCAATCTCCTACCCAATTTTCATGGGCGAGAGAACGAGGACCCCTATAAGCATATTAGGGAGTATGAGGACATATGTGGGACATTTGAACAACAAAGATGCACACCCGAGCTCATAAGGCTCAAATTGTTCACATTTTCCCTAAAGGATAGGGCGAAAGATTGGTTAGTGACCTTACCTCCAAATTCCATAGGCTCATGGCCAGAACTCCAAAAGCAATTCTATAAGGAGTTTTTCCCCATGCACAAAACACAAGCTTTGGTCAAACAAATTCAAAATTTCTCCCAGGGAGAGCACGAGACCTTTGCTGAGTGTTGGTTGAGATTTAAGGATCTCCTTAGGAAATGCCCGCACCATGGCTTTGACAAATTCCGTCAAATTTCCATTTGTTATGGCAACCCAAAACAATTGATCGAAACCATGTGCTCCGGGAGTTTCTTAACTCTAGAAGCCGAGCAAGCCGAAGCCCATTTAGAATATGTCTATGAAACTTCACGTGGGTGGGGTACATCTAACCCTCATGACCGCACACCACCGGTCACTGTAGCCCCTTTGAATCACAACCTCTGTCAAGTGTCTAATGAAGCGGGCTCCATATCCGAACTCACTAGAAAAGTAGAGGCTTTGGAATCTCAAAAGGGCACCATTGGACCCAATCCTCACCCGATCCTAGCACCGATCAATCCTTTGCATTGCTACTTGTGCTATGATCCGGAACACTCAACCAATGAATGCCCCGTCCTTCCTATCCTCCAAGCACAAGCTTTGGAGCAAGCATGTGCGCTCGGGATGAACATTAGGCCTAGATTCAATCCTTCCCAAAATGATGCCTACAATCCTCCCGGAAGGTGGAGTGCTCCGGGGCACAATTACCACAACAATAAAGGGGCAACGGTAGTACCAAATGCTCCCCCACAACCATACTATCCTCATCAACCGCCTCCACCACCGTATTCGCCTCCGAACTTTGGTCCACCAAACCTTCAATCCCAAGGGCCACATTTCCCCCAAAATCAAGGGGCGCATCAACATTCAACCCCTTATGTGCCCCCTCACAAGAAGAGTTTTGAAGATTCTAATCATGGTGGCTTGTCCCAAAGAATGAGCCAACTTGAGCAATCTATCCAAGCGATGCAATCATCGCACGCTCAAAGCATGCAAGCGTTGCAAGCTCAATTGGCTCAATTACTCCAAAATCAACAAGTTGTTGACAAAGGAAAGCTTCCGGCGCAACCATTTCAAAATCCGAAAAGTCAAGGGACTAATGGAGCCTCAAATTCCAATGTCGAACATCTAAAAGGAATCACCAGACTTCGAAGTGGAAAAACTGTGGACAACAAGGTCCAAACACCTCCCCAAGAACCACAAGTGAGCTATCTCCCGGATAGAGGAGAGGCCGAACTCAATGAGGGGGACTCATCGCCCCCTAATGTTGAAAACTTGGAGGGGGACTTGTCAAAGGCCCCCGACTTCATGGACCAAGAGTTTCTGAATCCCGCTCCCCCATTTCCTCAAAGGGTTAAGAAAAAAATCGAGAATAACAAGAATCATGAGTTTTTGGAATTGTTTAACAAAGTTGAGATCAATATTCCTCTTTTGGAGGCCATCAAACAAGTTCCGGCCTACGCAAAATTTCTCAAAGATCTTTGCACTGTTAAAAGAAAACTTAATGTTAAGAAGAGTGCCTACATGGCCGCACATGCGAGCTCCGTTATACTTAACGAAGTTCCTCCAAAATACAAGGACCCCGGTTGTCCTACCATTGCTTGTGTGATTGGACAACACCATATCGATAGAGCACTCCTTGATTTGGGGGCGAGCGTGAATCTACTTCCTTACTCGGTATATGTCCAATTAGGCCTCGACGAACTTAAAGAGACCCGTGTCACTTTACAAATGGCTGACCGCTCGGTCAAGATGCCACGGGGTATAATAGAGGATGTTATTGTTCAAGTTGGTAACTTCTACTATCCGGTGGATTTTATCGTGCTCGACACGCAACCCGTGGTCAATGAGCAATCACAAATTCCAATCATCTTAGGGCGGCCGTTCCTTGCTACCGTTAATGCCTTAATCAATTGTAGGAATGGTCTCATGCGTTTAACTTTTGGAAATATGACTGTGGATGTAAATATTTACTCTCTCTTTAAGCAGCCGGATCTCGATGAGGAGGACGGGGATGGCATTTATGAAATCTCTCTCATTGATTCGTTGGTGCAAGATTTTTTTTGTTTTTCTAGTGATTCCGAGGTTAATGATTCTTGCATCACTTCTTCTCTTGACCAAAATTATGTGCTTAATGACAAAATAACTAACATTGACCATGTTGAGGAATGTTTAGTTAGTGACACTACCATTGTTGGGTGTTCTCATGAATTCGAAAGAAAGAATGAGTTGAGTGATGAGGAGAAAGAGAGCGAGGACGGGGTAGGTGTTGTGGGAACCGTCGAGGAGGCCAAGTGGACCTCCAATTTCGAGAGATTACCCCTGAGGGATAGTTTCCCTCTTCCTTCTAATGTCGTTACGCCAAAGCTCGAGCTCAAAGTTTTACCAAACGAGCTCAAGTATGTTTTCTTGGGAGAGCACGAGAGCTTCCCGGTGGTGATTTCTTCCCAACTAAACCCTTGTCAAGAAGAGAAATTGATGACGGTGTTGAAAGAGCACAAAAAGTGCTATAGGGTGGTGTGTAGCGGACTTGCGGGGCATCTCTCCGAAGATTTGCACCCACAAGATCTATCTAGAGGACGAAGCCAAGCCTTCTCGCCAAATGCAAAGGAGGCTCAATCCTAAAATGAAAGAGGTAGTGATGACCGAAATCATCAAGTTGTTGGATAATGGGATCATATATCCCATTTCCGATAGCGAATGGGTGAGCCCGACCCAATTGGTTCCCAAAAAGTCGGGGATCACGGTAGTGAAAAATGAAAAAGGAGAGCTAGTACCTACGAGAACTACCACGGGATGGAGGGTTTGCATCGACTATAGGAAATTGAATACGGTCACACGAAAGGACCATTTCCCGCTACCCTTCCTAGATCAAGTCCTTGAAAGAGTGGCCGGCCACAAATTTTATTGTTTCCTTGACGGGTATTCGGGATACAATCAAATTGAGATAGCCCCCGAGGATCAAGAAAAGACCACCTTCACATGTCCCTATGGCACGTTTGCCTATAGGAGAATGCCTTTTGGGCTATGCAATGCACCCGCGACCTTTCAACGGTGCATGCTTAGCATTTTTAGTGACATGGTGGAGAAGTTCCTTGAGGTCTTCATGGACGATTTTAGTGTTTTTGGCGATTCTTTCGACAAGTGCCTCGAGAACCTTGAGAAAGTTTTAAAAAGGTGCATTGAAAAGAATCTTGTGCTTAACTGGGAAAAGTGTCACTTCATGGTGACACACGGCATCGTCCTAGGCCACATTGTCTCGAGTGAGGGGATGCAAGTGGACAAAGCTAAGATTGATGTCATCTCCAACCTTCCACCCCCAAAAACTCTTAAGGATGTTAGGTCATTCTTAGGTCACGCAGGTTTTTATCGGCGTTTTATCAAAGATTTTAGCGCTATCTCGCGACCTATGTGCCAATTCCTTGCGAAAGATTTCGTTTTTGAATGGTCCCCCGAGTGCCAAGAGGCATTCGATAAGCTTAAGGAGTCACTCACCACCGCACCCATAATGCAAGCCCCCGATTGGAACCTTCCATTCGAGCTCATGTGCGATGCTAGCGACTATGCGGTAGGGGCCGTGTTGGGTCAACGTAGAGACAAGAAGCCCCACGTCATTTACTACGCTAGCCGGACCTTAGATGATGCCCAAATCAACTACTCCACGACGGAGAAAGAGTTGCTAGCGATAGTTTTTGCTCTCGAGAAGTTCCGGTCCTATGTAGTAGGATCACCGATCACTTGTTTCACCGATCATGCCGCTCTTAAGTATCTATTCTCCAAGAAGGATGCTAAAGCGCGCCTTATTCGCTGGATCCTACTTCTCCAAGAGTTTGACCTCTCCATCAAGGATAAAAAGGGGGTGGAGAACGTTGTCGCGGATCATTTGTCACGTTTGACATTTGATCACAATCATATAGACCCCATACCCATTCAAGAATGTTTTCCGGATGAACAATTGCTTAAAGTCTCCATTCTCCCGTGGTATGCGGATGTGGTAAACTTTCTTGTCACGGGCCAATTGCCTCAAGAATGGTCCACTCAAGACCGTGAGAGACTTATGTTGATGGCACGATCGTTCTTTTACGATGACCCTTATGTCTTCAAATATTGTGCCGATCAAATAATTAGGCGATGTGTGCCGAACGATGAAATACCTAGCGTGTTGTCGTTTTGCCACGACCAAGCATGTGGAGGACATTTCTCTTCACAAAAGACCGCGTTCAAAGTGCTCCACAGTGGCTTGTATTGGCCCACAATATTCAAGGATGCACATGCCTATTGCAAGGCATGTCCTAGGTGCCAACTCCTCGGAAAAATCACCAAGAGGAACTCCATGCCTCTAAACCCCATTCTTACCATAGAAGTTTTTTATTGTTGGGGAATAGATTTCATGGGACCCTTCCCTAAATCCAATAATTTCGAATACATCTTGGTGGCGGTCGATTACGTCTCCAAATGGGTTGAGGCCATACCGTCTCGGACCAATGACCATAAAGTGGTTTTGAAATTTCTCAAAGAGCATATCTTGTCCCGGTTCGGCACTCCGAAAGCCATAATTAGTGATCAAGGGGTACACTTTTGTAATTCCCCTTTTGCTCGCTTGATGGAGCAATATGGCGTAACCCATAAAGTTTCTACCACTTACCACCCTCAAACAAACGGTCAAGCCGAATTGGCTAATAGGGAAATTAAAGGAATCCTCGAAAAGACGGTCGATCCGTCGAAAAAGGATTGGTCCTCTAGGCTAACCGATGCGCTTTGGGCGTATAGGACGGCCTATAAGACGAATTTAGGAATGTCCCCCTATCGGTTGGTCTACGGAAAGGCTTGCCATTTGCCGGTCGAACTGGAACATCGAGCTTATTGGGCAATCAAGAAGCTCAATTGTGATTTTGATGAGAGTGGTGAAAAGAGAAAGCTTCAACTCGATGAGTTAGAAGAAATTCGGAGTGAACTCTACGAGAGTTCTAAAGTGTACAAGGCACGTGTTAAAGCGTTTCACGACAAGCGGATTGTTCGAAAACAATTTGTTGTTAATACCAAGGTGCTGTTGTACGATTCACGGCTACACATTTTTCCGGGTAAGTTGCAATCCCGTTGGATTGGCCCTTACATGGTACATAAAGTCTATCCTCATGGAGCCGTGGAAATCTTAGATCCCAAAGATGGGACCATTTCTAAGGTCAATGGGCAGCGGCTCAAACCTTTTCTCGAGGGATTTGACACCGAGTTGGTATCGATTCCGTTGGAGGACCCCACAGTTGGGGTTGAGTAAGCTCTCGTGAGTATACTCTCTTTTTGTATGCCCAATGATTAATGCTTGGCATAATTTTTGTTCTTATAATAGTTCTTGTCATCCACTTGTGTTGTTTTTCTAGTCCTACATCCATATTATAGGGGATTTGTATGCTGGGAACAAAGCGGATCGATCTGCCCTCAAAGCATGGATCGATCCGCCTGTTTTTCGAAACTCTCTGCCAGAATTTGAGTTAGCGGATCGATCCGCCATTTTCACTTGGACCGATCCGCCCATTTTTCCCAACTCTCTGCTAGAAATTTGCGAGTTGCGGATCGATCCGCCCATATCACTTGGATCGATCCGCTCTTATTTTTCAAAGTCTCTGCCCAGATTTCGCGATTCGGATCGATCCGGCTTCTTCACGCGGATCGATCCGCACCTTTTCAGAGTCGTACTGACAGCGTTTCGTAGGAGCGGATCGATCCGGCCTCTTCACGCGGATCGATCCGCGAGGCCGGAAAACTGTCTTTTTAATCTTTTTAAGGGCTCATTTGTTGCATCATTCCTCATTTCTCTTGAGCCCCTTTTTCCCCAAAGTTTCCAACCCCTCAAAACTCATCTTTTCAAGCTTCTTCTTCCAAGATCCACTTAAGGTAATCTTTACCCTTTGTTTTCTCTTCCATTAGCTTGTTGTGAGAACATGTTTTTGTTCAATTGGTTGGGTGATTTCTTCAATTATGCACTCTTTTACACATCAACCCTTAGAACTTTGATATCTTACACTTTTGCTTACATGGTTAGTGGTTGAAAGCACTTGGCATATTGTCTTGTTAGTTCTTCATTCTGTGATGATTTTGGGGGAGGTTTACACTTCACATCTCATAAATTGCCCACTCATTCTCATAGTGCACACTAGGTGTTTGACAAAATTCTTGAATGATTGCTTCTCTTAGTCTTAGCATTTTATCATCATAATTTTTCAACTCGTGCATTTGGCTTAATTTTTTGCTAGACTAAGATTGCTCTTTCTTGTGCATTCACGTAGGTTAAACACATTGACCCCTCTTTTGCTTACATTCTAGTAGAGTAGTCCCCATGCGCGTTTGATAGATCATTTTCTTACTTGTCGTGGGTGCTCTTCTTCTTTTGTACAGGGACAATGGTGTCTGCTCATAAGTACAACCGAACCCAACTTACCCTGGCAAATCGGGGATTCGAGGGCTTTAGGGCACGAACCGAGAAGACTTGGTATGAAACTTATTTCTTGAAGAAAAAGCCTATTTTGCCTGAGCGCCGCGTGGTTTTTGACGACTTCCCGTTTGAAGTTGCGACCATTTTTCATAGACGCCGCTGGCTCTCCCAACTTGAGTATTCCGGGGGGTACAATGAGACATGGGTCCGGATGTTTTATGCTAGTATTGTCACCACTGGGGCTCACTCTTTTGAGGCCTATGTGCGGGGCGTTTCCATCCCCGTAACCACTGCATCTTTGGCTGTGTTATTAGGCATCCCGCACGTTCAAAATCACACACAGATGATTGTTGACCCGCAACAGGGTCCCTCCGCCCATGACATGGCCACTCGCTTTGTCGGCCAACCCACACAATGGATCTCTAACCAGTTAGCTCCCTCCTCTTTTACCAAATTTTATCGCCTGGTTAACCTCATTCTGACGGGGGCAGTGACGCCCACAAAGCATAAGACTGTTCGGAGGGATCACGGTGCCCTGTTGTACGCGGTGTGCGATAACTCTATACCGGTCGACTTTGCTACTATTGTGATTAATCAGATGATTGTCTCTTCTCTCGACACCACCACCTCAGGTAGCCTGCCCTTCCCTACACTCATTACCCGCCTTTGCACTCACCATGGGTGCAACACCTTAGACTCTGACCTTTTGAAGCCTGCGCCTTCGCCAATCAACTCTACTACCATCTCTAAGAGTGATGCTCAGATTCATTCGCATGCTAAGAGGGCGAGGGCCGAAGAGGGTCCTAGTGGTGCGCGCGAGGAGGAGGCTGGCCCCGCTTATGACATGTCTGAGGTATACTAGTGCCTGGACAGTTTGGGGGAGGAGCAGCAAAGGCAAGGCCGGGACTTGATGGGATTACGAGGTGAGGTTCAGGATTTCCGCGGGGATTATCAGCGGGACATAGGCATGATGATGCGCTTCCAGAGCAATTTTTACCAGATGCAGTTCCCTGGCGCGGACGTTCCCTACTACTTTCAGAATCCTTACGGTGGTGCGGGTAGTTATGGTGGCACTGGAGGTTCGGGTGCTTACGGTGGTGCGGGTGGCCAAGGCGGTGGTGGCGACGACGTGGATGATTAGCTGGATTTGCCTCAAGTTCTGACTCCATAGGATCTAATTATAGTGCGTTAGCATTATTTCTTTTTAGTGAGTTTAGAATTTGTTGGTTCCTAGGGATGACAATTGTGAGTGTGTTTATTGTGGTGTCTCTTTTTCTGTTGAGAACTTGTTGCTATTTGGTTATGGTGTGGATGTTTTTATTGCTTTTCTTTATCTGTACCTTGTGGATGGTTTGAACTATTGTGTTGTTGACTCTATGGCTTATTACGTACTTCTTACTCTTGTGCCATGTCAACTTCGTTTCTCTTTTTTCTTCTTTTCTTTGTGTATTCTACCATTGCAGGCACAGTTTTATCGCATGCTTCCGTTGGAATCCGGTAATATTGTTCTTCCCCTTCTCCTTTTTTGTTCATTGAGGACAATGTTTGGTCCTAGTTGGGGGGTGTGAGAGCTTGCTCTCCATTGCAATTGCAAGTTCTTCTAAAAAAAAAAAAAAACCTCGTGTTCCAATGATTTTAGTATAGTTGCCCCGCACTAATGCCGATCAAAGACATGTTTCTTGAGAATGTTCTTCTGATTTTAGTATATGATATTTGGTAATCCTATTAGCTCCATTACTATCTTGGCTATTGTAAATTGCATGAAGTTTAAAATCTTGGTTTATCAAGCACGTTGCATGACTACTTGTGTTAGGAGGGTGTTTAATGCAATTGTCATTCGGAAATCGTTCAAAACATATGTGGAGACGATGCCTTTGTGAGCTTTTGATCCTTCCTCCCATTGTTGAGTGTTACATCTTCAATTCTCTTTTCTCGAAAAACATACATAAGTCGTAGATAATCTCATCTTTTTGTTTGATTGTTCATTAGAGGAATCTTCTTGTGGAATGCAAAACTCTTGCTTGCCTGTCATTGTAGTGGAGAACTAAGAATCACATGGTCCGAGAAAATGATTTTAGTTTCTTCCTATTACCATTTCTAACCTCAACCACACATACCCTTCCTTCACTTAACCATACACCTTCCATATCCACGTTTGAATTACACCTTAGGGGATGTCTTTGCATGGGATCGTGTTTGTAAAGTTGTAAAAGAGATTGAATCATTTCCTCAAAAAAAAAAAAAAAAAACCTTCATAGTCAATTGTACTTGGGTTTCTAAAAAAAAAAAAAAAAAAAAAAAAAAAAAATTCATAGTCAATTGTACTTCTCTCTTTGAGCTTCAAAGAAATATTGTTGGATGATTCATCTCTTGTTGTCATTGGTATCCATGCATTCCAATAAATCCCAAGTTTGTACTCAAACATCTCATTTCATTTCCCATTTTCCTTCACCTCATATCACTTTCCCACTCTACAATCCCCTCAAGGACCTAATTGATTCTCAAGTTGTGTGATTTGGAGTTTGAGACGATCATGACGAGTAGTTAGAGTTATTCCACATCCTTTAGTGAATGGTATCTTTCATGAGATTAATTTTTACTCATTTTTCACGCATACGTTTTTCATCTTTGGCATGTGCGTGGCTTTGATTTCTATTTAAATTACTCTTTTTGCCCGCATGCCCCGAGTGTATTACCCATTCTGAGTGATTCATTTTTTAGAGTGTAATACCCGTGAGAATTGAGTTGAAGCGCGTTTTGAACAAAATTCGGATTATGAAAGCATTTCCTTCTTCTTGATAGTTGTAGCTATGCACCTCACACCACACACTCATCCAAGATTGAGCTTAATGAATTTTAGCTAGTAACCTTGATAGTTTGAGAACTTTTTGGATTTGCGTGACATGTGCTAAAATCTGTTGAAAATTCTTGGGACTATGTGAGTATCGGCGTTAGATAGTGGGCAACTATCATGAGGAAATGAAATGTTTGTGGGTATCATCTCAAGAACCCTCCGGAGACAACACTCCGCCTCTACGGGTAGCCGAGAGGTTTAACGGCTTGTTGCATTCGCTAAATGCAATCGTGTTCCCCACGAAAACGGTTTATCTTCCATTTTGAATAAATTATCGTACAAGGATATTCTTGAATCTCTTGATTTTTAGCTTGGTTGCTAAGAGACTAGCAACATGCTAGTTGGGGGGTGTGATTCGTGCCCAATATTGCATTCTTGAATACATGTTCTTTGTTGTATTGGACACGAATTATCACTTAACCGGGAGATTTAATGGGTGAAGTTGTGCGTTTGTTGTTCTTCTTGATGTTCTCTCTGTGCTAATAATCCCCTTTTTTCTTGTAGGTAATTAAGGTTTGTTGGAGGCTTTGTTTGTGAGGAAGTAAGGAAGAAGGAAGAAGTCATTGTCTAGCCGAGCGGATCGATCCGCCCATTTCACTTGGATCGATCCGCGAGTTTTCTAAAACTCTCTGCCCAGAAATCCGAATGCGGATCGATCCGCTGATTCCACTTGGATCGATCCGCGTGTTTTACTGAAGATTCTGACGACGAGTTCAATAAGCGGATCGATCCGACATTTTTGCCTTGGATCGATCCGCGATCTCTGCTGATGATTCCTTCCTTTTATTACAACTTTGCCATTTTGTTTTGAGACTATATATAGTTTATGTTGGTTTTCTTTTAGGGTTGTTCAATTTTGATGTATGTTTTAGCTTGTCTTTAGTTTTTTTGGCTCTTAGGGTAGAAGCTCTCATCTCTCTCTCTCTCATTACTCCCCATCCACCAACACCCACCTCCATTTATTGTTAAAGAGAGAAGAAAGTGTGTATGTATTGAATGCTTGAAGATTTTCTTGGAGCAATTTTTGGATTCCTCATAGCATTTATGGTGATTTCATCTAGTTGGTATAATCTCCCTTCCCCTCTCTTTAATGTTATTGTTATTGTAATTATGAGTAGCTAGACCTTCAAGGTTGGGGATCATAAACCCACCATTGGACCTATGTGTATATTGTTGTAGGATTCTCACACTTTGAAGCATACCTAGAGTTCATGGGGGTATGGTTTGAGGTTTGGAGACCTCACCTCTAATGTCAAGCATTTGAAGTGATTAAATCTCTACACTCTAACCATACACCCATGTGTTGCATTGGAACATCCATCTAGCATGTTGGTTGACTACCACATGTTTGATGGTTTGCCACAATGGAATTTTCTACTCTAGAATGTGCTTCAAGTGTGAAAGTAATGTGTAGTTGGTCCAAGGTGGGGGAATGCTCCCCAACCTCAATTTCCCCATTTACAAAATCCCTAAACATTTACCTACACTTAACTTTGTCCATAGTTACTTTCTACATTCGAAATAGTCGTTATAGTTAATCTAAAAGCCTTTGAATCACACCCATAGTCGAAAAGACTTATTTTTAATTCTTAGTTTGTTAATCGCTCTTCGCATTATAATTGTTTATTAAGCGCCCGCCAAGTATTGTTGCACTCTAATCCCTGTGGACTCGACACCCTATTTCCACCTTACTACGTTTTTAATAGGGTTAACAAAAGAACTTGATTGTGACGTAATCATGAACACTTCCCCATCTATATATATGCGACCCAATCTCGCCCATTTTCTATTTGCAGAAACTAGAGAGTGAGAGGGAGTGCTTGTGTGTGTGTTTATATATATACACTCATATATATATACACACACATATATACATATATTCATATACTCACACACACACATCCATGGACTGAGACAAGAAGGAAGAAGAGAAGAAGATCAAAAAGAAGAAAGGAAGAGAGAGGGAGGAGCCACCATTGAAGCTCCAAGCTTCATTACACATTCCCAAACACACCCTAGACACCTAAGGTGAGTTTTAAACTCACTTGGTAGCTTTATATTGGTGTTAGAACGTGTTTTGAATGAAGAAATGGAGTGTAAACCATGTATTCCCGTTTTTATGTTGCTGAACAGTCTTCACTATGAAGAAGACAAAGTTCCAATCGATTGAACCTATTACCAATCGATTGACATCTTTCAGGTCCCAATCGATTGACACTTTATGCAATCGATTGGCATGGATTATGATCCAATCGATTGACAAGTTTTCCAATCGATTGATACTACTTTTATACCAATCGATTGAACCTCTATACCAATCAATTGGAAGTTTCAAAATACTGTTTTCTTATAATAACTGTTTAGTTGTTTATTTATTGTGCAGTATTTCCCAGCTTTATTATTGTAAAACATATGTGATGACGAGTTAATGCAACGTAGGATTGTAGTAACAACAAGATTAACGGATAATGTTTATGATGTTAGATAATGGAATAGTCGTGAATCCTTTGGAGTTAACGTTCATTTCATTCAGAGTAGTCAGGCCACATTGGGATTGTCATGTATCGGTGACAGAGTTGAACTTAAGTAGGTTTGCTAAGATTCGGGAACCTTGCGTGGGCGGGCTTTGGTCGATCATATGTTCTTAAAAGCGGTAGACAGACGAAGGTGTCTATGACTTGCAGTGAACCGGACCATTTGCCCTAAGATAGCCAGATGATCTAATCATATGTTCTTAAAAGCGGTAGACAGACGAAGGTGTCTACGACTGCAGTGAACCGTGATCACTGGTAGATGTCGCTAAGTCGTGGCATAGAATGATGTACTGTTGTTTAAAGCGTTATATCCCTGACATGCGGTAGACTGTGCATATGTTCTTAAAAGCGGGGGATGGACTAACGTGGTATCCATGACATGCGGTGGACTGTGCATATGTTCTTAAAAGATGTGGATGAGCAATGGTGTATTTATAGAGTTGAACTATTGTCGAGTCTGTTCCCCTATCAAGACGTGTTATAGGTCTTAAAATGAGTAAGACATTAGTAATCGAATAATCGGTTTGATTTAAAGGAGTTACCCTCACTGAATATAATGATTATCGTGTTATAACTTGTAATAACTTCAATAGTTGATACCCTGTTAGTATCTAACTCACTCAGCTTTCATTAAGCTAACGGCGTTTATGCCGCTGGACATTCCTATGTTCCAGCGCACCCTGGTTATGACTATACAGGTGAAGGACCTGCGGGCGAGGACTATGACGCCGGTTGTGAAGTCCCTGCTAATAACTACCCTGACGGAGGTCAGACCGGAGAAGACTACTACGCCGAGGACTACCTTTACGCCAACTGAAGACTAGACTAGAATTGTAGTTAATTGTCTTTACTATTTTAGAACCCTTTTGCAGTCAGGCATATATTGCCTTGACATTTGTACTTCCGCTGTGTTATATTTGATTCGAGACTCTGATGTGTAATAGTTAGTAACTTTCTGTTGACTTTATGTTACGTTGTGATCAGAACCTAGATTACATTCTTGTTACACTATTACTACTTGTTGCTTAGCACTGCGTGGTGTGGACAATCATGTGACTTCACCCGTCGCTGCCTTTGGACCCAAAAAGAAAATTTATTTTTCTCTATTTTTGCCGTTCCGGGGCGTGACAGTTTATCTCAAATTTCATATTTGAACTCCCCATGGTAAGAGCTACATTTTGATAGTCTTTAGGCCACGTTTGGCAAATTTTATATAAATTTCTAAATCCAAAAAATTTGAGAAAACCGCGGGTAAACTTGTAGATTTTGCGTAGGAACGAAGATTTGACGTTTAATCGGGCTTCTAGTCGTTCCCTCAAAGTTATACGACGATAGCTCGAGGTATGAATTATATACCTATGAATTATATGGAATTTACATGTTTTGAATGTAATAACTTGCATTTTCATTTATTTGCATTTTCATATTTAATTTGTATTGACTACTTTATTTAATTACATTTCTCATATTCTAAATTTTATTCCTTGAATTATTGCAAGTTAAGAATTTTGGTTGGGGTCAAATTGCGATTTTATAAAATTTAGCAACGCCTGTGTTAAATTTCAAAACTGTATTTCAAAAAGGTGAAAATGTTTTCTTTTAACTCAATCAGTATTTTTATGAAACCAGAAAATCACTTCCTACGTTAAAATGAATTTTCTGTATTTTTGGGGTGACCACTGCGCCCCGAAAATACCAGTTTATATCCAAAACTCTCCGTGCCTTGTTGAACTTCCACAGATTTTGGAAGTGACGTAAAGTGGACATGACATATACTTATTTCCATTTAAGGCAAAGCAATGATTGGTTAAGGCATTGCTTGGGAATGTATAACTTGTGTGTGTCAATATTGTGCCATAAGTTGTTTTTCGCAAACAGCCCGAACTTGCCCCCTACTAACCTATTTGACCCTTGATGAACCTGTAGAGTTAGATGTGCATTAGTTATATATATGTATATATGTTTCTTCATGCATAAACCTTATTAATCTACAGTTTGTTTAGAAAATTAGAGTTAAGTTGGATTATTTAGACTTAGTAATAGAACTTGGAGCCCAAGAATTGGGAAGTCTATATATATACCTTATACACTCATCCATATCACACATTCTGCACATCAATTACAGAGAGAGAGAAGAGAGAACACAGAGAGTTTAGATAAGAGAATTTCAGTAAATTTTTGGAGAGAGAGCACATCACCACACCAAGCACAATCTGCATTCTCCTTTGGTTTTACAAACTGAAAGAATATAGAGAGAGTATCAGAGAGAGAGAGAAGAATTTACAGATTTTATTATAGAAAGAGGAAGCTCAATCCACCATAGCCTAGTTTTAAGTGTGGATTGCTAATCTTACTTTCTTTCTCAACAACTCTCCATCTCTAAATAACAGTGAGTATTACTAACTCACTTGGAATGTAATTTCATGCCTAATTACTAGCTGTCTATATGTGTTGATGAACCACCATTGTTAATTTCTCCATGGGAGCTTGATTTTGAAAATCATAATTTTTCAAAGTTAACCAAAATCCGTTTTTAAAATGAAATATGATAGATTACATATCATATATGCCATGTTTGCAATAATAGGACCCAATTTGGTCATATGAGTAAGTATACTAGAATTTAAGTTTTGTCAAACTTTTAGTTTTTCATGAAATTCATGACTTATAGATGGAATCATGTTAAATTAGTTGTAGATTCTTAATCCTTGTGAAAAACCGAAGAGAATCACATATTACATGCCCCATTTACTTCTGGAATTGAAAATGGGTCAAAAGACCCCCTGAAATCTAAAACAGAGCAGTTCTGACGAATAAGATGAAGACTCTGCTTCATCTCGCACGCGCGATCGCGCGAGCGGCCCACGCGAGCAACATATCGCGCGCGCGATCCTTGCGTCCCCAGGCAGACATAAGAATTTATATAAGAAAATGAAAAATAGGCAGGTCGCGCAAGCGAGGGTCGCGCGAGAGACCTTTCGCGCGAGCGACCCGCGCGCGCGAGGTGGCTGATTTCAGGCATAAAGAAAAGGTTTTTAAAATAAAAAGGAAAATGGGCATGTCGCGCGAGCGGCCCGTGCGAGCGACATATCGCGCGAGCGACCCGCGTGGGCGACTTCTGGCAGCTTCTAGTTATTGCTTATTTTGTGTTAAGGGACTGATTGGGAGGTATTTTATGAACTGTTAAAGCTCAGTTTGGGAAATTTATTAAAGCAGAATCCTATTTGATTATGTGTAGATGATTAAAACAATGAATTGTGACCTATCAATCCCCGCACGTACGTATTTCTTTAATTCATTAAATTCTTTTATGTTTAAGGTTCATGACATACATGTGGAGTCAGTTGTACATGCATGTGGGTGTCAGTCAGTGTGAAAAAGAGTAATGGTCAGTGTGGAAAAGAGTATGAGATTGAGATTGAGATTGTGTTGTGGACACTCCCTGGTTGTTGTGTACCAAAGTGTGACGTGTTGAGATTGCGGTGAGAGTGCCTTTGAAATGCGACGGTGGCAAAACTGGACACTCCCTGACGACCATGGTAGCGTCAAAGTGTGTGAAGCCGAACTTGGACATTCCCTGGCACCCATGGAAGTGCTAAAGTGTGGCCTACGGACACTCCCTGATACCCGAGTCTGGATACTGCGTGAGGGTTCCTCCGGTATTTGCATATCGGTTTAGGTATTCAAAGTGTGAGGCATTGGACACTCCCTAGTACCCCGGACTAAAGTGTGAGGCAAACTGGACATTCCCTATGCTAAAGTGTGGCTATCGGAGTATTTCAAAGATACTGGTGTGAGATAGTGGGATGTTGTGTTTGTCGAGAGAAAAGAGTCGGTAAGATGAGTGTGGTGCATCGTCTCATACATGGTCATATGTTTTAATGAATGAACGACTTTTAAATATATTCCCTGTTACTTTTGTAATTGAATTCTTCCCATGATTTAACCATTGATTTACAAACTTAAAAAGAGAAAATTTGTAAAGGGGTATGTTTTACATTCAAAGTTATGTTTTTAATACTCACCAGCTTCTTGAAGCTGACGACGTTGATGCGTCCTGGACATTCGTGTTCAGGCTTTTCAGGTTATAACCAGGAGGAATCTTATGACTATCTGAATTGAGAACCCCTGCTGGAAAGAGAAATTTCTGTTATGTGCTTTAAGTTTTAATCTGTTTTGTAATAAGGATGACTGTAATAGACACTAAGTTATTATTTTAATTTAAGGCTGTTTATGCCTTTAGATGACCCGTGCTGTAATATTTGTTAAGTTAGAAAAATATTTGTAAGCTTTGATTGCTCTACTCTGATTATTGTTTATCGTTGTTCGACGTTTGGGACGGAATCGATCCTTCAAACTGTCGCGACCTACGGGTCCATAAAGGAAATTAAACGCTTTCCTTATTTATGCTACGTCGGGGCGTGACAGGATTTAGTGGTATCAGAGCCAGGTTGTTATTTATCTCAAGATAGTTTAGCCAGGTTAGGGTTTACCAGTTTAGACCCGATTCCATGATCTGTTAGCTTAAGCTTTACACACCCGATGTTAAGACAGGGAGGATAGACTCAGAACCCAAACGCCTAAGATTATCTCTTTCCTGATTTAAGTAGTACCTTTTTATTAGGTATGGACCCAGCTCATCCACTATATGTACCAGACAGATTTGGGGGACACTTTGTGACACCTGGGGCAGTGGTCCCAGCCTTCCTCGACTTGTATCATGCGGTCGTTGAGCAGTTGGCCACAGCGACCGTAGTATGTGACTTATGGCACCAGGTCCACGTGGTGGGCTTAGTTGACTTGACTCGTATCCACCTAGAACTTCGTTACTTTGTAGAGGCTTAGCGCTTGGTGTTGGTTGAGGTTTTGAGGTTGGTCGATAGCGATGCTTTCTATCTCCCCCTCGAGATCCAGATTATGCACGCCCATCTGGCTCAGCTAGAGATGCCTCCGCCAGTGGTTCCCATTGCCGAGGACGATGCTGAGGCTGTTCATGTGGTCCCAGTAGGTGGGGAGGATGTAGAGGATGGCATAGGTCTAGGCGACTTAGCCGCTGACCTAGAGGCTGAGTTAGCACTTGAGCTAGCCTTACCTGAGGAGATGGTAGTTGAGGCAGATGCCCCTGTGCTTGCTTCATCTTCGACCTCTCACGGCTATGACGGGGTTGGTCCGTTCTTGGTGCAGCGATTTTGCCTCGTCGACTCGCTAGATCTCCTGATAGCTGCTTATGGAGACGATTGACGTTTTAGATATGACCTTGTACATATTAACTACTTTTGACTATTAGCTCTATCTCTTTTTGCAAACTGTAATTACATGCATTAGAGTGTAAGGCAATGACCCCATTTTTGTAACATTAACTCTTGCATGCGTCCTAAACCATACAGATAGGGTAGGCATTGATCTGATCATACATGCTTTTTGTATCAACTTGACAAGAAGTTATATATATAAAATATACTCTTTTGAATGTTGTTGTCATCGCTTAAATTTCGTTACATTTCTGCTTCATGCATATTTATCATCCCTTCATCACTATCATGCATAGAATGGCTGGGAGACCGAGGAGGAATCAGAATTTGATTGAGGGAGCACCCGAGGCTGCCGATCCTACGGGAATGTTCGAAGCATTTGTCAGACGTTTGGAGAGAATCAGTAATACCAATGACAACCGACGAGACCGCCAAACTGGAGACAAACTGCTGGAGAGATTTTGTGCGCTAAGGCCCGAGCAGTTTGCGGGTACCTCAGAACCCTAGAAAGCCGAGCAATGGTTAAGACAGATGGATCGCATGTTCGAGGCTGTCCAGTGCAACGAGATGGATAAGAGGAGATTGGCTACATTTCAATTGACCGACGCCGCCGCAGATTGGTGGGACTCGGTGATAGCCACTATTGGGAACACAGCTGCTACGGGAATGACGTGGACTGCGTTCAAGGGAAGATTTTTGGAGAAGTATTTTCTGGCTATAGAAAGGCACAGAAGGGAGAAAGAGTTCATGGACTTGACTCAGGGAACTAAGTCGGTGCAAGAGTACACTACTCAGTTCGAGAGACTGTCTTGGTTCGCCCCTCACATGGTTGATACTGAAGAGAAGAAGATCCGGAAGTATAACCAAGGGCTGACACCGCAAATTCGCCGCCTGACTCTCGGTCACCTAGATAAGTCGTTTAAGGGATTGGTTGGCTTGGCTACTGATCTAGAAGAAGACGCTCGAGTGAACCGGAAGCAATTTGAATTTCAACCGCCTCAAAGGGGTAATTTTGGAAATAGACCACCAACGAATCGTACCCAAGGGCAGAAGAGGAATTTTGACGGAAGCAAGAGGACCCAAGCTATCACCTATCTGACTCAACCCCGAGTAGGAGAAGGAAGTAGTGGTGGAAAATGCTTCAACTGTGGCAACCCTGGTCATCTGGCTCGAGATTGAAAGGCACCAAGGCATGCTGCTCAGCAAGGCATAGTTTGCTACAACTGTGGTGAACCAGGTCATATCAGCAAGTTCTGTACTGCTTCTAAGCAGGTGACGTATGGTCAACAGAATCAGACTCGTTTGAATGCTGTTATCCCTGATGCAGCAGGATATGATGGAACTGTGTATGAAGAAGGAGATTATAGAGAAGCTCAACCTGATCAGCAAGCAGTGGAAGGTACATTAACTCTGTTTAACTCCCATGTTAAAGTGTTATTTGATACGGGTGCTGCTCTTTCATTCATATCTGTTAATACAATTCAGAGATTGGGTATCTTACCTCATCGTTTAGAGAAAGCTTTGAGGGCTACTTCACCATTAGGAGCTGCAGTCAGATTAGGACACGTGTGCAAGGATTGTCCTTTACGGTTAGGAGACCGTGAAATCCCTGCAAGGTTGATTGTCCTATCGATGAAGGAGTTCGACATAATCCTAGGAATGGATTGGCTCTCTCAGGATCAAGTAAAGTTGGATTGTGCGAGGAAGAGAATTACATTCTCCGACAATGAGAATCAACCCTTTGATTTTCAGTGTAACCCTTCGGGAGATATGTTCCTCACCAGATGTTTAGCGAATATCGAAGTCGTCAATACAGAAGCGATAGCGTCGTCTATACCTGTAGTCAAGGACTTCGAAGAAGTATTTCAAGACATTTTTGGTTTATCGCCCGAGAGAAGTATAGAGTTCTGTATTGAGCTTATACCGGGTACCGTTCTAATCACTAAGGTTCCCTACAGAATGGCCCCCGCCGAACTATCAGAATTGAAGGAACAAGTACAAGAGATCGAGAACCTCGGTTTTGTACGTCCAAGTACATCGCCTTGGGGATCACCGGTGTTATTTGTAAAGAAGAAGGATGGGAGGCTCATGTTATGTATCGATTACAGAGAACTGAACCGTGTGACTATCAAGAACAAGTATCCCTTGCTTTGGATTGACGATTTGTTTGATCAACTACAAGGAGCTACGACAGTTTCCAAGATAGACCTAAGGTCGGGATATCATCAGTTGAGGGTACGGAAGGAAGATATACCTAAGACTGCGTTCAGAACCCGACATGGTCATTATGAATTTTTGGTGATGCCGTTTGGAATGACGAATGCCCCGGCAGTGTTTATGGATCTGATGAACAGAGTGTTCAAGCCTTATTTAGATCAGTTTGTCATCGTCTTCATTGATGATATTTTGATCTATTCTAAGTCAGGAGAAGAACATGAGCAACATCTACGGATTGCGATGCAGACGCTTAAGGACCACCACTTGTATGCCAAGTTCAGTAAGTGTGAGTTCTGGTTACAAGAAGTTAAATTTTTGGGACATAAGGTGTCATCTCAAGGAATTTCTGTGGATTCATCCAAGACCGATGCTGTATCAAACTGGGTTAGGCCGAGCAACCCTACGGAGGTTAGAAGTTTTCTTGGACTTGCAGGCTATTACAAAAGATTTGTTGAGGGATTCTCTAAAATAGCTGCACCTTTAACTGGGTTGACGAAGAAGAATTTGAAGTTTGAGTGGACAGAGAAGCATGAGCGCGCCTTTTTAGAGTTGAAGGAGAGACTCACTACCGCACCGGTACTAGCTATACCCAAGCCTGATGAGAAGTTCACTATTTTTAGTGATGCGTCATATCAAGGGTTAGGGTGTGTACTTATGCAAGATGGTAGAGTTATCGCTTACGGATCCAGACAGCTGAAGCCGAATGAGTTGAACTATCCTATTCATGATTTGGAGTTGGCGGCAGTAGTATTTGCACTCAAGATTTGGAGACATTATCTCTACGGTGAAAAGTTTGATTTATTCTCTGACCACAAGAGCCTGAAATATTTGTTCACACAGAAAGAGTTGAACATGAGGCAACGCCGATGGATTGGAGCTGATCAAAGATTACGACTTCACGTTAGAATACCACCCTGGTAAAGCTAATGTGGTCGCTGATGCTTTGAGTCGACAGACTCGTGAGACGATCGCCTCCTTAATGGTTAGAGAATGGCGAGCATTGGAGACATTGGCGGAGTTCGATGTACAGAATGCTGAATAAGGAGAAGGACAAATTTCAGATGTCTTATCCTACAGCCTGTTCTTATCGAACGTATTATTGGAGCTCAGAAAGAAGATGAGAAGTTTCGGACGTGGTTCGTAAAGATGTCAGAGAAAGACCCGACAGAATGGAAAGTGGGGGTTGATAGAGGATATCGATGTAGAGATCGATTATGTATGCCAAGTGATGAAGGGCTAAGAAATGATATCCTGGAAGAAGCACACAAGTCAAGATATACAGTTCACCCGGGAGGAACCAAGATGTACAAAGATATGAAGAGAAATTTCTGGTGGGAAGGCATGAAGAAGAACGTGGCCGAATTTGTATCCAAGTGTTTGACGTGTCAGCAAGTCAAGGCCGAACATCAGAGACCGTCAGGATTGTTGCAACCACTGCCTATTCCTGGTTGGAAGTGGGAGCACATCACCATGGATTTTGTTGTAGGATTGCCTCGATCATAGCAAAATTATGATGCCATTTGGGTAATCGTGGATCGATTGACAAAATCAGCTCATTTCATTGCTTATAGTATGACATACCCGGTAGAAAGGATGAGTCGAATGTACATACAACAAGTTGTGCGGCTTCACGGTGCACCGGTGTCAATTGTGTCAGACCGTGACGTGCGTTTTACCTCTGGATTTTGGAAAAGTCTGCAAGAAGCTATAGGAACCTCTCTCAAGATGAGTACTGCTTTTCACCCTCAGACAGATGGGCAAACCGAGCGTGTTAATCAGATCATGAAGGATATGCTTAGGGCTTGTGTTATCGATTTTGAAGAATCTTGGGAGACACACTTGCCGTTGGTTGAATTTGCCTATAACAATAGTTATCACACGAGTATCGGGATGGCTCCGTTCGAAGCATTGTACGGACGACCATGTCGTTCTCCATTGTGTTGGGCAGAAGTTGGGGACACAGAGTTGTTGGGACCAGATTTGGTTAGAGAAACCAACGAAAAGATTTCTTTGGTCAAGGAAAGGATGAGGACCGCTCAAAGCAGGTATAAGAGTTATGCTGATCAACGCCGGAAAGATTTGGAATTTAGTGTCGGAAATCACGTACTCCTTAAGGTTTCACCGACCCGAGGAATGGTACGTTTTGGTCTCAAGAGAGGAAAGTTAGCTCTGCGTTTCATCGGACCGTTCGAGATTTTGGAACGTCTCGGGAAAGTGGCATATCGACTCGCGCTACCACCGAAGATGTATGGGGTTCACAATGTATTTTATGTGAGTATGCTGAGGAAGTACATACGAGACCCCTCGCATATTGTTAGTTATGACGATATTGAGACGAGTCATAACGTTTCGTACAAAGAGAGGTCCGTGAAGATTCTGGATCAGAGTATCAAGAAGTTGCGGAATAAAGACATTTCGTTGGTGAAGGTTCAGTGGAACCACCATGACAAGAATGAAGCCTCGTGGGAAGTTGAAGCTGAGATGAGGAAGAAGTACCCGGAGTTATTTCAGGACTAGTTAGTCTTGATTTCGGGGACGAAATCCTGTTTAAGGGAGGAATGGTGTAATAACCTGCATTTTCATTTATTTGCATTTCCATATTTAATTTGTATTGACTACTTTATTTAATTACATTTCTCATATTCTAAATTTTATTCCTTGAATTATTGCAAGTTAAGAATTTTGGTTGGGGTCAAATTGCGATTTTATAAAATTTAGCAACGCCTGTGTTAAATTTCAAAATTGTATTTCAAAAAGGTGGAAATGTTTTCTTTTAACTCAATCAGTATTTTTATGAAACCAGGAAATCACTTCCTACGTTAAAATAAATTTTCTGTATTTTTGGGGTGACCACTGTGCCCCGAAAATACCAGTTTATATCCAAAACTGTCCGTGCCTTGTTGAACTTCCACAGATTTTGGAAGTGACGTAAATTGGGTTGACATATACTTATTTCCATTTAAGGCAAAGCAATGATTGGTTAAGGCATTGCTTGGGAATGTATAACTTGTGTGTGTCAATATTGTGCCATAAGTTGTTTTTCCCAAACAGCCCGAACTTGCCCCCTGCTAACCTATTTGACCCTTGATGAACCGATAGAGTTAGATGTGCATTAGTTATATATATGTATATATGTTTCTCCATGCATAAACCTTATTAATCTATAGTTTGTTTAGAAAATTAGAGTTAAGTTGGATTGTTAAGACTTAGTAATAGAACTTGGAGCCCAAGAATTGGGAAGTCTATATATATACCTTATACACTCATCCATAGCATACATTATGCACATCAATTTCAGAGAGAGAGAGAGAAGAGATAACACAGAGAGTTTAGAGAAGAGAATTTCAGTAAATTTTTGGAAAGAGAGCACATCACCACACCAAGCACAATCTGCATTCTCCTTTGGTTTTACAAACTGAAAGAATATAGAGAGAGTATCAAAGAGAGAGAGAAGAATTTACAGATTTTATTATAGAAAGAGGAAGCTCAATCCACCATAGCCTAGTTTGAAGTGTGGATTGCTAATCTTACTTTTTTTCTCAACAACTCTCCATCTCTAAATAATAGTGAGTATTACTAACTCACTTGGAATGTAATTTCATGCCTAATTACTAGCTGTCTATATGTGTTGATGAACCACCATTGTTAATTTCTCCATGGGAGCTTGATTTTGAAAATAATAATTTTTCAAAGTTAACCAAAATCCGTTTTTAAAATGAAATATGATAGATTACATATCATATATGCCATGTTTGAAATATTAGGACCCAATTTGGTCATATGAGTAAGTATACTAGAATTTAAATTTTGTCAAACTTTTAGTTTTTCATAAAATTCATGAGTTATAGATGGAATCATGTTAAATTAGTTGTATATTCTTAATTCTTGTGAAAAACCGAAGAGAATCATATATTACATGCCCCATTTACTTCCGGAATTGAAAATGGGTCAAAAGACCTCCTGAAATATGAAACAGAGCAGTTCTGACGAAGAAGATGAAGCCTTTGCTTCATCTCGCGTGCGCGATCGCGCGAGCGACATATCGCGCGCGCGATCCTTGCGTCCCCAGGCAGACAGAAGAATTTATATAAGAAAATGAAAAATAGGCAGGTCGCGCGAGAGACCTTTCGCGCGAGCGACCCGCGCGCGCGAGGTGGCTGATTTCAGGCAGAAAGAAAAGGTTTTTAAAATAAAAAGGAAGATGGGCATGTCGCGCGAGCGGCCTATCGCGCGAGCGACCCGCGCGCGCGACTTCTGGCAGCTTCTAGTTATTGCTTATTTTGTGTTAAGGGACTGATTGGGTGGTATTTTATGAACTGTTAAAGCTCAGTTTGGGAAATTTATTAAAGAAGAATCCTATTTGATTATGTGTAGATGATTAAAACAATGAATTGTGACCTATCAATCCCCGCACGTACGTATTTTTTTAATTCATTAAATTCCTTTATGTTTAAGGTTCATGACATACATGTGGAGTCAGTTGTACATGCATGTGGGTGTCAGTCAGTGTGATAAAGAGTAATGGTCAGTATGGAAAAGCGTATGAGATTGAGATTAAGATTGTGTTGTGGACACTCCCTGGTTGTTGTGTACCAAAGTGTGACGTGTTGAGATAGCGATGAGAGTGTCTTTGAAATGCGAATGTGGCAAAACTGGACACTCCCTGACGACCATGGTAGCATCAAAGTGTGTGAAGCCGAACTTGGACATTCCCTGGCACCCATGGAAGTGCTAAAGTGTGGCCTACGGACACTCCCTGATACCCGAGTCTGGATACTGCGTGAGGGTTTCTCCGGTATTTGCATGGCGGTTTAGGTATTCAAAGTGTGAGGCATTGGACACTTCCTGGTACCCCGGACTAAAGTGTGAGGCAAACTGGACATTCCCTGTGCTAAAGTGTGGTTATCGGAGTATTTCAAAGATACTGGTGTGAGATAGTGGGTTGTTGTGTTTGTCGAGAGAAAAGAGTCGGTAAGATGAGTGTGGTGCATCGTCTCATACATGGTCATATGTTTTAATGAATGAACGACTTTTAAATATATTCCTTGTTACTTTTGTAATTGAATTCTTCCCATGATTTAACCATTGATTTACAAACTTAAAAAGAGAAAATTTGTAAAGGGGTATGTTTTACATTCAAAGTTATGTTTTTAATACTCACCAGCTTCTTGAAGCTGACGACGTTGATGCGTCCTGGACATTCGTGTTCAGGCTTTTCAGGTTATAACCAGGAGGAATCTTATGACTATGCGAATTGAGAACCCCTGCTGGAAAGAGAAATTTCCGTTATGTGCTTTAAGTTTTAATCTGTTTTGTAATAAGGATGACTGTAATAGACACTAAGTTATTGTTTTAATTTAAGGCTGTGTGTGCCTTTAGATGACCCGTGTTGTAATATTTATTAAGTTAGAAAAATATTTGTAAGCTTTGATTGCTCTACTCTGATTATTGTTTATCGTTGATCGACGTTTGGGACGGAACTAATCCTTCAAACTGTCGCGACCTACGGGTCTATAAAGGAAATTAACGCTTTCCTTATTTATGCTACGTCGGGGCGTGACATTGAATATCGAGTTGTTATTTTGGATCTGGGCAAAATTCATGTATTAATTAGGCCCGTTAATTATGCACGTAAAACTGCGATAAAAGCACGTATTTATAATTATGTGAGCATGCTATGTGTCTATATGGGTTGAAAAGGGGTTTGGTGCAAATTCATCCGAGGGCAAGCTCCTCGGTGTTGGAGGATTATAGTAGCGACGGCTACTGTGCATGGTTTTGGGAGAAGGCACTGTGCATGGTTTGGGAGAAGGCCCAGCCAGGGCACTAGATGAGTGGTAGGGAGAAGGCTCTCCATGACATCAATTTCATTGTTTCATTATCGGATGAACGCGTACTACTCTCCCTAGAGACCATTTTGATGTGCTTTGATATGCTAAAGCATGAATTATCATATAAGCATATATTTAGAATCGTACACTCAGCATATAGCTGAGCAGCGGAGATTTACTCCATTGCAGGTGAATGAAAGAAAGGAAAGAAGAAGCGTGAGGAATGGGACCGTGGAAACGACAAGAATCACCCTTGTATATATTTTTATTTCCATTCCAAACAATGTAAATTTGGATAGTTTGGGTGTTGTACTTAACTGAGAACATTGGAATGGTTTAGTAAGGATGTAATATGTAATAAAAACTCTTTTTGGTTATGTTGTAATGGATCCGAACTCATGGATTCGTGTTTTGAATGCTTAACTTGTCAAACTCGGATTTTGGAGAAATGTAATAGAACTTTTATGTTTTAATCCAAACAAGCCTTAGTTTGTTCTGTCATTGTTTCTTTTCGTAGAATATCATGTCTTAACGACATTCTTGAAAGCCTAGCATAGATTGTGAAGTTTAAAATGTAAACATGTTTGGTGGAAATGAAGGAGTGAAGGTTGTTTGATGCCTTAAGTAAAATTCTGCAGCTTTGGGGGAGGATTCTGCTAAAGGGTCATTTGACCGGTCGAAGGGGGTCGTTCTACCGGTCGAAATGTCCCCTGCATGGAATCTTTTTATATACTTTCCGAAAATATTTTAAATGTCTTAGTCGGTTCTTAGGGTACCTTTGGGACCCTTTTAACATAAATTCATCCGGTTCGAAATATAATTACGTTTTCAATTTTATACGAATTTTACAATTCAGAGGATAATATTTCCTAACGTTTTAATACTCAAGACTATTTTAAAGTTCTTTTCCGCTACGTATAGTTATTTAATGAATGGTTGAGCCTTGGTGGCGTGCCACGTGTCTTATTTCCACGCATAGTGGAATGGGTCATGACATTTGTAAAAAGAAAAAGTTATGTAATATTTCACATAACTTTGTAGTTTTGGATCCACTGGACAAGATCTACAAATCAAGTTCCATTATCCATATGAAATTCTTAAAAAAAAATTGTGAAATTTCACATAAGTAGTTTTAAGAAACGTAAGTTTTGCACAAAATTAGTAAGGTATTTTGAACTTCACACAACTATACAAACATAGTTTTTTTTTTTTTTTTTTTTTTAAATTGTGTAAATTTCACACAACTGATTATGTTAAATTTGTGAAAAGAAAAAATAATGTGAAATTCACTCAACCATTAGAAATTCTGAAGTAGAAGAAAACAAGTTATGCGAAATTTATTAAAGCATTTGAAATTTCACAAAACCAGTTTTGTGAAATTTGTGAATACAGAAAGTAATGTGTAATTCATTCTAGCACCTAAAATTTCACAACTAGTTATGTGAAATTTGTGAATAGAAAAAAGTAATATGAAATTTCACACAACAAACAAAGCAAAGCACAAAGCAATACTTTGGCTAAACAAGGCCTTAAACAAACCCACTTTGGCAAAATTACACAACTCTTTTTGTAAAATTATGCAAATTTTTTAAATTTTACAAACAAACAACACCTGTCTATGGATTCAAAGGCTAACAACAGTTGGCATAAATTTTGACTTGACATTGGTCATTGATCCAAAGATTATACAAATGAACTCCTATATATAAGCTTTAAATGATTGCATTCAAGTAATATTATGGTTTGCATTGTTGCCGCAGCTTCCTCGCTGACCACACCGTCGTCGTTGCTTCCTCGTACCAGATATCTCTCATTGTTGAATAAATTTCAAATCTTCGATTTTGAAGCCCCAAACATGAAACAAACCCTAGATCTAGAGAGAGAGATAGAAATGGCTTCTCGCTCCATTGGTTGGATGCGTGTGAGAAGTACAAATTGGTGGTGGCCGGAGATGGTCATGATAGCGGTTGTCGGCGACTATGGTGCTGACCAGTGAGGTGGCCGGTAATGGAGACGTGCTGTTCTTCAATCTCCAGAGAAACACTAATATTTTCTATTTATTATGATTAGGGTAGTTTTATCACAATAATAAATTGGTCAATGAGTCAAAGGACTAAATCGAACAAAACTTATTGATGGGAGAGTATTTAAAAAAGTGTTCTAAAAAAAGTGTTTTGAGCTGTTCTTTAACTTGTAAAGTACAAAATCAGGGACCAAAGGCCAATATTCTAATAAAAAAATTTATCTGTAAGGACAAATTTGTCAACTTCTATCCGCAAGAAACTATTTTTAACTTCTCTCTCAAAACTAAATTTATCTTCTTATATTTTTTTATCTCCACTCACAGAGTGAATGAGCCCCTACTAGTAATATTTTAAAGGGATACTTAATATATAGTCCATTATAGTCACCCTTTTTAGAAATTGGTCCATAGTATAACACAACTTAAGAATTAGTCCTTCACCTATTTTAGAGACCAAAATACCCCTATATATGTATATATATATATGTGTGTGTGTGTGTAACTGTCATCTAAATCTCACAAATCATGGTTTCTTCCAAATCTCTCTCTCTCTCTCTCTCTCTCTCTCTCTCTCTCTCTCTCTCTCTCTCTCTCCCTCTCTCTCTCTCTCTCACGTTTTCCACCACAACCCTAACCCTAGAAAACCTGACATCATTATAGCAAGAACCAGAAGAAACCATAGTTCTAGAACTCCAACTTAAGAAGAAAAATGTGACATGGAAGGAGGGCAGGTGTAGACAACGAGTTCCTCCAGAAGAAGAGCTCCAAGAAGTGCTGCATCTTACATATACAAAAGACCTTTCGATGAGGACAACAGTGACGATGACAAGGATGACCAAAAGGGCCACGATCACCACGATTAGCACTAGCATTTGTTAATTTTTTCCCCTCTTTTTTTCTTTCTTCCCATCAATTGTAATTTTTTTTGTTTATGTCCAAAAATATGTATTTATAAAACTTCTTACAAAAAAAAGGTGAGAAAATTCTTTTTGCAAATGAACAAAAAAAAAGGTGAGAAATTTCTCACCAAAATCTTCGTGAATAAACTGATTGTCAGAATAAGAATAAGAAGTTACTCACTTTGTTATACATCATTCAGTCACAAAAATTTTTTTTTTCCCTTTTTTTTTCCCTTCTTCCCATTAATTGAAATTTTTTTGTTGATATTTTAAAAATCTGTATTTGTGAAACTTCTTACAAAAAATGTGAGAAAATTCTTTTTGAAAATGAACAAAAAAAAAGGTGAGAAATTTCTCACCAAAATCTCCGAGAATAAATTGATTGTTAGAAACAGAATGGTGAGAAATTACATAGAAAACACACAAAGTGAGAAAAATGTCCTAAAAAATAAGTGAGAAATGTGACAAGAAATCAATGCAAACAAATTGTAAATATTTTCTTTAAACAAGCTTTCACACTTGAGATAATAGCATCCAATATGGTTGTTGATTACAAACAGAGAGATAAATGGTGAGAAATTTCTCAAGAAATAAGAGAGAAATAGTAATCGCAAAAAGGTGAGAAATAAATGGTGAGAAATTTCAGCACAAAGATCCTACGACTGATAACGAAAAAGCAAATTTTTAGATAATCACGGTTTAAAGAATACAAAATATTTTGTATTATGATTAGATCCCTATCCTCTATCTCCATATATATCAATTCAAACTAACATTTAAAGCACCCACAATCAACTCCTTGATTTTAGGAGTCCATAAGTCCACAACTCCTCAACTTCTGGTATAATCTATATATATACAATCACTAAAAATAAACCAGATTTAAATTCATTTCTATATACAATACAATAAGGGTATAATGGTAATTAAAATATAAAAAATTAGAGAAATGACTAATTCCTGAACTACCAATCAAATTGGGGATTAATTTCAACACTACCATAATTAATAGGTCTTAGTATACTATTCCTGCACAATGAGGGACTGAACATTGTTAGGGGTGGGCAAACAGTTCAGTTAACCAAAGTTTTTAACCAAACCGAACTAAAATAGCCAATTCGGTTGATAACCGAACCGAACCAAATTGCGTTCGGGCCAAAACCGAACTGTTTGAACTAGATTGGTTCGATTTTCGGTACCAGTTAAAAAAATCGAACCTAACTGAAAACCGAATTAGATACTCCATATATATATATATACTGAAAGTAGGGTTAGAGTTAAAAAAAAAAACATTTTTCCCTCTTTCGTTTCAATGTTGACTGTGTGAAGATGAAGAAGCGGTGCCGAACTCCACCCCTGCCTCGCCGACCTCTGACCTCACCACTGCCGACTAGTGACCATACACCAGCCGCCGACCACACACGGATCACCACCAGCCTCGCCACAACGCCACTAGCACCTCACGCCGAGCTCGACGCCACCACCAACCACTCACGCCACACAAGCCTCCACCACCTGGTCTCCTCTCTTGAAAATCTCCTTCTTTTTTCTTCTTCTTCTTCTTCTTCCCAATCGCAGCCCTAGATCTAAATCCAGTTCTGTCATGCCCGTTCCAGAATTTCATAGTTTAATCATGCATGATATAAAATTTTATGAATTATCATTGATATATGATAATTGAGGATAAGTGGTTGACTGTGGTCAACGGTAAGGTGTCAGTGAGGACACGGGAACATGGAAGTTCATATTGCATAATCATGAGTAAATGACATTTATATGATTTAAATGTTATTTGACTTTATCTGGTATTTCTGTGAATAGTAATTATACCTGTGTAGTATAATTCTGATAATCTTTGATTTGGTAGTATCATTTTGAGAACTGTGGTGAGAACGTGAGTGATACGTTAATTGAAAAAGGTAGGTTGTGTAGAGATTCCACAGATTATAGTTTTCGGACGTTATTTTGGACCCAAACGAAACTTAGTCGGAAACTTTTGAAAATTTATAGTTTTCACTCGTAAAGTTATAAAATGGACGTGTGCGAAGTTTCGAGAGCTGATTAGAAGTTTGAGGAACTCGTGGGGAGGTAAATGTAATTTCCCGAAAGTTTGCCTATATATAGATTGGGATGAGATTTCAATCTCATCCAAAACTCTCACAAATATCTAGAGAGAGGAGAGAGAAGGGAGATTTGGAGCCAACGGGCTTTGCGACGCCGATCGACGACCGTTCGTCCGTCAGATTTTCTCCAGATTTCAGATTTGAACTCGTGGAGGTAAGATCTACGTTTTGATATCACTTAGGCCGTGTTTGGCCAAGTTTTGTAAAAATCTTAATTTTGGACTTTTGGGAAAAACAGGTATAAACTTGTAGGAATCGTACCAAATTCAAAATCCGACGTTTATTTAGCCTCCTAGTCGATCCTTCAAAGTTTGGGGGAAATCGCACGAGGTATGAAGTTCTAACTTGTGAAATATAGGGAAATACATGTTTTATATTTCGACGACGAAATTGTGATCCGGGCGAAATCCATGTGTTAATTGTAGGCCCGTTAATTATGCACGCGCTAATTTGTGAAAAGCATGTCTAAATTTACGCGAGCACGTTGAGTTGTCTATGTGGGTCAAAGGGGAGTCTTATACAAATTCATGCCGGAGTAAGCTTCTCGATGTTTGAGAATTTGAGTAGCGACGGCTACTGTGCATGGTTGATAGACTTGGACTTGCCATGGCACTTGTGGATACAATGGTTGATAGACTTGGACTTGCCATTGGTATCGCGGTTTAAGGCTTGGACTTGCCGCTACCGGATGAATGCGTATTTTTCTTCCTAGAGACTATTGTATGATTTATGAGATTAAAGCATGATTCGTCATATATTGCATATGTTAGAACTTGTACGCTCAGCATATAGCTGAGCAGTGGAGATGTACTCCATTGCAGGTAAGAAGAAAGACAAGAAGAAGTGTGTGGAGTGAGGCCGATGAACGCCGGGGGATCACCTTGTATATGTTTTTGTTTTAAATCCTAAACTTGTGTAAGGATTTGAATGTTGTAATATGTTGTAATAGAACCATAGATTAGTTCTATAGTATTGTAATCTTGTAATTGAACGTCTGTAATTATGTTTTAATATATTGGAAATCAGTTGTGGTTGTGGTTGTTGTTGGTAGTGAGTAGCAGGACTTGTTAATTTTTCAGTACAGGCTGCCCAGCAGGGGAGCAGTCGACTGGACCCAGGGTCAGTCGACTGGACCTCGTGGGATTTAGGCACTGAAGGTATATTATAAGAGAAGCAGTCGACTGGACCCCTTGGACAGTCGACTGAACACTGTTACTTTTGGCTACTGCTTCTTAGAATATAAAAGCAGTCGACTGGGCAGTCGACTGGGCAGTCGACTGGACCTCTTTGCAATATGGCGTATTTGTGGTTCTGCTTAACACAGTCGACGGAGCAGTCGACTGGACCCTAGTGCAGTCGACGGGACAGTCGACTGAACCTCTATTTTCAAAACTATTTTTTCCTTGAATGTGTTTTCAATGGCCAAAACTTTTTATGACTCTAATTTCAATGTATTTTACAATACAGAGGGGAACGTTTCCTAAGTTTTAATATACCCAGCGTTGTTTTATAGAAGTCCTTTCCGCTGCGTATTATTAGATGATGTTTGGATGAGCCTTGGTGGTGTGCCACGTGTCCTATTTCCACGCGTAGTGGGATGGGTCGTGACAAGTTCAGTTGATTCTTCTTCTTCTTCTTCTTCTCTTTTTCTTTTTAATGACCGATTAGGGCTTTCACTGCAAGGTAATGGATTGGATCTCTTCAATTGTTTGGCCCATTCCCTTGCATTCTAGAGCTCCACTTGTAATCAATTTTAGTTCAATCGTCTCTCCCTCTCTCTCTCAGCCATTTCAATCACGTTTCTCTTGCTATGTATATGTTCATGTGTTTTGGTCTCTGTTCAGCTCTAAGTTTTGATGAACTGTTATGATAAATTGTGCCTTTTGTTCGTTGTAGGTATAATGGAAGATTGTAAGGTACAATCTTCTATTTTTGTTTTAATATGACATAGTTTTCTATTCTTGTTTTGGCATGGATCTTCATTTAACAAATGCAAAGTTTTGGAATCTCTTTCTATATTTTTTTTTCCAGAAGGTGAGGTGAGACTTTGGAGGCAGGAGAATTTTTTTCCAGAAGGTGAGGTTTTTTTGGGAAACGATACATGAAAGAAAATTCTGGTGTAAAAGGTTTTAGTATCCCTCTGTTAATCTAATGCCATTTCTATGGTTGTATCCAATTTTTTATATTCAAATTTGTGTTTAATTTCACATAGAAGTTGAGAAGTTTCTAATTGTGACTTCTTTATGTACATGTAGAATTTGTGTTCTTTACTTTTTGGTTAACCGAATTTCATAACCGAGATGAATTTGTAATTCAGTAAACCGAACTGAACCAACTGAATTAAATTTCAGTCAGTTAACAGTTGACAATTCTCCAAACCGAACCGAACTCAAACCGAACCGAATTTTGCCAAACCGAACCGAACCGACTGAATGTCCACCCCTAAACAATGTGTTAATATATTTTAAACATTTAGGGCATGTTTGATAAACTTTTCATTATCATTTTTTCGGTTGGTTATTTATTTATTTTTTTATTTTATAAATGCAAGTAAAAAAACACATTTGGTTTACCAAATTTCATTTCATTTTATTGACACTAGAGAGTGCCACTCACTATGTGATTGCAAGAGAAAGAAAGTGGGTTTGGGTAGTTGAGGGAAGTTATTTATTTTTTTTTAAAAAAAGAAGTTATTTTTAAAAAAAAAATTTTGAAATGACATTTTAATACTTTGTGAAAATATTTTTATTATAAAATTGTATTGGTTTTTATTGTAATTATTGGTTTAAGAGGAACTTTTTTTGATTCCCCTCCCATTCACTTTCTATTTTACTCCTAGTATGGATCGTGTCCAAACTATGTCCAAAAAACAAAAGCCAAAAATAGTTGATTTTGAAATTTTGAAATCATTTTTGCGAACCACCAAAACAATCGTTCATCTTCATCTTTATCTCTCTCTTCTATCTAAACACAAGTTTTTCCATATTTTCTTCTCTTCCCAATTATTTCCCTATAAAATGAGAGTGACAGTCACTACTTTTCTCTTTCATCTTCTTATTCATCTCTCTCCTCTATCTAAATCTGCTATTCTATCCCTCCCTCATCCTCCCCCCCTCCCCTCCTTTCTTAATTTTAATTTTAAATTTTTTAAACCCCCTTTTATCAAACGCATTTTTTGCTTTTGTTTTCAAGTTCTGAAATCAATTTGACTATACCAAACGCATTTTCTGGTACGATTTTAATAACACAAAACTTCTAAAATAAAAAATAGAAAAACGAAAGGGTTTGCCACATTAATAATTAAAGATCATAATATACTCATAAAAATCATAAAAGTAATATTTTACAAATAAAAAATAACATTAAAAAATTAAATATTTTTTAAAAAATAATAAAACCATATTTCAGTCATAAAATTGCATTTTAAACATAGACAAAAATACTTTTAAAATAATTTTAAAAAAATTATTATAATAAATGTTTTAATTAAACTTGTAATAATAACTGAGACTCTTATCTGGTATGATGCTAAATGCAAAACATGGTGAGAGGTACTTATCTTAGGCTTAGTTTGGCCCCCCACGTGGCGTTTTAAAATAGCTTATGAAATTTATTATTAAGCTGTTTGATAATTTTGTACAAGTGACACATTACTCTTAAAAAAAAAACATCATGAAACCAAAAAGCAGTATTGAGCTTTTAAAAGCTCAACAAAAAAAATCCTAAGTTCAATTTTTGCAAAGTTAATAAACTAGTTATCAAATAAATTAACATAAAATTGTGGTTTAAAAAAGGAGAAGAACCAAAATAAGGGACAAACAAAGCCTCAATTATCTACAAAATTACTTATCATATCCCATCGTGCCTAATCGTGCCTAATCCGACTGTATATCTTATAGCTTTATCTAGCGTGCCAAGCTAATATACATCCTAGACTCCTAGTGTGTATATATATATATATATATATTTATATTTATAACAACAGTACTACACACACATGCTAAACCACAGCCTAAACCACACCAGGGACTAACTTGCAAAAAAAAATTGGTGGGACCCACTATTTTCAGCCTTTCAATACATAAAACAATGGAATTAGAAATGGAGGGAATTAGAAATCCCCAAATCATCTTAGCCCTAGCCGGACCACTCCCACCTCCATTAGATCAACAACCCGATGACGGCGAAATCAAGCGGCCCAGTAACTAGTCCGACGACGGCGAGTCTGGCGACGGTGTCTCTCCCTTTCATTCCGATGAACCCCATTGAGGTACTCTCTCTCTCTCTCTCTCTCTCTCTCCCTCATCTGCGATTTTCTCCCCTCCCCCCACCTCACAATCCACTCTCCCCTTCTCCCTCTCTCTTTTCATAGTGTGTGTGTGTATACATATGTATATATGTATGTATCATGATTAAGTTTATGGGTTATTCTATCCAAAAAAACTTCTTGTGTTATGTAGCTATGTGCTTGGGTTCTTGAGAAAATTGAAAATATTATGTCATCTAATTCAGATTCAGGTGACTGACTTCACATTCAAGTTGGTTTTCCTGTTCGAACAAATTATGTTTATTGATTTACAATAAAACACGGGAATCAAGATTGTTAGCAACTTGGCATTTCTTTGGCATGATCTTCATACAATGAAATCTCTTTGGTTGTATTATTCTTTGGCAGCGATTGATAGGGGGTGAACAGCTAGTTGTAGTTTCACTTATGTTAGGCGTCGGGAAGGGGCGGGTGTAAAAATTCAAAGTTTGGGGGGGGGGGGGGGGGGTGTTTCTATTTGTACAATTTTTTTGTGCAAAACTTTATGTGAAGCAGGCTCGAGCCCCCTTGCCTCCGCCAATGATGCTCAATTTCAAACTCATCAACTCTCACTTCTTTGTGCAAGTTTTTACCGTTGCATTGAACAATTGCTTTGAATAATGTTGTGCTTCCCAATTTCTATCTCAAAATTTGCTTCCCAATATATGTGGCAATGAAAATATCCAAACCATATTCCAAAAAAATTTGCTTCCCAATCAATGTGATATCTCTCCACATTGATTCCATGTAATAGCTTATATCTCTAGGTGCAGCATAGACTCCACATTTGAAATACAACCCTCTGTTTTTAGACTCAAACTTTTGTACATTGTCGATGAAAACTGTAACCTTCCCTTTAACATGAGCGTTCAAATTAAAATTATGGAGGAATGC
Organism: Hydrangea macrophylla; assembly: GCA_033977485.1. Taxonomy (NCBI): domain Eukaryota; kingdom Viridiplantae; phylum Streptophyta; class Magnoliopsida; order Cornales; family Hydrangeaceae; genus Hydrangea; species Hydrangea macrophylla. Next base: position 113,427,107 of record CM066983.1, on the reverse strand, counting down.
TTTACAATGAAAGTGGTTTGATTTGGCTTGAACTTAATCCAAAATTGCAACTGACTTCTACGCCTGCAAGTTTCGGATCTAAGTCATCTAAAAAATATGGTTTTTCATCTGAATTTCAAATTTAGCTAGTAATAAATAGTTTCCATATACTAGTATATACATTTTTGGATACATAGGAAGTACTAGCATTGGAAAGATTTAGAATCCCAGTGAGACTTTCTTTCTCTCAGTATAATAAACGTGGCATGGATGCCTTATACTTGGGACAAAAACTGATTAGTAAAATCAAGTAAAATCAGAAATGAAGTAAGCAAATGGATCAACTACGTAATCTCTGAAAATTTTTGGCAATTCTTTCTGCGTCTATCTCATATTTCCACTCATTGTTTAGCATTTGAGACTACTGATTACACTATCCACAAAGCATTATTGCACTTACACTCACGAGGACTTGAACAAACAAATATGACGAACCTTCTAGTCTGCGTTGATCTAGCCTTGGCATATATTGAACAAAGAAATATGATGGACTTTCTCTATTCTTCTTCTTTTCATATAATTATAACTTGTTCATATTTTTCAGGAAACAAATGGAGAGTGCAGGGTCAAGTCACTATTCGTCTAATTCACGTCAACAAGTTTTATGCTATTGCGGCTCCAAATCTCCACTAAGGAGATCACAAACACGAAATAATCCGAGCCGACTTTTTACTGGGTGTAAAAATTGTAGGTCTAACATGCATTATGACTTCTTCGAATGGTATGATCCACCTACATTTCAAAGGGAAAATGAACTTGACATTGTAGAAAGAATGATGGAAATGAAATCGAGGGAAGACAACTTAGAAAGGAGAGAAGTTGATCTACAGAGAAAAAAATGAAGAGCTAATAGCAAGAGAGAAGAAGTGGAAAATTTTCATTATTGTTGTTCTTGTTCTATGCTTTGCTATGTGGCTAAATGGGCAAAGGGCAAATGGTTGTAAACAATGCTACGAACTTGTACTTAAGTAATGTTTGTAAGGGAATGAAATTCAACTGTTATTGTATTTAAGTAATGTTTGTAAATGTTGTAATGGTCCTTAATGAAGAAATGGTTATAAACAATGCTATGCTTTCACATGTATTTAAGTTATGTTTGTAATGTAATGGTCGTTATAATCAATGCTATACTTTCACTTGTATTTAAGTCATGTTGTAATGTAATGGTCCTTAAAAACAATGATATGCTTTCACTTGTATTAAGAAATAAAAAATTGACAAAGTCTCCTTCGTTATTTCAACAATAAACCCTGTGAATATGCAATTTAGGAGACTATACAAACATAATTTATTCTAAGCTAATAAATTTAGTATAAGCAATAATTTAATCTATAAAAGGAAAAAACTAAATACGTACACTGCAGTACTATCCAAACATATATAATTTAAAACATTTCCATCATCCAAACATACATAGCTCATACATCGAAAGAAACATACATAGCTGGGAACATACATAGTTCCATACATCCATACATCCAAACATACATAGTTTTGCCAATGTTACTAATTCAACTAATCTAAATAACAAATCATCATCTGATACATTTAAACTCCTCCTTCATCTTCATTCTCTTCGGTATCTAATCCTCTGTCTAAAGATGATGGGTGCATATTTGTGAAATCGAAATTCACCCTCCAAATTGGATTTTGATAACCCTATACAAAATAAAAATTAAACAATTTGAGAAGGAAATTAGCACAATTTAGATGGCATGAAGGAAAGTGTACAACATTGAAATAAGCAAAGTGTATACCTGAAATTGTCTACCATCCATCTCTCTAGGTACGATATTTGGTCGTAATGCAAAGTTCCCCAAATTTGGTTGAAATGCATAGTTTCCTCCAATTCCTATATTTGGTTGAAATGCGTAGTTTCCTCCAACTCCCATATTTGATGAAAATGCAAAGTGTCTTCCAACTCCAATATTTGGTTGAAATGCAAAGTGTCCTCCAACTCCTATATTTGGTTGAAATGCAAAGTGTCTTCCAACTCCCATATTTGGCCGAATGAGTGATGAATCGAAGACAATACTTTCTTGTGTACCATATCCCTACAAAATATAAACTACAAAGTAATTGAAAAAATTTACATATAAGGGTTATATTTAGAAAAGAGTAATTATTGGCCAACCTGTATAGTTTTCGATGCACTTGTATCCTTTTTTGCTTTTGTTTTTTTCCTAACCGGTTTTTTAATATTGCCAACTTTTCTTTTACTTGGCGGTCTCCCCTTACTATGAGTGACTAACAGATCAAGTATATTCGTACTTTCTTTAGATATCCCAATACAATCCCCATATGAGGTTGAATCCTTATGCAAGTTGCTTCCACCAATTTCAGCATTTTCTCTATACCTCTATTTCATTTGGAGTAACTCTGTCATTACCTCAGCAGACCAAGTTTCAGAATCTACTGCTACATCACATACCTCAAAGAATACATGAGACAATTTATCAAACCGACGTGCTTCAGGTCTATCCGACTAATTGTCATAACTGATCCGAATTTTAGTGTGTCCCCTTTTGACATTCTTACTCCATCTATTTAGGATGTACTTTGAAGGTACTTCATCAACAATCTGGCTCTCACCAAGTACCATTAGTTGATGCTTACACGTGATTCCTCTAAACTCAAACAACCTGCAATAACAGTTAACTTCATTTATTTCTTCCTTAAAAATTACCCTAGATGTTGTAGACCGATACACTTCTCCAAGTCGAACCCGGTCATGTACTTCATATTCACTAAAGCCAACATCCTCTTTAATCATAGACAAATGACAAGAAATCTTTCCAAACATCTCGGTCTGAAACTCTTTAAATTTTGCCCGTGTGTAAACACTTTGAAAAATCTTCTCCATCCCTAATTGAGTTGCACATGGGAAGCATGAGTTGTATGAATTAAAATCTTCTTGCTTTTCATTTTCTATCTGCTTAGCCAAGGCATTCTCATATTACTCAACAAATTATTTCAATGTGGTTTTGGAGTTGATGTAGCCATCAAATAAAGCATGCATACTTTAACTTCGTTGGGTGGTTGACATTTTTGCCCAGAAAGTATCCTTCACAAAAGCAGGTACCCAACGATTCCTCTCCTCATACAACCCAAGTAACCACACATTATTTTGTAGTTGATACTTATCAATGAACTTGCTCCAACCATCTTCAAATTCTTGTACTGTCAATGAATCATAAACAACATTTTGCATACACCATTTGAGTGATTTATATTGGTTGTACCCTTTTAGCTTTTCAGGCAACTTCTTCATGATATGCCATAAGCACCATCGGTGTCGTGCATTTAGGAAAACATACTCTATTACCTTTTGCATGGCTCTGTCTTAATCTGTAATTATTCCATTGGGCGGACACTCAGACATACATTTCATCCAGGATTGGAATAACCAAGTAAAGGTAGCAGTGTCTTCACTTGATATCAGTCCACACCCTAGCAATACCGACTTCCCATGATGGTTCACTCCTACGAAAGGGGCAAATGACATGTCGTATTTGTTCACCAAGTATGTTGTATCAAATGTAACAACATCCCCAAATTCTTTGAATGCTGCTCTACTCCTTGCATCTGCCTAAAAAAACATTCTTCAAACGCCCCTTTTCATCTAAATCCATTAGGTAGAAGAAGTTAGAATTATCAGACTGCATTTTTGAAAAATAGTTGTACATTGCATTAGTATCACCTTCCACAAGTTGTAAACACCTAACTTTAATGAAATAGTTTCTGACATCTTTTTCTACAAATGACAGATTCTTGTGCCCCCCTGCCTCAACCACTAATGAATTGAAATTTTTATTCATTCTAATTCCAGCTTTGTCATTCAACAACAGTCTCTTTTTCACATGTGATTCCAAGAACCTATTGCATTTTGAAATATCAGGGTTGTCCTGAACTCATTTCATGGTTACGAGCAAGTTCAACATCCTTCACAGACCACTTTTCGTTACGAGAAAAAAATGCCTTAAGCTTAGCTGGGCATTGGATTTTGGAGTTTGGGCGCATGTTCAACGGGTTGGTTGATCTAATCCTGGTGGTGCCAGCCCGAGTACACTCTATATGAATATGTGTCAAATTCCCTCCCATTTTTTTAGAGCTTCTTTTAGCCACGACGAAACCTTTTTGTTTGGCATAGCTTGTATAATACGCCATTAGCTCATTCACAGAATCAAACTCCATCCCCTCCTTTGGCTCATCTATTTTATTTTCTATAGCTGTTTCTTTATCAATCTCATTCTCATTTTCAATCTCAATTGTATCATCATCCACACGTATATAACCACTTGATACTTCTTCTTCCATTTGCAACTCAATTAGGGATGGAGAAACTGAAAGAGATAACATGAATTTTATTTAATATTTTTGTTTTATGAAATATATGCAATTTGAAGTTCAACTTGTGCATGTTGTTTCATTGTTGGACTAGCTAGTATATATATATATATATATATATAGTCCCTTGGAATGGTAAAGCTAGGCCCAACAGACAATGTGTATATATATTAACCATGGATTGGTTTCAAAGTAAATGGTTTGCTGAGGAACAGTTTCAGAAATTCAGAAATTGATTAATTAATATTCCTATTAATCCCAATAGTTGGAATATCCTAAGAAAAAAGATTGAAAAAGACTACTGGTAATTGTATTTTATTTTTTGGGTATCTTTTTTTCCCTGGTTTTTAGAACAATTTTAAAGAGAGGGAGAACTTAATCATGATACATGCCAAATGCTTGCCTCTTATTTAGAAATTTACTTTAGAAACTGATTTAATTATTTAATTTTTTTTTGGTGCACAACAGTCTGTAACTGAGCTAGTGGAACAATTGAACAAGAAGTCTTTGAACTAGAGGTGATGCAATGTTGTACATCCATTTGGGAATCATTTATTGTTATCCTGCATATTAAGGACATTAAATTGATGTCAAAGTAGCCACTTTGTGTCTTTCTTTGGAACTGAGTTTGAAGGAACAAATCTATCCTTCGTTCCAGTGTCGTTAAATTTTTTTTTAAAGAATTAGTTGGAGTGCTTCTACAATGATGATAAAAATAAAACATATATACACACACTATGAGAAGAGACAGAGGGAGAAGGGGGATGGGGGAAAATCGCAGATGAGGGGGGAGAGAGAGAGAGAGAGTACATTGGAGGTTTTCGTCGAAATGAGAGGGAGAGACACCGTTGCCCGTCGCCGGAATAGTTCGTCGTCACCAGACTGGTTCGACGGCCGCTTGGTTTTGCCGTCGTCGGGTTGATCGATTGGAGGTGGGAGTGGTCGTGCTAGGGCTAAGCTGATTTGGGGATTTTTTTTTCATTCCCTCCAATTTATGCGATTTTCATTCCCTCCAATTTATGTATTGAAATGGTGAAGGCTGAAAAATAGTGGATTTCACCAGATTTTTTTTGCAAGTTAGTCCCTGTGTGGTTTGGACTGTGATTTAGCATGTGTGTATAATATATTGATAATATAAAGTCGGACTCGGCATAAAAGCATAACCTACTTGGCTACCACCAATTACATGACCTTTTTTAGTTTTTACACAGGCCCTTGTTTTGGGACAAGATTGACAATTGACATTGCCTGTGAACTAGAGCCCGTTTGAATAAGCTGAAAAATAAAAATTTAGTGTAAATTATAGATTTGTAGGGAACAAAAAATACTATTTATTTTGTAAAATGAAAGTGTTTAGGTTAACTTAGAATTTCAGTACTTAAACAAATCAACTAAATATTAAACTGAAAAAGTAGTTTAAAATTTCAACACTCAGCACTTAGGCTTAGTTTGGCTCCCATTTTGGTGTTTCTTCTTTTTTAAAGCACAATTTCATGTAATTCATTTGGTAACTAGTTTATGAGCTTTGCGAAAATTAAACTTAAGGCTTTTTTGGGGAAAACTTTTAAAAGCTCTGGAATGGATCTTGTAAAAGCTCAAGGTTATTTTTTGATTTCATGATATTTTTTTGAAGAATAATGTGTTACTTGTACAAAGTTATTAAATAATTTAATAATAAATTTTATAAACTATTTTTAAAAAGTTACGTGGTGGACAAACTAAGCATTAATATTTCAGTTAATCCAAATGAAATTTCAACGCTTAAAATTCTAACACTTAATATTTCCCATACGAACTCTAATCTAATATCAACGCTGACCCACTTGGAATATATGTGCCCTACCATGAACAAGTTTACGAGCTAGCTCTGACTTTAAAAACGAGGATGTGACCTAAATCTTCTGATATATAAGCGATGTGTTGGCCTTTTTAAAAAGATGAAAAACAAAAAATTATTGTTGCTGTTCTGACATACACCAAGTCATCAACAAGAGACACACAGTAGTGGAGAACATGATCAGTGATCACCTACTTGCTTGTACTCTAAGAAAGGTTGACAACTTCTTCTCATCCTCTAAAAGTTGTAGATCATCATTCATCATGAAAGGCCAACATCCACTTATTTATCCATACATATTATTTTGTGTATGTATATATATATATAAAAGTGAATTGGGTCGAGTGAACTTATTCAATGAATTGATTTTTAAGCCTAAAAGAATTCGTGGGTCAATGGGGCGCGTGGGTCAGCGGAGCAGCCCACGGGTTCTTTTTAGGCTTAAAAGTTAGTTCACTGGGCAAGTTCACTCGACCCAGTTCACTTAAAATCCTTGCCGTATATATATATATATATATATGTATATATATGTATATATGTCTATGTTTATGTAATATTGTATCTTGTATATTGGTTGTATGACAGTGTTGGATATATGATTTATTGCTAAGGGGAGCGCACACAAGGGGCTTAGAATAAATGGGCGTTCAGGGGTAATACCCATAAGACGATTTTTTCGGAGTAGTTTATATAACATAGACTAATTACAAGCTCTAATTTATAAAGTTTGAAATGATAGTGAAAGAATTTGGATATGACAAAACTAGTAACAAGATAGAAAATGTGATTGTACCAAATATTTAGGATACTCTAAATTACAATTAAGCCCAAATATTATATATAATGATTTTTGTTTAAAATTTTTGGTGGAACGTTGGATTACAATTAGGCCAACATTATATCTTGGGGACCAGTCTTAAAATTTTAAAATTTGTATGAACTATATATACAAATTTAATATATATTGGACTTTCTTCTTCTTCTTCTTCTATGTTCGTATTTTTTTTTGGTGATTATATACTTTACTTTGGTTGTCTCTTGAAATTGATTTGCCGTATTCACCTATTATTAATCTTTCTCGTGTAAAAAATCCTAGACTAATATTTGGGGTACTAATAAATTTCACTAAACACTCACACTCATACTCTATCTCTCTTAGTGTCACTAGGAGAGAGATAGAGTGTGGATATAAGTATTAGTAGAATTTGTTAGTGCCCCTAACATTGTTAAAAGTCCTAAAACCTTGGTATAGAATGGAACTTTTAGAGAAATTAAAGTAGTTGTACGTAATATCTACAGTCTACACTATATATTTATTATTTCATTTCATAAAATTAACTAGATAATTAATAATACCACGTAAGGAAGAATATTATAAATTTACGGTAGCCCGGAATTAAATTCAGTAGTGTCAATCAATAACTTAGGTCTGATTGATAAACTAAAAGTTAATTAAGCACCGGAAAATTAAATACTAAATTATTAGTGCTAAAAAATTTAAGTTATTGAACTTGTAGTACTTAAAATCATTTTTCAGGAATCGAAATACGCTGCATTGGGTAAAATTTTTGTACTAAAAGTTTTTAGTAAATTTTTAACTTCTTTTTCAGTAAAATGATATATAATCAAGAGCACTAAAAAAATAAGTACTAAAAAGTTTCATTTTCAACACTTAATTGAGTATTATCAAATAAACGCTTAGTATTGTTACCAAAGATATTTTAATTTTTTATGGAGAGTGAGTTCAAATTTTATTTTTAACCAAGTCAAGTGACAAAATTGACTTCATAAAGAATTGACAAATAACACCCTTCTCTTTGATTGACTTTCTTCCAATGATATTATTATAGGAAAATAAGTGTTAATATATACAAAATTATATGTAAACTTTTCCTTCTCAAAATTCGAGTGGATCTAATTGAATTCACTCCTCAAGACGTGGCCTCTGTCTATAGGTGAACTCACTTAAATTGAAGTCTAGTATACTAGTTTGTGCAGAGGGCGGATCTATCGAGGGGCAAGAGGTTACTTGATTTTACATAATTTTGTACATACTCCAAAAAACTCTATATATTACACTCAAGCCACCTCTCCCACCCTTAAAATGTAGAAACTCTCCATTTTCTTAGTTTTTAAATTTTAAAAAATTCTACAATACATCTAAGTATGATACATTCAATTTCTTGATCTCAATTTGAATTAGTAAGGTATTACTTTGTTGTACCTTTGGTGCGCGCCAATCAGTATTAAATTTTCTTATGTGCCATTTGATAATAAAAATATGGCATGAGGTAATTATTTTTAAATGTCATTTGTTAGCTACAATTTTATATGGGTAGCAAAAGGTTCCAAAGTTTTGTAATAAACGTTGATGTTTATATCATACATTAATGGGAGAAGATTTCTTGAGTTTTTGTATTAATAATATTTATAGCATTATCTTAAATTGCCTCCAGTGCGCTGCTCCCGAACCCCCATACTCTCAACTATCCCCAAGTCCACCAACATAAAATTTCTAGATCCGTCCTTGAATTTGTGAATCAAAAAATAATTTTAAATACATAATACTTCAAAACAAGCCACTACAAATTATGTTTCCCAACACATATTACTATATATATTTGCATCTCAGTGTGAATGTTACATTAACTCTGGTAATCTACAAGAACAACAATATTAGGCGCATATTTTCAACCACACTTCAAACTATATCCTACATTTGAAATGTATGTGTGCCGTTTGAATTTTTCACATTTTTCGGTGCACTACTTATACAGCACATAATACATACATTAAAGTAAAATTTAATTTGGGGTGTGATTGAAGATTTCTGCCTAACATTGTTGCTACAAGAAAAGTAAAAGCTACCTCGTTGCTTGTGAGAGAATTTCATAAAATCTACAATATTATTCAGCAGGATTGCATTTATGTAATTTTATACTCCTTATAATTTTTGAGAGTATAATTGTTAGCAATAGTAGACAAGCAAAATCATAAAAGCATGTGCATGACATGCAATGATGTCGCATGAGAGTGTGTGTTGATCTGATGTTATATTGTAAATATAAACCACGTTCTTTTATTAATAGTCTCCAACGTACGCTACCCACCTTGGTTAATTATTAAACAAAAATGTTAGACCCATAATATATTTTATAACATGTTTTATAATAGGGTTTTAAATATATGTATCTAGTGTTGTGTAAGTGGTGTATAAAAAAAATGTAAAAAATATTAACAACACATGGTACAACATATTTAAAGCCCTATTATAAAATGTGTCATGTGCCTAGTATTTTTCATTATTAATGAAAATAATGATAGTGTAAAACAGAGAGAGAGATTATAGAGAACACAAATATTATTGTGTAAGAGATAATTTACAAAGAATACAAAGGGTCCTATTTATAGCTCTCTAATCCTATACAGGGAATATTCCTAATCTAAACTAGGAATGTAATCACAAAGGATATTATATGATTTATACAATATATGATATTATTACACAATATATGTTAACAGCCCCCTTCAAACTCAAGGTGGTAAAATGGATATCAACTTGAGTTTGGAAACTAAATCTTGAAGGCGTCCTGGAGAATGAGATTTGGTGAAGATATCAGCAGTTTGATCAGCGGAAGAGACAGATACAAGCTGAGTGGTGCCATTAATTAGATGATGACGCACAAAATGACAATCAATCTCAATGTGTTTTGTGCGTTCGTGGAAAACGTCATTATGAGCAATCTGAATAGCACTCTGATTGTCACAGTAGATAATAGTGGTTGTGGAGTGAACAACTCCTAAGTCCTCAAGTAACCAGCGGAGCCAGAGGAGTTCTTGGGTAGCATCAGCTAAGGCACGATATTCTGCTTCTGTGCTAGAGCGGGCAATGACAGTTTGTTTCTTGCTTCTCCAAGAAATAAGAGAGTTACCAAGGAAGAAGCAATAACCTGTAGTGGAGCGACGATCAGTAGGATCTCCTGCCCAATCAGCATCAGAATAGGCACGACGTTCAAGTAAAGAATGGGCAGAAAAGTGTAGACCATGAAACATAGTTCCTTTGATATATCTGAGAATACGTAACACAGCTGCAAAATGGGACGAACGAGGAGCAGAAAGGAAATTGGCTTACAATATGGACGGCATAGGCAATGTCTGGTCGAGTAACTGTAAGATAGACAAGACCCCCTACCAGCTGGCGATACAGAGTGGGATCATCAAGAGGAGTACCATCCATAGGAGTAAGCTTAGAATTGAGCTCAAGAGGGGTAGGAATGGTTTTATTATCAGTGAGACCTGCACGAGAAAGAAGATCAGAAGAGTACTTTGCTTGGGAGAGGTAATATCCGTCAGTAGTAGAAGTGATTTCGAGTCCCAAGAAGTAGTTAAGTTTCCCAAGGTCTTTCATCTCAACATGCTGACTAAGATATGCCTTGAGATCTGAGTTGCCGGTTGCATCATCCCCCGTAATAATCATATCATCGATATAGAGAAGGAGTAGAATAGTTCTTTCCTTAGTCTTGCGAATAAAGAGAGCAGAGTCGTAGGAGCTAGAAGTGAACCCGAAGTTTCCAACAATAGTGCTAAATTTGGCAAACCATGCGCGAGGAGCCTGTTTGAGACCATAAAGAGCTCGACGAAGTTTACAGACCTGATGAGGAGAATGATGATAACCAGAAGGAGGGCGCATGTAAACTTCTTCACTAAGTTTGCCGTTGAGGAAGGCATTTTTCACATCCATTTGAAATAGATCCCAACGACGAATTGCTGCAACAGCAATGAGGCTACGAACTGAAGTAAGGCGAGCAACAGGGGCAAATGTATCCTCATAGTCAATACCGTACTCCTATGTAAATCCCTTAGCAACCAGACGGGCTTTGTAGCGTTCAATGGACCCATCAGAGTGGGTCTTGACTTTATAAACCCATTTACACCCCATAACATTTTTCCCATTCGGAAGATCAACTAAGTCCCATGTGTGATTTTGATCCAATGCCTGCAATTCATCATTCATCACTTTTTGCCAAAGCGGGTCAGAACAAGCCTCACGGTAGGTCTGAGGCTCATGATGGGATAAAATGGTAGAAAAAACAACAAAATCACGAAGACGGACTGATTGTGTTCTTACCCGATCACTGCGACGAGGATGATCATCGGAAGCTGGTGCAGATCCATCAGGCAAGATAGGCAGTTCAGGAGAGGGTAAGCTGGATGACTCAAGTTTATCTTCATTTTGGTTTTGAAGTATAGGTGTTGGAATTTGTAGTTCAAGGGAGAGTGAATGGGATAGAGACGGATTTATAGCAGTGGTGTCGGGGAACAGGACAGTGGAAGGATCAGTGAAGAAAACGGGAGTTGTGACAGGTGAGAGGTGAAACTGGGACATGGATGAGAACATTTTGTGCTCCCAAAAGACAACATGGGCGAGATATACGGAGACGTTTTGAGGAGGGATCCCATCACCGATAACCTTTGTGTTCAATGCCATAACCTAAAAAACAACATAGGCGGGCCCGAGGTTCTAGCTTAGTACGTTCATGAGGCTGAAGGAGAATAAAACAGGCACAACCAAAGATTTTAAGAGTGGTATAGTCAGGTGAATGGCCATACAGACATTGATAGGGGGATTGATTTTCTATAGTGGGAGATGGAATACGATTCATGGTATAAACAGACGTAAGAGCAGCTTCCCCCCAAAAATGTTCAGGACATGATGCAGAGAGGAGTAGAGATCGAACAATGTTGAGAATATGTCTGTGTTTGCGTTCAGCACGCCCATTTTGTTGGGAAGTACCAGGACACGACCGATGAGGAAGTGTTCCATGCTGACGAAGGAAGTGAAGAACTTTGGAGTCCTTATATTCGACAGCATTATCAGCACAGAAGACGTTGATAGGACATGAAAATTGTGTTTTGACCATATTAGCAAAGTCAAAATATATCTGTGGTAATTCAGAACGACTATTCATAAGATAAAGCCATGTATAATAAGAATAGTCATCGACAAAAATCATATAGTATCTAGATCCCCCCATAGTAGTAGTGGGAGATGGTCCCCAAACATCAGAATGTATTAAGTCAAAAGGTGCAGAGGAAACAGAAATACTTTTATTAAACGGCAATGCCGATTGTTTGGTAATTTGACAAGAGAGACAATCAAAATTGTCATTATTGACTGACCCTAGTTGACCACTAGACACAAAACTTTTTATACGATCAATAGAAGCATGTCCTAATCGAGCATGCCAGAGACTGAGAGAAGAAGTTGATGTCGTAGAGGCTGCCTTTTGAACTGACCGAGTTAGGTCTGGTGGAATATGAAGGCTGATGAGTTCAAAGAGGCGTCCAGTCTTACGGCCTATCCCAAGAGTCTGTCCAGTCCTTGGATCCTGCACACAACAACCAGAAGCAGAAAAATTTATACTGAGTCCAAGATCACAAAATTGACCAACAGAAATGAGATTCATTGTGAGATTGGGAATAAAGTAGGCATCAGGTAGAGATGTGTGACAGGTGGAAATATCTCCGATATGATTGACAGACATATGAGAACATGGTTAGTGTATAAATAGCGGAATTTTTGGTAGATAAGATGGTGGGATCGGGTGTCATATGATTACAACAGGAAGAATCGAAAAACCAAGAAGAGGTACCTGGAGTGACAGACATAATGTGACAGAACCTGTTTCAGAAGGTCTTCAAGATGGGCAGCAGAGAAGACCTCAGTAGGGGCAGTGACGGATGGACTCTCGGTAATTGTGGCAGCAGACTTATTTGAACCTTTGTAACTGGACCTGGATTGACCCCCTCGAGACGTGTTGTTACGAACGGTCCTGTCGGGATTCTTAAAGCAATCACTTTAATAGTGACCAGGCCCTATTGTCTTACAATGCTTGCAGACACGGGTGGGACAGTCCAAGAGAAAGTGACCAGGGAGTTTGCAGTAGTTACAGAGGATTGTAGAAGAGTGAGATTGCTGCGGTTGATGGTGCTGATTTTTATTTTTGAAAGAGGACCCTCTGCGAACTGCTAGAACTGCATTGGTAGGAGAAGTCTTGCAACTAGCAAGACGAGTTTCCTCTGATAGAAGCTCGGCAACAGCATGCTCCAATGTGGGTAGAGGAGTGCGATGGAGAAGAGATGCTCGAACTGTTAGGGATATATACTAAAAGCCATGCTTTATGTAGTTGATTTATTATTCATTTAATAAAATCAGCTAATCCATTTTTTTTATGAGAATCTGTGTGGGCAATGTTTGTATTATATTATTTATTTAATATTATGCATGTGTGTCTCTCATTCTATATAGTAGGTGGTTTGGTGTGTAGAGTTCGGCTTACATACGGAAGATCAGGCCATCAGATATTATAGAATGTAAGATTTTGGTTTACAGTCTTAGATGGGATTGGACACACCATCGGTAGGACTGCAGCATGGTGTTGTAGTAGGTTTGTCTTGACTACGGAAAACGGTATAGTTTTAACTCACTATGCTGGTACACTTTGTGTATTAAACGGGACTGACTTGGGGTAATTATCTTTATACTGACTTATAAGATAATTAATACCTCATGGCTATTATGAGTGCTTATGCTCTAAATCCTAAGTTAATTTGTAGACACGTACATTTGATATTTCACTTTGATCCCCAAAAGGGTGAGATCCTTAAATGGGTCAATATCTCATTGGATTGGGTGGCAATATTAATTGTGTGGTGGATATTAATTAATGATGGAATCCATGTCTCAATTTTGGGATTGATGATATCCCCTTGAGAAAGCTTATAAGTTTTGATTATGTCAAACCCTGCAGGTGGATTTTGTATCCGACATATCAGATAAGTTAAGCAGAGGATCTCAAGGAATTTTAAGAAATTAATTAAATATGATTGTCAGTAATTATATTTAATTAATGGATATCTGTAATCTTAACATGGGGAGATAATAAGCATTTAATAACATGGAGCTCGAAATATATTTTTGAGATAAGGGTAGGAGTGCAATTATAATTCTTTAGTGGTATGAATTATAATTTATGGAAATAGGAATCTGATTCAGTTTGAATTAGGGTTTCCTAATTCCATAAGGAAGCCTATTCCTTATTGACTTCTTATGGTCCCTATCGTAGCCTATATATATGCTGCTTTGGCTCTCTCATCAGCTAGCGTTTTTCTATATAGAGAATTATAACTCGGAATAGAAAAGAGAGTGAAAAAGAGGGAGAGCAGAAAACAGAAAGGATTTCGAAAGGGCCCACACTCAGTTCGATATTCTGGCAGCGGAGGAATACGGTAGAAGATCGTGAGCTGTTATCGAGCCCGTGTTCTCGATTTGTCTACTACAGCAATCCATTTTTGCAGCTCAAGGTAACCCTAGTTCCGCCCTTGTAGGGTTATTATAGATTTCATGAAAATTTTGCAGTACCAACTTATACACACTGTCAACGGATTCTGAGAACGCAGTTTCCTAACACGAACGGGCTCAAATTCATCAGTGAGGGCCATCAAAAATAGAATGAGGCGTTGTTGATCCCTATAGTGAGAGAACTTTTCAGCATCAGAGGGGTCGACCCATGTTGGTTCTGAAGAGGCAAGTTGATCCCAGACATAGTGGATTTCAGAGAGAAAGGTGTTGATAGATTGACCAGGTTGTTGTTGCATACGATGTAGATTCCGGAAAAGTTGATATTGGTGTGCAAGATCAGCAGTGGTGTACCGTTTTTCCAGAAAATCCCAGACAGACTTAGCAGTGGAGAATCTGCCAAATTGAAGGTGGATAGAACTAGTAGAGGTATTTCGAAACCACGTGATGATTTTGTGGTTCTTACTGTCCCAATCTTCAAGACGTTCAGCGAATTTGACAGCGTCTTCCCCGGTAGCTTGTTTTGGTTCAGGAATGTCGCCTGTGACGTATCGCCAGAGCTTGCGGCCTTTGAGAAAGCTAGAAATAGCTTGGGGCCAAGGTATGTAGTTGGTTCCATCCAAAATGGTGGAAATAGGATGAGAAAGGGTGGAAAGATCATTACGTTCCATAGTGAATAGAAAGGGTTGGGTCGGACTGGGTAGAAGCGGGTCGGGTGGATCAGGGTTGGCCGAAGGCGTGTTATTTGGTTATTGTTTGATATGGTATAGAGGATCGGTCAACTATAGCACTGAGATATAGTGGGTATTGGAATTGTCGGTGGTATTGGAATTGCAGAAGAATAAAATATGACCAACAATAGGACTATTAATAATAATAAAATATGAATCTCTTTGATTTGGTCAACAATCAAAGCAACGTTCTTGCTGATTGACTATATGATCAATAAAGGGCTAATAGACAAGGCTTTGACAGATCAGATTGATGGATGGTATCAATGGTATGGCAAATTGGATTTGTGGCAGATATGATAGGCGATGATGTTTATGGTGATAAATGACTGTGGCGGTGATTTGATGTTGATGACAGATTACCAAGAGCAGAAAAGGAGCGGCAGATTACCGAGAGTCGTTTGGCTCTGATACCATGAAAATAATGATAGTATAAAACAGAGAGAGAGAGATTATAGAGAACACAAATATTATTGTGTAAGAGATAATTTACAAAGAATACAAAGGATCCTATTTATAGCGCTCTAATCCTATACAGGGAATATTCCTAATCTAAACTAGGAATGTAATTACAAAGGATATTATATGATTTATACAATATATGATATTATTACGCAATATATGTTAACAATTAAAACGGCATCAATCAATTACTAAATAATTAGCAAAAATAAACATGCACTTCTTGTTTCACCATCACATCAAACAAGTTAGTCACGCCAGGGGGATCTAGAAAGTTATTCGGTTTGATAGAGGCTAGTGTAAGGGAATTTGGGAGCAGCGCTCTCGTGTATTTTTTTTGACCTATTTATATTTATTTTGTATATTTTTTGTACAAATGATGATATAAGCTTATGTTATAAAATTATCACAACAATATAATAGGGAGGAGCTTTAATATAATTAGTACAAAAACATAAGAGAAGGGGGCTTAATATGATAAATGTATAATGTCAAGGGGGCTTTTATAATTTTCAGGGGGACTTAAGTATAAAAATATTTTGTCTTTTATTGTAAATATGATAGCTTTCAACCACATCCCTTGTGGCTAGGGATGGCAATGGGGTGGGTTTTCCGGGTTCCCCACCCCGCCCCGCCCCGCCCCTAATAGGTAGGGTATGGGGGGGCTTAATAGGGTTAGGGGCGGGTATGGGGAAGGTTTTCAAAATCCGGGTCGGGGTCGGGTCGGGGTAGGGTCAAAAAACCCGCCCCGCCCCGAATATACTTGTATTTATATTTTTACCCCTCAATAGTTATGTGTATTACCATTTAAAAAAAAAAACTGCACTATTAGGGAACTAATTGGGTAAGTTAAAAAAAAACTGCACTATTAGAGAAAAAAATGCATTAAAAAAATTGCTTTTTCAATTTGTGTACCAAAAAAAAAAAAACATAATCGGGGCGGGGCGGGGCGGGGCGGGGTCGGGGACCCCGGGGGCGGGGCGGGGCGGGGGAGGGGGCGGGGAGAGCACTATGCGGGGCGGGGGCGGGGGGAGGGTTTACTGAAGCGGGGTATGAGGGCCCCGTCCCATACCCGCCCCGTTGCCATCCCTACTTGTGGCCGAGTGATAAGTTACTTGGGTATACTACCCAAGAGGTTTAGTGTTCGAATCATGCGTGGCCACTGGGTAATTCACCCGGCGACTCCAGGGCCTCGGGGGAATAGTCGAGATACGCGTAAATTGGCCCGTAAACCCCTGATGCGGTCTAGTTTAGTTGGTCTTCAAAATATATCTCCAGTGTGTCGAATTGAATTGATAAAATGCATTAAATTGAAAACTGACCGACTTGCTTAAAAAAAGACCAGACCGCACCGAACATGTTGACACCCCTAATCACACCTTCCCCAAGTCGAACACAGTTATAAGGATTCCAAATTGTGACTTCTAACGTTTTAAATTTTGTTTTTGTTTTATTGTTGTCTTTTTTAAAATAAATATATAAAACTGTGAGAGACATAATTTGAATAGCTCTGAAAGACATAGCAGTTCTAAAGTGATGTCCAAATTATAAATTGTAAATAGTTTGGACTTCTCTAATGTTTGTTATAATATAAACATGATAGTAGCTAGGTAATTTAAGAGAGACAAATACGGTGTGGAAAATTGGTTGATTCTGTTTGTTTTTTTAATTTAGTTAATTGGTATTTATCCCTGTAAATTGTAATGATCTTTTGGAAGAAAATTTTCATGGTACAATTACAATTATGGGTGATGGACCAAAAGTAATTGGCACCATTAGCTTTTGCTTTCTATTATATCCAGTATTGATTAGTATCTCATATTTGACGTAATATCAAATGATTCAAATTCAATAATGTTATGGGCAGACCTTACAGTATCACTAGAAAAAAGAGAAAATGTGGATGTAAGTGTTAATAGAATTTATTAGTGCCCCAAATATTACTCAATCAAATTATCAATATTCTCCCTTCTCTTGTGAATTTGCATTTCACTTCACTCTAATAACTCTACTAGCTAAATGATGCCCTTAGAATAACTATAACAACACAAGTATATATTTCAAAAATGTGAAAAGAGATATATGTCGTAAATAAATTTGATGGACATTATTTATCACTATTTAACATTTTGTAAAAGAAAATTGAATTATTATTTATAATTCTACAAATCATATACTGTATTTCAACAATTTGGGAATTGCAATATAGTTGGTTGTGAAGTGTAACACAAACCCAAACATTATGTCAAGTATTTTCGGCTAATTGACATAAACTAAAACATTAGGGTGAGGTTACTCATATTTACCGAATTATAAATCTACCCAACCCAGTTTTTTGACTGGAGCGTGAATGCCACTCTTTCTATACACGCGTGAGAATGCCAATTTGGTGTTATACTATTCTCTGTTTTTTGGTTGGTTAGATGGAAAGAAAGTGTTATTATACTATTGGATGATGAAAACCAAGCACTCTGCACTCCGACACCGGTCCCCCCCACGCTTACTACTCAGAACTTATCATTCATTCATATCGTTAAAATATCGTACCACGATAATTGATGTGTGTATATACTTTTTTTCATATAACATTAATTAACTAATACAGGTGTACTACTATAGATAATTTGGAAGGTTACTAAAAGCTTCCATATTTCAGCCGAGGAATCCTAGGTTTCCATCCCAAAAGGGCTGCTCTCTCTCTCTCTCTCTCTCTCTCTCTCTATAATGGAGTATATATATTCAATCACTAGGCAATTTGATGGGAGAGATTGAACAGTCATTTGCATAAAGTTAAATTTACTTTTGTGCATTTTTATTTTTTCTAAATTTAATTTTGCAAAGATAAAGTAAACAATGTAGCATGGGTAGTGCTAAAATGATAAACATAATTTATACTCCCTCTATCCTTTTTTTTTTTTTTTTTTTTTTTGTTTTATATTACATTTTAGGATTTTTTAAAATTAGTGGCTATTTTCTTAAATTGGTATGCAATTTTTATTTACTTTCCAAAATTACCCTTCCTTGAAATCTACACCAAGACAAAAATAAAAAAAAGTTATTGTAATGATTAGGGACAATTGTGAAAAGTAAGTATAAATTCTTTTTGTCCCTATAAAAAGTTGAGTTCCAAAGGAGAACTAAAAAAAAGGGACTCCCGTAAGTGTTTGTGCGCGTTCAGAATTTACTTGGCGACTTTGTACCTGATAAGAGACTTAAGTGAAATTTCCCGTGTCATCTATATTGTAATTTGTAAAAATAATGTAAATACATATTTATAGTTTGCAAAGAAAAAAAAAATCTCTCCAAAATCTAGCTAGTTTAATTATTGGGACCTATTTCATTTCATCCTAACATTTTGACTCACTGATTGTACAACCAGATCGAGTTTCCTCTTAGCTTGTGACTTGTGAGAGAATGAGCCACCTTTAGTATGTTTTAAAACTACTTTAATTTGTTAATCTAAGGCTTAGTTTGGTAGGGTAAGTTAGGTTAATTTAGCATACACGCTCCACAGTGGTGTGTTTGGTAGGGTAAGTAAGTTAAGTATATGGTAGGGAAACTTAATTTTACAATTTTGCTAAATATCTTACCATACAAGTAAACAATAGAAGCAAAGCTGGCTAGGCCCTAGCCGGCAGAGGGATTGTCGGCCACTCCTAGCTAGCAAGGACTTAGCCGGCCCACACCATTTATTACTTATTTTTTATTTTAAAGTTGTTAGGCTCAAGCTGACATTGGCATTGGCATTGCCGAACACCACCCGCTGGCAATGCCTCTGCCTGTTGGGGTATTTTATTTTTTTCAATGTAAATTTTATTAGAATAATAATAATAAAAAATGACCAAGTGGTAAAAAAATGCCGGCGCACCCTAGTCGGCACTCCCTTTGCCGGTTGGACTTCAACATCATTGTGGAAATTCTCTCATCCATATAGCAACTTATCTTAAATTTACCCTATTTGGTGGTACACCACTAGAGATGCTCTAAACTCTCAAACAAGATAAAAAAAACTACCATCTTATCTTTTCTGTTATCTTCTTTGTCTCCTCACTTCTGACTTTCTCTTCTCTTCTTTTCTTTTCTCTCCCAAACTCCTAAACATAAGGCTATAAAAAACAACTAGCTAGTAAACTAGTTTGGATAAAAAAAATTAACTTACTTTGTGATAAATGAGCCAAACTCAATTTATATTGGAGAGGAAAGACGTCACTATAGTTTTTTAGCAACTTTATAGTATGATCAAATTTTGCCTTTGTGATTCGTCCATATGTGACTTGTATAGGCTCTTAATGTATATATCATATCATGTATATAGTAATAATTAGTTAACATATTACGAAATGACATGCATTAATGTATATAATTACCAGTAGCCTATATAAAGGCCTCTTTATAGAAGAAGAAGAAAAATCAACTGAACTAGATTTAGATCCAGGGCTGCGATTGGGAAGAGGAAGAAGAAGAAGGAAGGAGATTTTCAAGAGAGGAGACCTGGTGGTGGAGGCTTGTGTGGCGTGGGCGGTTGGTGGTGGCGTCGAGCTCGGCGTGAGGTGCTGGTGGCGTTGTGGCGAGGCTGGTGGTGTGTCGTGTGTGGTCGGCAGTTGGTGTGTGGTCACTGGTCGGCGGTGGTGAGGTTGGAGGTCAGCGAGGCAAGGGTGGAGTTTGGTGCCGCTTCTTCATCTACACACAGTCAACATTGAAATGAAAGAGGGGAAAATGTTTTTTTTTTTTAACTCAAACCCTACTTTTAGCATATATATTTATATATATGGAGTATCTAATTCGATTTTCGGTTCGGTTCGGTTCGGTTTCCTTAACTAGTACCGAAAATCGAACTGATCTAGTTAAAACAGTTCGTTTCGGCCCGAACGCAATTTGGTTCGGTTCGGTTATCAGACGAATTGGCTATTTTAGTTCGGTTTGGTTAAAAATTTCGGTTAACTGAACTGTTTGCCCACTCCTAACTAGCGGACTGCTAGATCTCCGTTTGCACTGGGTATTTTTCTGTCACACCCCAACCCGCCCCAGCGGGCTAGGACACGTGTAACAAAGGATTACCAATAACAAAACACCCTCTAATAGCAATAAAACAAGAGTTAAATATAGTAAAATGTATTCATTAGCTTAAACCAGTACAAGGGTAAAATTTTCATTAAGAAAATGTGTCCAAACTTTATATCAAAAGATAGCCCTGCGTGTCTCGGTTCCAACGCAAAAAACGCGAATTTGAATTTTCTAGAAAGAGTTATGTCCGTTTCCGTAAAAGTCGTCAGACTGAAAATATACCTGCGAATTCTTTGTTTCCTAGCTACCAACTAACCAATAAAATAAAATTAAAATTTTAAAATCGTCGAATGGTACTTGGACAAAGTTTCCCCTATTACAGCACCATTCTCCCTGTTAAACAAAGAATTGAAACACCAAAATTTCACCAAAAAACTTGAAAATACTTTCAAACCAACTCACAATTCATATTACAAGGATTTAATATAAAGCCAAAACATAAACTTATTTCCAAGAACAAACACTAGGAATATAACTACTCATCTAAACTCATTTACATATGAACATATTAAGCATTAACCATTTATCTCAAGCTATCCTAGAATTCCCACAGTTTAACGCTTCTCACTGTGATGCTCGTTCGTACATGCGTGGTCATTAGCCACAAAAATTGATTAAGCTTTCGCTTAGTGAGTACATGGTGCTAATCATGCAATTGAAATATTTAATGTATCATAAACACCAATTAAGCATTTACAATAATAAATGGTAGCCAACGTGTCAAATAATCAATCACCATCGTATTGGACCCTTGATTCTGGGTCATTCTCACTTTGTCGTCGCTTTAAAAGTGATATCACACACTCTCTTGTGACCGTAGTCAATTCGTTGTGGTCGTCACCACCGTCCCCTTTTCTCTGAGGACTTCATCATCATCCCCCTTTTCTCTGAGGAATGGGCGTCCCTTATATACGGGCTAAATAATGGTGATTATCAATTGACACCCTTTGACCCAAATAAGCACATAAGCAACTCAACATGTCAACATAGCAA
This sequence comes from Hydrangea macrophylla, assembly GCA_033977485.1. Taxonomy (NCBI): domain Eukaryota; kingdom Viridiplantae; phylum Streptophyta; class Magnoliopsida; order Cornales; family Hydrangeaceae; genus Hydrangea; species Hydrangea macrophylla. The sequence goes on along the minus strand of CM066983.1, from coordinate 113,405,275 downwards.
TTCAACATTTTTGGACATGTTAAATAATAATTAATCACATGCTTTTCTACTTAATCACAATTAAGAAATTTAAGCATTTATTAACAAATAAATAATATTAAACATCCAATTTTGGGATTAGGACACTCACCTCACGAATAAGTCCCAAATAAGCCTAGAAATTCCAACTCCTTCGCAAAACTAGCTCTAGATACTCCCAATGATATTCCTACATATATATATATATATATCACATATATGTATCACCCCTTAGAATGGGTCGTGGAAAAACATTACCAAAATTGAAAAAGAAAGACATAGAAATAACCCTCTCACCTTCACGAGTCCGAATATGGCTTTGATTCGCGAAATAGAGGTCACACGACGAAGCTACGGCGAGAAAATGGCGCGAAACCCCTTTTTTTCTCTTTTTTTTTTCCCTCGTTGCAGACTCTCTGTAACTCTTTGATTCTTTTTTTTTTTTTTTAACTAGCTAACTAGCCGACTAGCTTAGAAGATATATATTAAAATTTTTGTCGTATTTCTATTTACACCCCCATATATTTCTAAAGTCCTATTATGAAACCCCCAAAATTTTATATTAACTACCAAATATCTAAGTGGGTATATGTCTATGTCACGTATGGGTCCCAAAAGTGGTCTCAAATATTTTATTAAATTACTAATTAGCCTAGTAATTATGAATCATATTCCAATTCGTCCTCACACGGTTACCCAAACTGGCACCATAAAAGATCATAAGTAGTAACAAAATATTAAAACAATTAAACAATTATTCATTTAATCACATAAATGCAACTAAATGCAATTTATCTAATCTGGACCTCCCGTGGGTCCCATTTCACATCTGTCTAACTGTGCCCTTATCAAAGCACTTATCACATCAGGGTAACTGAAACTTACCCAAATATCACATGCGATTAATTATAGTAATTAATGCATGAAAATAAATATTACTTCTATTTTCTGGGTATGGGTATTACATTTTCCATATGGGACTTGTCAACTTTAGACTGGTTTTTGTCTTGAAAATTACCTCCGCTCGACCATCACCATCACCGTCACCGTCACCGTCGCTTCCACTCATTCTTGCGCTCACTCGTCAGTTCCGCCCTATCAATGCAATGCTATTCTAGTTCACCCTGTTCAAAACGCTAGTATCGACGGTTCTGCCCGTTCAACCTAATTCTGTGAAAGCAAACCCACCGCCTCAGCTCTCTCTCTCTCTCTCTAGGCGATTCCTGGAGAGAGAGGGCAGAGCTTGCTTTCCCCCGCCCTTGCCACAGCCGCCGTCCCTTCCCTCCCTCCACCGTCCCCCCTCCCCCTCCTTCGCCGGCGCCCTCCCTTCCCCTTCTCCTTTCCTCTTTTTGTCCTCAGTCTAAATAAGGCCTTGTGTGGTTTTCTCCTCTTCCTTTGTGAAGATCTCCCCCTTCCTTTGTGAAGGTTGTTTCTCGTGTGCTTTCCCCAGATTTGAAGATGTTTTCTTGCAGATCTGGTGTTGTCTTGTTCAGAGCTGGGGTCCTCAAGCCAGTTCTGGCACATCTAAGTTCTCTCCTCAAGGAAAGCGGCAACCGCGACCTCTTACCCGTCCAGGGTGGTACTCTGGTATTCCGGTGGATAGGGGTTCCCATAGCTTACACGCATGTGGGTATAAACTCTCCTTGGTTGCCTCTCTTAGGTGCACGGGGATGTGTTCCTGTGTTTTCCTTTTTTATTTTCTGCATGAGGCGGGAATCTTGTCCCTCCCTTGCTTTTCTGTTGTTGTTTGGCCAAAGATTATCCGTGTGTTGTAGGATAGTCCTTTTTTATTTTATATACTTGTGTTTGTTTTGATGATATATATTGGTGTTTTAGCAAAAAAAAAAAAAAAAAAAAAACCTAATTCTGTGATACGTGTTTCATGAGATCCGATCCACGATCACTTGATTACAAACTTTTGAATTTCATTTGTATTCCTACACTCAGTTTAAGGGGGATGTTAATGTATACTATACTTTTTTCGGTCAGAGTATATGTCATGTATATCATGTATATGATATTAATGTATTATGATCTAATATGTATATATTAATGTATATAATTATCTGCAGCTAGCCTATATAAAGTCATTTGTGTGACATTGTAAAAAATAAGTTCTAACACAACTACGTACACAAGAGATTCATATCCTCTAACATTGGCTATATGCAAATGCTTCCAAAGAACTTTATTATTAAAGTAGTATCCATATTAGAGCACACAAATCATATTCAACATGACTCATTTACAGCTCTACACATATGGACTGTCACATTTTTGGCTACTAGGTGAGTTGGCATTTTATTAAACACGTAAATACAACAAAAGGAAATCGTATCTTCTTCTACAAACTAAGATATTTCAAAGAATTGAAGATATTGCCAAAAGTGGAAGGAATGGACCATTGCTAAAAAAAATTGAAATAGTTATTCAATGCACCTTATAAATACTTTCACAATTATTGAACCAACCGTACAATTTAATAGCACCACCTAACCAAGTGTTTCATTGTTATGGTGGCGAATATATATATATATATATATGTTGATACATGTCTCATTCAATTGTTTGTTTTTGGGTTTGGATATGGGTGTTCAAAATTAAAGTTATGTAACACACTAATCAAGTCCTAACTCCTATCAATGTAAATATGAGAAATTATCTTGTATGATATCCCTGGCTTTCACTGTGATTTCTGTATTTTTTGAATCTCACATCGATTTTACAGTAAAAGGAGATCACAATGTGATCACGATCACATGGCATATTTTTCGAACCTTAAATTTGTAGAGTAACCATCCCATGTCACTTCCCCCTCCTCCCCTTCCCTTTTCCCTTCTTCCTCTAAGTTCAAATGCAATTTTCCATCAAATATATACTCAGATTCTTGTCTATGCATGGTAGAAGCTACACAAATGCATATATTCAAAACTTTATTACAATGTATGCCCACATTTTACCGCTATGTTGAGATGATCACTTCGGTTGCATAAAGTGATAAGCAAATGTAAGGGCTTGTTTGTACACACACGCATCTATATATAAAACAGGATCGGTTTCAGTTTCAGTCTCATTTTCTATCTATTTTTTTTTTAGAACTAAGATTGAGTTGGTTGAGGAAGAAAAAATTTTAAACGTATTTTTGAATTAGGCACACAAGCCAGTTCCTAAACAAGAAAAGAATATCTACCAAACACGCACCTTTATGGAGAGAATCTTAAGACTAGATGCTCATTCAACGGTTAAAACTCACCTTCTCATGTGAGAAGCTTCTCATAATAGTATTGCCCTTCTTTAATTATCTTTCAAACACTCCTAATTAATGAGAGATGACAATTGTAAATTGAGTTATAGTATGTGCCCCAAGCATATAGGAAAAAAAAGTCCATGAGAGTGACCTCATGACACATCAAAGAACTTCCTAATTTAGCTCAATATGAATTTAATTGAAGGCATTTGTCAAGTCACTATATACTCCATGGATTCCAAAAGCTCAAGTTCAACATTTCAAAATTCAGTGAAAGTGGCCTCTGTACAGAATCTGATTAAATATTTATTATTTCTCCTTCTAATAATTTTGACTCATGATTTATTTTCTTCAACTAATTATCTGTACAAGCCCAAAAAGGTGAATTGACTATATCCATTTGGATTAAGGTTATTGAAAAATGACTTCAACAGTATTTTTTGTTCATGCATAAAATTTCACACGAAAATCATTTCATGATTCGAATGTCTTACGTTGAATCATACAGATCATCAGCCGATTCTTTTTTCTTTTTTCTTTTTTTTTTTAGTGCAATGTTTGGAAAGATAAACAAAGCATATATGTGAGATATTCATTAAATTGATGTTCAATTGATAATATCGCCAGCAAATGGAAAGAGAAATTGATGACAGAGATGGTCCAATATTGTAGCAAAACCACGTGCATAGATGCATCAAAGTTTGGAGAGATGAGAAAAAGAAAAACTAAAGCCTAAAGGGCTAATTGCACACTGAAGTTTAGGTAGTTTTGCACTTTACATTTTAAAGTATCAAATTTGGTATTTTGGTCCTTAAAAATTTGGGGTGAGTTACATTTTAATCCCTTCAAGATTTTTTTGGACAAAATTTGTACTTTTAGTGACGAAATCATCATCACTTAAGTGTAATTTGGACTTATTCGACATAATTGTGAAACTTAGGGACTAGTGCCAGCTTTGAGAAATTAGGGTGCAGAATGTAAAATTGCCCAAACTTTACGGGTGCAAAGTGCAATTAATCCAAAACTAAATGAATAAACATCTTATCTTTTTAAGTTATTAAGTGGAGTCATAAACATATTGTTGTATGTATATGTATAGAGAGAGAGAGAGAGAGAGAGAGAGAGAGAGTGTGAGGCTTTCAACCTTCCTTGGCGAAGGATCCGATGCACATAACTCTCTCTCTCCTTCTAAGCTCAATTACAACCGTACGTATGTTCTCTCTCTCTCTCTCTCTCATCAAAAGTGTAGAAAAAAATCCAAAGAAGCTCAGAAAAGATTGTGATTTGATGATTATATTCCATGTTAGATCTCTATAACAACCACCCTTTCTTGTTCCAAGCTTCCCTATAGCTCTCTCTCTCTCTCTCGCTCGCTCGCTGGTAGGCTAGCATTCATGTACTCAAAATTCGACCATTTTTCTTTTGTGGGTATGTCAAATTCAGAGTCTTTTCTCGCTAAAGACGATAAAAAACAGCTCGAATTCGAAGTTACACCAAGACCCACATTGGATTTTGAACACGAATGTGAAGTTACAGCCTCAAATCAAGAAGATGATGACAGAGAAACAGAGAATTGCGGCGCCTCTGTTTCTTCCAAAGAGCTAAAATCAAAAACACCATCATTAGGTGAATTCGAGGCCTCCGAGGATGACAATATTGATGGGTTCAGAACTCCAACATCTTTGGAACACAAAATTCCACTGATCAAACAATGTCCACCAGCACCAAGAAAACCCAGACCATCTCAATCCACGAAAAGAAAATTGACTCCGAATTTTGGCGAAACTCTCGAATTTGATCTATCAGAAGAGGTCGAATCAATGTTTACTCCAATTGCTCAAGAAGATATTGGCCCCACGATCAAGAAAGCTCGAAGAGACGGCACAGATTAAAGATCAAATTATGTCTCTTAATTGGTAAGAAGAGTCCAGTACTATATTTGATTACTCCGGAAATGTTACTTCTGTTTACATTATATATATATATATATATATAAAATATGTTAGATAGAGAGAGAAGTTTTATGAGTTGAGCTAGATTTTGATATTGAGGGATTGGTCTAAGTTGTTGATCTGATTATGTAAAGTTAAAGTGAGGAGAAGATTAGAGAGATGAAGTATAGAGCAAGGAAAAGAGGCAGACAGAGACTTCCAACTTTTTTGCATCCTACTTCTTTTGTAATCAAGGTGTTATTCAGTTTTAAAGAACAGAATATATTCTTCAAATGTTAAATTAAATTCAGAATTTTGTTCCCTTTCTTTTAATTCTGAAAGTTAAGCACTTTAATAAATGTATGTATGTGTATATATATATATATATATGACATTAATTCTACAGCGAGAAGAAGTCCTTTGGAACCATTAGCCAACATATATTATTGTAGGAGGAAGAAAGTAGCTGCCTGTAGTAAAGGATAAATTATTCCGTGACGGTCACACCTGTATGAATGAATTGAGCATTTTTGTGAGTGTTAAATGGGTCCTATAATAATAAAGTGATGACAGTAATAAAAAAGAAATATTCATGTCGCATGAAATAATTTCATAATTAATTTGTTAGTAGTGTAGGTTTTGCAGAGTTGTTGTTGAGTGGATTGAATCATTGCAGTACTGGTACAACTATTGATGAAATATGCATGTTGTTGTGAAGAGTGTAATGAAGGGCAGATTTGGGTTTCCAATTAAATAACCTTTAATAATGTGGTCATCCTCTATTGATGCATGAAAATTCAGCTTTATACATTTGTTCTTAAATGTCAAACTTAATTTCCCAAGACAGCAAAACATCCTCCATCGTGAATCTTCTCAAATGGCTCAAGTCTTAAATAGTACTAGTAAATGAACACTTCTGGGAAATGTGGTCCTATGGTTTTTCATATGAGAGTAGTCATGTGGTTGTATTGCCATAAAACTGGCTCTGTCTTCTTCTTCCTTTTTGTGTGTGTGTGTGTGTGTGTGTGTAGGGGGGGGGGGGGGGGGGGGTGTTTGTGACTTGTGTGTGTCCAGGCTAGCTTGCGGCCTTGCGCGTACCTCGACTAATTATCCCTCCATAGGTATGGCCACCGCACCTCCTAGTCGTGTAACGTCCACCCATAGGTTGACTGATCATGCCTGATTCCAAGAATAGTAACGCTCAAGTGAGGTTTCGAACTTAAAACCAAAGGGAATTACTCCAATCAGCCCCAAGCCTCGTCCACTCGACCACTCCCCTTGGAGTTGAACTGGCTTTTGAAGTCCATGCTTTACAGAGTTGTTTTATTTTTATTTTTATTTTCATAACCATTGAAACTAAAAAAAAAAAAACAATATATTTATATTTCATTTATATAAATACTGTTAATTGGATTTGATTATCCGCTAGCGTGTTTGAGAGAGCGTTTGTAGATTATTGCCTAACCGGACCTTGATCACTTAGGTACCTTACAATAACTACCAATTGAGTATTTTAGCAACCAAAAAAAAAAAGTGAATAAGAGGTTTGATCGACCATCCCTCCGTTCGTATTATTTTTGAGTTTGTAATAAGTATAAGCATTTTTATAGCTGAAAAAGAAGCTTAAACCATAGAAATGGGTTCTTTATAATTCTGTGATACAACGAATAGATTTTGGTCCAATCATACAACCAAAAAAAGTTGTAACAAATCAAAATCTTTTTTTAATACATCAAATTCATTGCATCAAATTGTGGTTCTCTAACTAATACATCAATTCAGCCCAAAAAAAATAATAATAAAATCTTACACATTTTTTTAAATTTTATTTTAGTTTTTAAAATCTCTGGATGGGTCATTGTAGTGAATAAAATAACAAAAAATAACAATTGCTGCATCATTTCAATGCAGCAATTTGCTGTACGGGTCTGCTGCACTAAAACCCTATGTATGGGATCACTTGGATAGAGAAGGTCCCCTTTTGGCAACACTTTAACACATCTACAGTTCACACTGATGGAAAGATATAAGGATAATGCTATAAATTTTGATTGATATGAAGATAAATGGTGTAACAGTCAGGAAATTAACACACTGTAAGGCTTTGAAAACATTTATGAGTAACATTTTTTTTTTATTTAAAAACATTTATAGAGTCACCAACACTTGGGAAAACTTATTAATTCAGAAAGCAAAATGTCAAAATGTGAGCCAATCTCTTTTACGTGCCAGGGTTAAAATCAGACGACATTTGTGTACGCACTGTGTGCTCGCACAAGTATCAATTTTTAGGTGAAATTTGATATTTGCACCCCTTGCGTGCACATGAGAGTCTCTTAATTTTCACAACACAAGCTTACTAAGCTTAACAAGAGGAACCATATACAAAGATGGAAAAGCTTTCATCTTTTAATCAACGTGGGGCACAAACCATATTAAGTTGAAAAACTTTGTTTGAATTTTGAAATAAAAGGCCCATGGCCAAAATTAGAGAAGTTCAAATAATAAAGCCCAAAGTCTTTCATCAAAAATAAATCCATCTTACACGTGGTTAACAAACCACGATTGGATGTCTTGAAATACTGAACTGCAATTGCCAAACAGAGCCAAAAAAAAAAAGCTTGACACACAAGAGGAGAAAATAACAAATTCATATCTCCACACCACATGACTTAATAATGGTCGCTGAAATTTTATTACCTCTTTGGATTGTCCTTTGACGTCTCAAAATGACATAATCGTAATTGTGCCACATGGAAAAGTTTTAGCTCTCCGGGGGACATAAGATACAACATTCGTACACTACTCTCTAATAGAGTATTTTCTTTTCTTTGTTCTTTTTTCTTCTCTTTCAATTAGTTGGGCTGTACTTAAAAGAGGGACGTGAGGACGTAATGAACAATTGACTCCCCTTGACCATTTCTTTCATTCCAACTAACCAACCAACCAACCAACCAAAAAAAAAGAAAAAATAAAATAACGGTCATTCACCCTTGTTTCCCTCTCTCTCTCTCTCTCTCTCTCTCTCTCTCTCTCTCTCTCTCTCTCCCCAGCTGTTTCCCTGAGAATTATTCCCAACATTTGCTTTCTGCCTGTATTCCCCACTCCATTTCTTGATCCATTGAGGTATTCCACCAAATGTGCAACAATGGATCGACGAACATTGACGATGAACTGGGACGGTTTAGGAGAAGATGATGACGATGATCGCTTCTTCGAATCATTCGATCGAATATCTTCAGCAGTTTCTCTTGATTTGGCTTCATCTGGGTCCGATGAAGATGATGGTTTCGATGATAGCCGAATGTCGTTTGCCTCTGCATTATCATCGGCACCCATTGATGACTTCCGAAAATTCCAAGCCGTCACGGCCCCTTCGTCCATTTTGGAAGATTACAACCTTTGGATGGCCGAACCAGGGTCCATCAAAGATCGCCGTAGACGACTCCTTCAAGGTATGGGATTATCGAGCAACAAGGACCTTATAAGCCTCACAAGCACAAAGCTCAACACAGCTGTTTCAAAGAAAATCAGCAATGGTCAAATCCCAAAGTCCACAGGTGCATCAAAACACGAAAATGAACCTTCACCTTCGCCTTCGCCTTCGCCTTCACCTTCACCTTCAATGCCAATGCTGCTTGTCAGATCAAGATCAGATGGAGATATAGTATCGATTTCTGTAAATATCAAACAAAGGAAAGAAGAATTGATTGGTTCCATTTCCAAACAACACCTTACTAGAACATCGTCTGCAATATTAACAACCCACATAGGAGTAGGTCAATATGGTAATTCTGGAGCCAGAAACAGATCATCAAGACCCAATGGCGGTGCATTGTCAACGAAATTGTCTAATAACCAGTTTGGCGCGTTCTTTTTGATAAAGAATTTGGACACCGGTAAGGAGTTCATTGTCAAAGAGTTCAATGAAGACGGAATGTGGAATCGGCTCAGTGATCTTCAGACAGGAAAGCAACTAACAATGGAGGAATTTGAAAGGTGTGTGGGCTATTCACCGGTTGTTAAAGAACTGATGCGTCGTGAAAACTTTTCAAGAAATCTTGACGATGGAAGGAAAGTGAGTATGAATTCGTACCTTAGTAAGAGCTTTAGATATAGCAAGAGACGTGGAGTTGAATTCTTGAAAAACATAAAGGGGGTGGCGAATTCCATGAGCGGATTAATGGTTGACAAAGAGAGGGAATTTCCACAGATGGATCAGCGTCCAAACAAGAACTCATCGTCCTCCCAGTGGGTTAAAGTCCGTCAGCACGGGAAGTCATGCAAGGATTTCACTGCTCTGCATATGTGTCAAGAAATTCAAGCTCACGAGGGATCAATTTGGACTATAAGATTTAGTTTGGACGGACATTACCTTGCTAGTGCTGGAGAAGATCGAGTGATTCATGTTTGGGAAGTCCAAGAATGCGAAGTTATGTCGATGAGGACTCCAGAGGATTTGAATTCAGCTAATTCCACTCCACTTCACCCTATGATGTCTGGTTCTCCCGATCAGCCCCCACTCGCGGAGCTTTCACCAATGCCGTCGGAGAGGAGGAAAAAAGGGAAGAATTCTTCTAGCAGAAAGAAGGGAAACTCAATTCCCCACTATGTCCAAGTGCCAGAAACTGTATTCTCACTCTCGGAAAAACCAGTGTGCTCTTTCACAGGTCACCTGGATGATGTCTTGGACCTGTCTTGGTCGAAATCTCAGGTCAGCTTCTGAACCACCTATTTAACATAAAAGGGTAGGGTAGAAAAGAAAAAACAACTAGAAGCTCATTTGATCATTTAGTCTCATAGGTTTGTGGATTAGAGAATGAAACAGAAAAGTAAAGGAAAATAACAAGGGACATTAGAAATTTTTTAGAAAAATAAAAAAAAATTATAGGAACCACTAAAAATAGGAAGGAAAGTTACTCACGAAATTCAAAATTCTTTATTTGTTTTCAACCTATTTTCTTTTCCTTCCTATTTTAATCATTATGTTCCTTGTTACCCAAAACGGGGGGAAAAAAAATAAAGGAGAAAAAAAAATAAATAAAAAAAATAAAGAAAAAACAAGAAGGATTTCCTCTGTGTTTTTCGTTTCCTTTACCTCACTAAATTCATGAAACAAACAAAGCATAGTAGATCAGAACAAAACTCCATTTCAAGAAAACTATAACATGTATCACTCCATCAACTGTGCCTACATTGGCAGTGGGGTGTTAAACGAATAGCAACTGAAAACTGCCTTCCTTTCTTAAACATGCAGAAAATATCCTTCTTCATTTGGACATACATAGTTGACATACAATTAAGCGACTTTTTATGGATTTGCAGCTACTGCTTTCCTCTTCAATGGACAAGACAGTAAGGCTATGGGATGTGGAAACTAAGAGTTGCTTAAAGTTGTTTGCTCACAATGATTACGGTAAAATGCCTGCATTATTACACCTTAAACAAGGCCTAACATGACAAAATTGATCAGGTTCAGTCTAACATACTATTCCTTACACGTGTGTGCTTGATTTGGCAGTAACTTGTATACAGTTCAATCCAATGGATGATGATTATTTCATCAGTGGCTCACTTGATGCAAAGGTTCGAATTTGGAGTGTACCTGATCGGCAAGTTGTGGACTGGGCTGATCTTCACGAAATGGTTACTGCTGCTTGTTATACTCCTGATGGTCAGGTAGAGAAACTCAGTTTACAACTTCTCGCATATGTTTGATGGACTCGGGTTTTCATGCTTCATTTTGTCTCTGTGAACTTTAATAGAGTGCAAAATCAAGAGAAAGAAAGTAGTAAATTAAATGGTATTAACATAGGACCTATGTCCACAATTTACAATTTTCTAGTATTCTGTTTCAAGTTTCAACTATCAACCTACTCTGACAAGGTGTACATATATTCAGAAGAAAATCTCAACCCACATAATCAATAATATCTTGAAGGAGTTTGTTGGAATATTCGGATTGATATTCCCGTTAATTATAGATAGAAATGTTTTAGGAATAATTTGATTTAAGATGATTTGGTCTTATCTTGTATTTTTCCTTTCTTTTCTTTTATTTCCTTTATTAGCTTCTCTTCATAGTTGTATATATACGGTGTAAATTGACAGTGAAAAATAAGAAAACAAAGTTTCTTCTTGGTATCAGAGCCAAAGAGAAATCAAACCCTAAAACAAACCAAACCACCACCACCCGCACAACCACACCACCTTGCGCCGCAACTACCAGCCACCAGCCAGCCAGCGCCGACACTACCAGCCACCTCCACAACCAGCGCCGGCCACCAGCCCCTTCCCCACTCTCGGCGCACACACCCAGGCCCCGCAGCCCCTTTTTGGTTAGCCTAGGCTAACCCTTGCGCAACTCTAGGCTGCGTCTTGCCCTGTTCTTGGGTCTTCTGATGGTTTAGAGCCCCTTTGTGCTCTCTTTTTCCTCTCTTGGGCTACCTGGGGTGTTCCGGTAGCCTCTGATTGCTGCTGTTTGTTCTTTTTCCAGCAGCCTTTTCAATCCGTGGTTTCTCTTCTGCGCCTTGTTGATTCTCTATTGGGGTTTCTTGATTTTGCAACAATGACTGACACTGGAAAGGATAAGGGTACTAATCAGTCTCCTCCCGGTTCACATCCACGCTCGGATCTATCTATGTCCCTGACTCCACATTCGCCTGCGCAAAGGGTTACCACTGTTCTCATGGATGGGCAAAATTTTGCCGCATGGTCTCATTCCATTCGTCTTTTTCTTGGTGCCAGAGGCAAGTCTAGTTGGCTTCTTGGCACGACACCTAAGCCTGCTCCCACCGACTCCACCTTTGATCAATGGAATATGGACAACTGTACTATCTTGGGTTGGTTGTTCAATTCAATGGAGCCTCGTATTTACCATATGTTCATGTATCACACGTCTGTTCATGGCCTGTGGAATGCTTTGACTCAAATGTATGCACATAAGCACAATGAATCCCGGATTTATCAACTTCATCGCGAAGTTTCTCAATCGCCACAGGATTCTCTCCGGCTAAGTGTCTCTGATTATTTTGGATATCTTCAGTCTCGTTGGGAGGAGTTGGCTCAGTACGAGCCCCTTGGTGATATTCCTGCTGAAGCCGCTACTATTATTGTTCAGCGTCTTGACCGTCTGCACACTTACCAGTTCTTGATGGGTTTGAAATCTGAGTTTGAATCCCTTCGCACTCAGATTTTGAACACGTCCCCTATGCCCTCTCTCTACGAGGCCTTTGCTATTGTTGATGGTGATGAGCGTCGTCGTCAGTTAATTCAGACTTCTATCTCTTCAGTTCCAGATTCTCCTGCAGTTCCTGATCAGATGGCCTTTGCAGCCCACACCGGTCCTCGTCCCAGCGGTCGGAAACCTCCAGTTTGTAAGCACTGTAATGTTGTTGGTCATACCAAAGATCGCTGTTTTCAGCTCCATCCCGAGTTGAAGAAACAGTATGCCAACCGAGGACGGAACCCGGGTCCAACCCGCTTCGCTACTATTGCTGAGACCGGCCCGGAACCTAGTACTCCTGATCTTGGCCAACTGCACCACAATCAAAGTATGCTTCAATCTCAGCTTGGACAAATTCAGAGTCAACTTGGCTCCCTTCTTCAGCAGCATCAGTCCTGCCCTTCTTCCACAGCTGCCATTGCTACAGGTACTTCCACTGCTTTACATGTTAAGACAGGAACTCCAAGGTGGGTTTTGGACTCAGGAGCCAATGATCATATGACTGGTGAGTTATCCCTTTTTTCGTCCCCTCTTATACCTGTTAACCAAACTGTGAGTATAGCCGATGGTTCCACCACTCGTGTCCAGAGTAAGGGTGATGTTTGTTTGTCCTCACAGCTTACTCTGTCTTCTGTTCTTCATGTCCCTCAGTTATCATTTAATCTTTTATCAGTTAGTCGCCTCGCAAAGAGTTATAATTGTGCTGTCATTTTCTTACCCGACCGTTGTCTCTTGCAGGACCTGACTTCGAAGAAGATTTTTGGTACGGGCCATGAGCATGATGGACTCTACTTCTTTGGGGAACCTCCACCATCACTTGTGTCTTCTAGTTTACAGGCGTCTGTTTTACCTAGTTCTAGTTCTAGTTCTAGTTCTTTCTCCCATAAAACTATAGAGTTGTGGCATGCCCGGCTAGGACATGCTAATTTTCAATATCTTTGTTTACTTTTTCCTGAATTAATAAAAGCCTGTAAGACTCATAAATTTCAATGTGTGGTGTGTGAACTTTCTAAGCATACTCGTTCATCTTACATTCCTCGCATGTCTCGTGCACCTTGTGTTTTTGATGTTATACATTCGGATGTGTGGGGACCATCCCCTGTTACTGCTTTATATGGGTATCGGTATTATGTTACATTTATAGATGATTATTCACGGTGCACATGGGTTTATCTACTTAAAAAGAAATCTGAAGTTTTTCCATTATTTACTCAATTTTTGCAAATGGTTAAAACTCAGTATCAAACCGTTGTTCGCGCTCTCCGATCTGATAATGGCCGTGAATATGTTTCTAATAACTTCTGTTCTGAACTTAATAAAAAAGGTATCCTCCAACAACTCACTTGTACTTATACCCCGGAACAGAACGGTGTGGCAGAACGAAAGAACCGTCACATTATGTTTGTTGTCCGGTGTCTTCTTCGCGGTATGGCAGTACCTAAATACTTGTGGCATTTAGCTGTTCTCACAGCTACGTATCTCATTAACCGTACCCCAAGTCGTGTCTTAGATGGGAAAGCTCCTCTACATGTTCTTCAGCCTGATTGTACACTCTTTCATGTTTTACCACGTGTCTTTAGCTGCACTTGTTTTGTTCAGGACCGCAGCCCTCTTCGTACTAAGCTTGATGATAAAGCTATACGTTGTGTTTTTCTAGGTTACTCTTCCCACTCTAAAGGATATAGATGCTATGATCCAATTGGTCGTCGTTTCTATAATTCTATGGATGTTACTTTTCTGGAAGATGTCCCTTATTTTGCAGGTTCAAATACCTCCTCTGCCTCCGTTCCTCAGGAGCCTCTCATTGTCCCCAACGAGTTACCTCGTCCGGTTGTTATCCTTGATTCCTCTCCTTCTGAGGTTTCTGAGGGAACTCTACCACCTGTAATTACTTCTACGCCAGAATTTCGTTATTCCCGGCGTTCACAGACTCATGCTTATGCTCCGCCACCAAATCCTTCTCCGGATCCAGGTCCTGCTTCTCCTGTACCGGTAAGACGCTCTACCCGGATTTCTCGCCCGGTAAATAGGTATGGTCATGCTTGCTCTACTCAACATCCTATTTCCCAATATATCTCTTATTCAGCCCTTTCACAGCCCTATCAAGCTTTCCTTGGTCAGGTTGATTCAGTTTCCATTCCCCGGTCTGTATCTGAGGCTCTCCAAAATCCACATTGGGTCCAAGCCATGCAAGCAGAAATGGATGCACTTCAGCAGAATCATACTTGGGATCTTGTTTCGCTTCCCTTTGGGGAAAAGACAGTTGGTTGCAAATGGGTCTTTACCGTTAAGTACCTCCCAGATGGTTCTATTGATCGTTATAAGGCCTGTCTGGTTGCAAAAGGTTTTACTCAGATTCCAGGCAAAGACTTCAGTGCCACCTTTGCTCCGGTGGCCAAGCTCACTACTGTTCGTCTTCTTGTGTCTTTGGCTGCTTCTCAGTCTTGGCCTCTTCATCAGCTTGACGTTAAGAATGCGTTTCTGCATGGGGATTTACAGGAAACTATTTATATGGATCCACCTCCAGGTTTTCGGGCTGAGGGGGAGTATTCTGGGAAAGTTTGTCGGCTACGTAAATCACTCTATGGATTGAAACAATCTCCTCGAGCATGGTTCAGTCGCTTTAGTGATGTTATTCTGTCTATGGGGTTCACTAGGTGTCAGTCTGATCACACCTGCTTCATTCGACGATGTCCGGATGGTCGATGTACTATTTTGTCTGTTTATGTTGATGACATTATTATTACAGGTAATGATACTGCAGGGATTATAAGAGTAAAAGAGAAACTTGGAACGGCTTTTGATGTCAAAGACTTGGGTCCTCTCCGGTATTTCCTTGGTATTGAGATTGCCCGATCTCGTCATGGAATCTCAATGAACCAAAGGAAATATATCTTGGACCTCCTTAGTGATACAGGTATGATGGGGTGCCGTCCTGCTTCCACACCTATGGATCCAAATATCAAAATATCATCTGAGTCAGGAGAAGTATTATCTGATCCAGCTTCATATCAGCGCCTTGTTGGTCGTCTAATTTATCTGACCAATACTAGACCTGACCTCGCTTTTGCTGTAAGCGTAGTAAGCCAGTTCATGCATGCTCCGCGTACTGCTCATATGGAAGCTGTTCATCACATTCTTCGTTACCTGAAAACTTGCCCAGGACTGGGTCTCTTCTTTGCTGCAGGAGCACAATCTGAGGTCACATGTTATACTGATGCTGATTATGCTGGTTCCAAGAGTGATAGGCGTTCAACTTAAGGTTTTTGCACGTTTTATGGCAAACATCTTATCTCTTGGAAAAGTAAGAAACAAGCAGTCGTTTCAAGATCATCTGCTGAGGCTGAATATCGTGCTATGGCACAAGGTACTTGTGAGCTTTTGTGGCTTCGATCTATCTTACAAGAGTTGGGGTTTCCAATATCTGAGCCCTCTACATTGTTTTGCGACAATAAGTCTGCTATAATGCCCGCGTCTGACTCCGTTCTGCACGAGCGTACCAAGCATGTTGAGGTTGATATCCATTTTATCCAAGAGAAGGTGCGTTCTGGTATTATCTCTCCATGCTTTGTTCCCTCTTTAGATCAAACTGCCGATGTATTTACTAAGTCCGTTGGGCCCTCTCTTCTGAAGTTGTCTATTGCCAAGCTGGGACTCGTGAATACCTTCGCTCCAGCTTGAGGGGGAGTGTTGGAATATTCGGATTGATATTCCCGTTAATTATAGATAGCAATGTTTTAGGAATAATTTGATTTAAGATGATTTGGTCTTATCTTGTATTTTTCCTTTCTTTTCTTTTATTTCCTTTATTAGCTTCTCTTCATAGTTGTATATATACGGTGTAAATTGACAGTGAATAATAAGAAAACAAAGTTTCTTCTGAGTTCACTCAGGGCAGCAATATGCGTTGAACGAAAGGAAAAAGGAAATAATAATGGGGAATTTAATGATTGACTTTTGAAAAGTAGAAGTAAACATGATTCGTATGTTTAATAATGGTTTATTTCTTTCCTCATTGAAGGGTGCCCTAATCGGTTCGCACAAAGGGAGTTGTCGCCTGTACAGTACAGCTGGTATGAGCTGCTCTCTTAGATTTGTTCTTCTTTTTTGCTTTATCTACCTGTACTTGCCCTTGTCATTTCTCCACTAATGGTCTACACTTCGAATTGTGATTCCGAATACTGTAATATGTTGTAAAGAGAAGTGTGTTGATGGGCATTTGCCTTGGTTAATTTAGATTGCAAGCTAGAAGAGAAGGAACAGATTGATTTCCGAAGCAAGAAGAAGTCTCAAGGAAAGAAGATAACCGGTTTCCAGGTAAAGTTTAATATTTTTTTCACTCCTAGCGCCACCTCAACACATACAAGGTCTTCTTTCCTAACCACTTCCTATCTAAGTTTTAACTAGTCTTATCTATGGACAGTTTGCCCCATGGAATCCATCTGAAGTGCTCCTTACTTCAGCTGATTCCCGGATTCGAATTTTTGACGGTACAGACATCATTCATAAATTCAGAGGTAATCAATCCCCTTCAATGATATACCCATAAAGCATGGATGCATAGTCATGTGCATTGTTGTCAAAGCGAGAAATTGTTGTGAATCGAGAATTGTAATAACCACTTTTTACATAAAAATAGACAAAAAACGCTGTGCAATAATTTAACAAGTTTCATGTAGTATCAAGGCTCAAAATGTTGACAGATTTCCACTTAAAACTTCATAGTTAAAAATTAAGGATGGTGAATCGTAGCGGGTTGCATAAAACTCAAATCGACTTGTGTAAATCGACCAATTCTAACTACCCTGGTCAAGTGTTTGCCAAATAATGGATACATTGTTCGGTAACAGGTTTCAGAAATACTAGCAGCCAAATTTCGGCTTCATTCAGTCCAGACGGCAAATATGTGATATGTGCAAGTGAAGATTCTCAAGTATACATATGGAAGAGGGAAGAGCTCCGAAATGCAGGTTCAGGGAAAAGCAAAGGCTTGATTACCACACATGCTCATGAACACTTCCCATGTAGAGATGTTTCTGTGGCCATCCCATGGCCTGGAAGCATAAAAAACGAGTCACCAATAGTAGAACTACACTCTAAGAGGCACTCAAAGCGCTCTATTCCAACCCGAGACGATAATTTGGTGGGAACAAATAGTAAGAGACAACTGCCACCTCTTCCCCGGAAAACTAGCATTTTAGAGAGAGATTCAAGTTGTCGGGATGAGGACCCGGCACAAGTTTCTCGTACAGACTCCGGAATCGGGGTCGGTGAGTCGTTTACTTCAGCTTCTGCGTCGACTAGGTATGGTGACTCACCTTCTATTTCGGCTTCAGCAAGTTCTCCTTCTCAGTCTTGGCCTACCGCTTGGTCATGGTTCGAGGGAGGTAATAGTAGCCATGGAGGCCATACTGTTCAAGCGACAGCGTGGGGATTGGTGATTGTCACGGCAGGGCTAGGAGGCGAGATAAGGGCTTATCAAAATTTTGGACTGCCTCTGAAGGTTGGACGACAGACCAATCTCTTTAGAGAGCTCACATAAGTAGTTCTATAGCAGTAATTGTTGATTCTATCTCCTGAAAGGCCAAAGTTTCTCGTATATTCTGCATATATCGCAGTGGGGTCACATTCATGTATGTGATGGGTATTCTCATTCAGCTAAAGCGCATAGATTCATTCAGCATTTTCAACATGTATATCCAGCCACAAGGAAAATTCATCATATCGTCTTTAGATATCTTGCAGATCCTAAAATAACTGTAGCCGAACCGAATATGAGTTCAGGAAATTTTGTGATATCTGGATAAGTATTTTTTGGGGCGATAGCACCGACGGAAGTTGCCAAATCAACAAGAGCATGCATTCGGAAAAAAAAAAAAGCTTTTGGATATTCTAAACATCGAGGTTGAGCATGCCTCAAAAAAAATAATTACTTGCAATTTGGTGGTGCATGCATGTTGGAAGCATTCCTTGGAGATCTATTAGTATATCTTAATTGTATACTATCACCGAAGACCACTAGTTTAATGGTCTACTGCCTACTGAAGCAACTCTTAAAGCTTCTTTCTCCTTCTAGTTTTTCTGGATTTCTGAATCGTTCTTTTTTATATTTCCTAAATTACTTCAGAAAAGAAAAGGGGGACAGTTATGTTGTGGCTCCATTTAGTGGGGCTTTTTGAGGGATCTAGAAGAAAATATACCCAAATCCAAGCAAAAAGAAGAGAAAACCCATTTAGAACTTAACAAAATGGTCAAACCAATAGGCAGCTTTGCCTCACTTCTAACAATAATGGAGATAGAATTACCCATTGCCTGGGAGACTTTGGCATTCCCTCCTTTTGAATAAAATAGCTACAGAATCAAAAGTATTCAAGATGAGAAACATTGATGGCATAGATAATACCAGGAAGGACATGACATGAATGCAAAAAAGGTTAAAGCTACAAATTTTGCAGATTGCATATTAGGAAAGCAGAAATTGAGAACAATGTTCAGGAGAGTAGTGACCATAAAGTTTTTTTTTTTATAAATATTTTTTTAAAACATAAATTACACTCCTCAACAAATGCAATGCAATCAGAAACATCATTTTGGCAGTGAGCACTGAGAAGATACAAATTGAACAATCATAAACCAAAAAATCACTCAATCATGATTAAAAAGCAAACAAAAAGCGTTTTCTAATTATGACATAGTCGATTAATAGGTTCTTGCAAATCACTCACCGTAGTAGCGTGCAAATAATCACCACAAATACCCTACAAATCTATGAATTTCAGATCCCCGGGATGCTACATATATTCACAGTTTCATACATATGTCTGCATATATATATATATATATATGTATGTAAATCATAAAATCACTATACGTGTATACTACATAAAAGCAGAGGCATGTATTGAATCATTGAGAACGAGGTTGCCTGTAATGAATTCTCTAACCACACCGAGTTTCCCAGAAACCACAGCTACCTTCATCATTGCAGAGATTTGAGAAGCTTTGTTGCTCTCTAACTGCTTCTTCAATCTTTTTTCACAGAATTACTTTTATTTTAAAAATTCAAGAATCAAATTGATGCCATTGCAATTACAGAGAGTAAAATGAGACAATAAATAAACTTCAGGGGTGTTTTTTATAATTACGCCGAAAATAATGAAATAGAACAGTTATTGGGCTGTCGCTCGGTACGTCTTTGAAAAGTTCAGAGTAGTGAACTAAAGCCTTAGGCTAAATGTGTCCAAATTAGATGGGGCAGCCCACGAGTTTTCATTTGTTTAGAGTCCAGTTTGTGATTATGTGAAAATCAGAGAGTTTTTTCAAAGAGAGTTTTTGTGGAGGTTTTTGAAAAATTAAGTTGTTTAGCTTTTGGTATTCTCATGGAAAATTAGAGATTTTGTTTTTAGCTTTTTTGAAAGACAAAAAAATAACACTTTGGATTAAGAGAAATTGAGAGAAGAAAAAAAAGAAAAAATAAAGGGGGACCCCTTTATCTCCATTTCTATCCTTTGGTAAGTTAATTTAGGAGAATAGGAAATGTAGAGATAGCGGGGAGAAAATTATGAGAAAAATAGTCTATTTTTGTTTCTCTCAAAATTGGAGAGATTTTTTACAAAAAAAAATGGAGACATTCCGGAGAGAAAAGAATATAATAATAATAATAAAATACTGTCTTAGGGAAAAAAAGGAAATGACGTTAATACCCCCAAGCCCCTATACATACTCTTTAGGGAAAAATACCTTTTACCCCCCTATGGTTACACCCATGTTCTCATAACCCCCATGTGGTTCATTTTTGTAACACTTAACCCCCTGTACTAATGACTGAAGTGGGACTACCGTTAGAAAAGTTAACAGTCTCACTTCAGTCCGTAGTACAGGGGTTTAAGTGTTACAAAATGAACCACAGGGGTTATGAGAAAATGAGTATAACCACAGGGGGCAAAATGTATTTTCCCCTAATAATAATTCGTACCATGCACTCCAAGATCATAACTCTCTTTAGGAGTACCATAAAGCAATCACTCAATCCACTTAATTAATGTGCGCAATCAATCATTAAAGATCATTCAGATGAAAAAACGTTTTAAGTATTAATTACTACTACTACTACTACAAGTTTCAGTTGAACAGTAAGTGATATCCAATTGATCTGAAATTTGATCCAACACGTTTCGTTTCGAGCAATTCATATTCATAGTCATATCCATTAAAAAAGTTTGAGTAATGCTACACACACAACCAAATGCACAACCAATTGCACAACACTGCTTAAAAATGTTGGACTTTGTGCTAAAAAATCTGTACACACAAAATGATGTGCAGTGTGTGTACAGGCTTTTTAGCACAAATTGAGAAAGAATTGAATCGTTCCCCCAACTTAACACAAACAATCAGTTAAATTGCATATAAAAAAGCAGAAGCAAACCACAAATAAAGGTAATCCATCTACAAGACTTAATTTGCAGCGAAAAATCAATGGAGAAAAGCAGAGACCGATGCTCTTCCAGTTCTATCGCCACCGTCGAAGAGATCCGTAGACGCCTCGTTCGGCCTTCTTCCTCTCTTCAGTCTCAGTCATCGACCTCCATTATCAAACCTAGGTACGTACGGTACTCAATTCATTAATTCTATCACAAAAATTCCATTTATTACATCTCAAGCTCTGCTCTCTTCTAGTTCATTCTATGAATTCTCTCTCATCGCAGGAACGATCTCGTGAGCTGTGAGCTTAACCTGAATTCAACGGAGGAGTCTCAGAGGAGACTCGAAGATTATTTGGATCCGGTTCTTCTCTCTGAAATTCGTAAGAAAATTGGCGGCGGCAAGAGGAAAATAGATGGAGATATGAAATTCGCGAAGAGGGAGTTAGAGTTAGAGTTTGAGTTTGAGTGGCCTGTTGATGAATTGAAGAAGGTGTTCACGGAGGGCTTGATGATGAGGAGTACTGAGATCGGAATTAAACGGAGGAGCGAGAAAGGAGCTGTTGATCTTAACAATGATCATATGGATTCGATTGAAGGTGTTTCTGTTTGGGACGATGACGAAGAAGTGTTTTGTACTCCGTTTCAGAGAACTGCGTTGAAGCGGTTCAGGAAAAGTGAAGGATAAGCAGGGAGTGGGTGAAGGATAAGATTTGGGTCATTGCTTTTTGTTGTTTGAACTTTGAACAACATATATATGCATATGGTTTGAATTTCTCTCATTTTACTGGAGAAGTGCATATACTATATATACTGAAAATTTACAGAGACGCATGTTACGGTTTGGAATTGTATTTGCACCCATATATATAGGGAATTGTTTTGTACACCGTTAATTTTGTTATGTACATCGTTCATTTTTATAAAAGTGAGAATTTTTAGAAGAAAAATGATTAAAAAAAAGGAATTTGGGTGTACGTAACAAATATACGGGTGTACATAGCAATTCCCTATATATATATATATATATTATGGGTTAATTACACTTTACACTGGTGGCTGGATGATATTTTATCCATGAGGTTCAAAAAGTGACCACTTTAACTCCATGTACTTTTGGGCAAAGTGTAACAACTACAGTGTACTTTTGGGCAAAGTGTAACAACTACAGAATCTAATAGAGAGTGTTATGTCCCTAAAATTAGTAATCACCTTGCCCCCTTGTGGTTTGGTCCGAGGACACTTTATCCCTTTATGATTTGGCCCGATGACATTTTAACCCTCTGTGCTTTCGGGGTAAAGTGTCAACTTAACACTTTCTGTAATGGTGACACTTTACCCGAATACACAGCGGGTTAAGTGGTCACTTTTAAACCACATTGGGTAAAGTGTCATAAAGTCAAGCCACAATGGGGTAAAGTGTAATTAACCTTTTTTTTGCTATAACAAAATTAGAAAATGTCATTCTTCTTAAACTTTGCATCTCAAATATATGTGATTGTGGGTCCATTTACAGTAAAGTAATGATGAAAACATTTTAACATCCTTCAATCATGATCTAGTGGATCTCCTATCACGTGTATTTGGTAAGTATTTGTGATGCAAAATTTGAGAAGCATATTATTACTTTAGCAAAATAGTGTCCTTGAAATTTGATTCACAACCTTTGCCAATTGTATCATATCTAGTTGCACACCGATCACTACCACATCATATATATATTATACGAGTAATTGTTTTAGTTTAGAAAACAAATTTGGAATTAATATAATTGCTCTTTTTTGAAGTTCTATATGATCTCCAAACTATTCACATAATAATCAAATATGAAGAAGTTATTGAGCGAGACCTATTGATGTAGTGTGACACTCGAACGACATAAAGAGTGACCTCTAAAACTAGAGGTTAAGTGAGGCGACATGACACATGCTAAATATAGTGATGCAAATAAGTAGGAAAGGAAAAATAGTAGTACCAAAATCACAAATTTTGAATTTTTGTTAGTCACCTCACCCTTTTTTTTTGTGTAAACTGCAATAATATTTTGAGTTTTTTAAATGTTAATGTTATTTAAATTCGGAGAAAAATACAAGGGAAACACACCCGCACAATCATTTTCCTTATTAACAAAACATACAAAGTTTTACTGTTTTATTTTCTTTTTTTTCTCACTAAATCCGTGAAGCAAACATATTCTTAAAAAATATAATCATCAGAAACAATCTATTGCCCTAGATATACTTGCCTCATAAATATTTACCTTATACTTGTGCTAATTAAGCATTCATAGACATGGTCAACCATCTGATGGGCTCGTTTGTCTTGCCTAGCTAACTTTTTTTTTTTTTTTTTTTTTTTTTTTTAAGAGCACACGGGGCATTCTACAAAGAAATAAGAGGATAAACCCCTCCCATTTGGTGAGAGAAATTGATACCACCAATCTCACCCTACCACCACTCCTCCCTCACCTCTACCTCTAGCCGCCGCCGGCCACCTCCAACAGCCCCCACCTCCGGCTACCTCCAACCCCCACTGTCACACTCACACATATACGTATATATATACACATTTATGGAATCATTGTTACTGCACAAAGCATGTTTGATAAAATGTCTGAGTGAAATGTTGTGCTGAACAATGATTTGTGTTTGAGAAAGGGCTTGTGTCCATGGATCGGGGAGCTCTTAGACGATCCTCAAGACCACGGGGACCGCCTAAAGATGTTTTTGCAGAGGAGTTTATTGGGGATCAATGGAAGCAAATGCGTTGTGATCCCAAAAAGTCACGAAAACATAGAGATGGAGAAGAACAAGAAAATGGGGCTTCTCTTGAAGCCAATAATTCAAACAAGCAGATCAATCTCGAGCTTGCTGGTTTGATACAGCAGATGGAAGAATGTCAAAAGAATATCTCTATTCTTTGTAAGCGTAAATCCAATATTGCTTCGATCGAGGAATCTACGGAGCAAGAAGAACATTTACCCATTGATTTCGAGCTTGGTTGTTGGAAAGAACAAATGGAGGATTGTGCGAAGAAGATCGATGCTCTCAAAACACGGTTGTCCAGATTTGAGGACCAAACTGCTAGTGGAGATTTTTCATTTGATGTTAATGTCCACGAACCCTCAACTCCGATTGTTAGTTCTAAACTTGTTCTTGTGAGTGGGGAAGGAAGAAATTCAAAAATCCTTCCTATGGATCATGCGCCTGCGCTTGGCAAGACTCCCAATGTCTCCTCTTATGCTAAGGTACTAAGCACGCCTCCTACACATTGTCATATTGAGCTTCCCGATCCCGTGGTTGGATTGAGGGGCCCTCTTTCTTCTCATGATGAATCTTTGATGCCCTCTTGTGTCGACCTTGATCCTTCCGATTTTGGTTTGGAGTTTTTTAATCATGGTTCTTGTGATGAATTGGTTCTCAAAGTTCCTAAAGTGTTGACTGATGAAGGAAAAAAGGAATGGAGTTCCACTCTTGTTGGTCATTTTTTGGGCAGGAAATTGCCATACTCATTGGTTACTGAAGCCACTTACGGGTTTTGGTCTGAGCAAGGCCTTATTGATACCTTAGCCACCGATTCTGGGCTTTATTTTTTTACCTTCTCTTCGGTCGAGAAAAGGGATGCTATCCTAGAGGGTGGTCCATGGTTCATTGTTGGACAACCTATTTTTTTGAGCCCATGGACACTTAATATTACTTTGGACAAGGAAGTTGTTCAGACGGTTCCCATTTGGGTTAATCTCTATGGTATTCCACTGGAGTATTGGAATCCTAAGGGCATTAGTTTCATCTCTAGCTTCCTTGGCAAACCCCTTCGTGTGGACAGAATGACTGCCAGTAGAAGACGTATCTCTTATGCAAGGGTGTGTGTTGAAGTTAGCCCTGAGCGTGACTTTATTAAGGAGTTTGATATTGAAGCTGAAGATGATAAGGGGGTTTCAATTCTGACTAAAATCAGAGTAGAATACCATTGGACCCCTATAAGATGTTCCAAGTGCTCCAAATTTGGACACGATTGCTCTAAAATTGCGAAGCCGGCTTTTGTTCCTAAACACTCTATTTCAAAGCCATATCGTAGTAAATTCAGCCAGACACACAACATGAAAAAGACAAAAGCTGAGGTGGGGGTATGGAAAGTGGTCACTAATTCAGGTAAGGGGGAACGGATCAATGTAGAGCTCTCTCATAATCCCCAAGTTAAGGCCCCTCAGGCATCGCCCAAGGAGATGGGCAATAGGTTCTTAGTTCTGTCCCAAGAAAAAGAACCTGAAAAGGTTGTGGATAGGTCAGAGAAGAAAGAAGTGGTAATCCTCCATTCTGCAAGGATTGCATGTTCTGAGGCTAGTCCTTCTAGCCATACATCTGTTGTGCATGAACCAGTTGGGGGGGTTGGAAACTTCCATGAAGTGGAGGATGAGTTTGACAAGGATGAGTTAGAGGAGGAGTTTAATACGAATTATGAGGATGAGTCCTTCAATCCGGAATGCTCCATGTCTTCCAAACAAAAGAAAAAAGCGGCTAAGGCGAATTTCAGAGGTAGCCACCATAAGGGTCGCCGACGACAATAGATTTTCTTTGATTTGAGTATGTTTGGTAGCCTTTTGGCTAATGGTAGCTTCGTTTGATGGTGTTTGTTTTTCTTTTCCATTCTTGATACGTTGCATTCGAAGCATGTTTTTGATCTTATTGTAACATCCTGGGGTATGGCCCTTTTTTGGATTGAATTAACCTTTTTTTCCGAAAAAAAAAAAAGAGAAATTGATACCATATATGCAAATGTTAAATTAGTGTAGTTAAATGCTTGAATTAGTTAGCTAATTTAACATTTAACATTTGCATATATGGTGGCTGACCCAAATTAAACTCATACGCCTCTTCACCAAATTCTCATTCTTGGACCGTTAGACGTCTTGACTATGTATTTTTCATGCGGCTTTCTTCTTTTCTTTTCATTTTTATTTAAGGTGGCATTCTTTTCTTTTTATACCAATTCTGAGCCTAACCAAGTTTACAATGGTATAGGTTGGCATAGTTAAAGTGACAAAGAGTTTGACATATATAAGTCTCCTCCAATGCATAGGTTCGGGGTTCAAACTTCATCCCTCTTCCTTATATATATATATATATATAGAAAAGTTTACAATGTGGGCCAGCCCTGAGAGTTTGGGGGCCCAAGTTGAACACTAAAATGGGAGCCCTAAGGCTATACGGAGTTCGGGGCAGTGCCCTCGAGGAGAAATATTTTTGAATCCCTTATACATAATTATGCACAAAATTGGTTAGAATTGATTTTATGTGTAGAATTGATTTTATTTCACATCTTCAAATTAATTTGAAACTAAGCTTTAAATTGAAAGCAACTTACAATTGGATCATTATCTCATTTTTCTGGCAGTGAAAAATTGTTAGCTACTAGAAGCCCAAATATATATATATATATATATGAGTGTATGCAGACTTTTTTTTTTGGGGGGAGATGTTTGGGCTTAGTTTGTGTGGATTTTATTTTATTTTTTATTTTTTATTTTGTGAAAGACCATGTATATATATATATATTTTTTTTTTGCTAAAACATCAATATATACCATTAAAACAAACACAAGTACATGAAATAAAAAAGGATTATCCTACAACACATGGATAACCTTTGGCCAACAACAACAGAAAAGCAAGTGAGGGACAAGATCCCCTCCTCATGCAGAAAATACAAAAAGGAAAACACAGGAACACATCCCCGTGCACCTAAGAGAGGCAACCAAGGAGAGTTTATACCCACATGCTTGTAAGCTATGGGAACCCCTATCCACCGGAATACCAGAGTACCACCCTGGACGGGTAAGAGGTCGCGGTTGCCGCTTTCCTTGAGGAGAGAACTTAGATGTGTCAGAACTGGCTTGAGGACCCCAGCGCCGAACAGGACAACACCGGATCTGCAAGAAAACATCTTCAAATCCGGGGAAAGCACACGAGAAACAACCTTCACAAAGGAAGGGGAAGATCTTCACAAAGGAAGAGGAGAAAACAAACAAGGCCTTATTCAAAATAAGAACAAAAGAAGAAAGGAGAAGGGGGAAGGAGGGCGCCGGCCAAGGAGGGGGAGGATGGACTGTGGAGGAAGAAAAAGGGGGGCGGCTGTTGCAAGGTTAGGGGAGGAGCAATCGCTTCTCTCTCTCTAGGAATCGCCTAGAGAGAGAGAGAGCTGAGGCGGTTTTTAGGTAAAGACCATGTATATATGTGTGTATATGTTTGTGTAGAGTTTTATTTGTGAAGAATTGGGTCATTTTGGTTTGGGTTGGGGCTCTTTATTAGACTAAATTTGTGTTATTATTTAAGGCCCAAACATACATATACATAGTTTTGTCCTTAGAAGGGGGCCTTAAATTAGGTAAAAATTTAGGGGCCCAAAGCATGTGCTTTGTGGGCTTGCCCCAGGACCGGTTACATCTAAACCTATTTGCAGGACATGCTAGGAATCGGAGAGTACTCAAGAGTACCAGAAGTTATTCGGTGATTCCGTCACGTCATGTTAATATGGTGCTGACGTGGTGTGATTATTTAATCTCAACCATCCACTTGCTCCATCTTTCTTGGAAGATCATGACAAATGGTTAGTGGAATTTCAAATGTGATAACTACTTGTCATGATCCGTCTGCAATGAGGGGGCAAGTGAGTGGTTGAGATTTAATGGTCACACAACATCAGCATGTTGATGTGGTGTGACGGGCTCACTGAATAATTTCTCCTCAGAGCACCGACCCTGAGCAGCCAGCTCAGTTACAGATAGAGCAATGGGCAGGGGCGGATCTAGGAGTTTAGCTCAGGGGGGGCAAAAAATTATGGGCAATGCTGGGGGCACTAACAAAATCCACTAACACAGTCTATCTCTCTCCTAGTGGCATTGTGGGGTCCGCGGACAGCACCTGACTCGAATTTTTTTTGCTTCAAAAGGGATCAATTAGAAATTGAAGGGACAAAAATGAATAAAGTATGGAATAATTAAAGTAAAACAATTATTTTTAAAAGTCGATGGTGCAATTAAGGGACAATTGAATAAGATGTGTAGTATATAAAGTAAAAGAATTATTTTTTAAAAGTTGAGGGAGGGAAAAATGAACAAAATATAAAATTTATAAGGTAAAATAATTATTTTGAAAAATTGGATGCAATTAAGAGGTAAAAGGATTATTTTTGAAAAGTTGATGGGGGGCAATTAAGGGGTAAAAATGAATAAAGTATGAAATATATAAAATAAAATAAAAAAATTTAAAAAGTTGAGGAGGGGCAATTGCCCCCTAGAGCCCTCCTCCATCCGCCCCCTGCCAGTGGGTGTTATTGACACCACCAGTAATTGGCCCTGCTCTGGCTTATTATACAATGGAGGGTCTTTGATTCAGTGACAAAATCTGATGCATATGGGAACAATGAACATATATACATATATATATATACAAAAATCCTCTAAAGAGAGTGTCTTTTTTTTTTTTTTTTTTTTTTTTTTTTTAAGAGAGTGTCTCTGTTTTGGCCGTCGGATCTTGTTTTCATTAAATACAGTATATATATATATATATATTCGTGCTTTTCGTGCAATACTTGGATCATTTGCTTGTGTGGTCGTATGGAGATGTAGGTCATGAGGCTCTCAAGTAAATTACCATAACAGATCTTGTGGACCAAAAAGTAAAAGTCGTAATCAGGTGCTTTTTTTTTTTTTTTTTTGTGTGTGTGTGTGATAAATCAGGTGCTACTAATCTATTCAATGCTTTTCGGATAGACCAGGACGTTGTAGCTAGTTTCTTCAATTTCTAAGAGAAAAAAAAAAAGCTAGTTTCTTCAATTAAGTGACACCACCCTAATTAAATGGTTAATTCACCAGCACGTTATATCAACCCAATTAATACTGATGGTTGCTGCACGCAAAGAGATAGAAGTACCCAGGTAGAGGAAGAATATTAGGATGGGAATTAAGCTTGATCAGTACTGTACCAGCCTTTTTAGTTGCTGCCGATCTTGTTGAGTATGTTTTGGATAACAATATCTTCTGCCTTGGATCCATCGTGGTTTTCCATAACCTGATTGAGGAAACAGATTTTGAAGTAGCTTTTTTCCTTTCCTTTATGAACACAATAATTGACAACCATCTATCCCTTGAAATTAAGCTCTACGTACTGGAAGATTGCCATTTCCTCCTTTGGGAGGTGCACATATATAAATATATATATATATATATATATTTGGCTAATTTGGGAGTTGCTCAATCGAATGTATTTTGTTTTAGATAATATTCCTCTCTTGACTGAATGTTCTCGTATTTCTTTCCCCATAGGTGATTAGTTTTCTTTTATTTATTCTCATTTACCAAAAATAAGGTCGCTTGCCTACCAACAGCGACTGAGCAATTTGTCCATTTTAATAATCCCCTCCTCAATTGAATAATCCTCCATATAAGGGGACTATTTAGTGCCCTTTTCTTTTTCTTTTTTTGGTGTGGCAAGGAGGTGAATATTTGGTTAAAATGGACTATTAATTTCCCGCGTTCAAGCCTTCCCAAGTAGTCAAATTATTTATCTAAAATGGTCTAAATGGACTACTAATCCAGTCCCGTGAAACAAACTTGTACTAGAAAACAACCCAAAGTGTTTAGCAAGAAAACAAGGGGGAAAAAAATGCTAATGATCATTTGGGAGCTACAAGTGTAACTTTACTAGAATACCCTCCTCCATTCAGTTGGCATCACTGTCCTACCAAGTATACCAGTCGTGAGTCAGTTGGTTAGGACATCTTTAAGTGGTATTATGGTGCTTTAAGATACAGACATTTTTCTTGTTCCTGCCAACAACAATTGTTAACGTTCAGATGTGATTTCATCATTTTATCATAGCCACTTGGTTGTACGAGGCAACATATGAGGAATCAATGGTGATTTTCTGATGAGGAATGGACGGATGTGATTTGTTTTCTATGACATTTTTTGGGTTTTTTTTTTTAATATTTTAGATGACGAGGATAAATCCCAAGCAGAGATACCCGCCAATATTTTAAACAGTTTATCTATTTCCTTTTTATCAGAGTAGAATATGGGACAAACTCCGAGTACGTGCATTGATCCCATATCGCACGCACGTATTAAGTTAGAGAAACAAGTTAGCGGTAGAATCCGAATCCACACCGAAACTTCTTATATGTTCATATTTTTGAGTTCCGTCGGTTAGTTTTTCTTGATCATTTATCTGTTACCTCGGGTTGAAAAAAGAAAGAGGTTAAAGGGTGAAGCCAATTTAGGAGTTAATGTGAGGTTATTTCGGTCATTGTACAGAAAAGTGCCCCACTGCCTCTGGCCCTCTAACCTCTTCTACGCTGAGTGGGCTGTGATTTCCCCTTTTATCTCCTCTGATTCCTGTCAAAAAAATTGTAATTTCCATTTCTTCCCAGCAATCTCTTTCTACAAAAACCAGTTATATTGCAAAGAAGAATGGTAAGATCTCTCTCTCTCTCTCTCTCTCTCTCTCTCTCTCTCTCTCTTCTTGTTGGTGAAGAATCAGCGTTCAAGTGCTACTTCTCTTTTGCAACCTTCTTTCTTTTATTTTTAAAGTTTCTTTTCTTGGTTTATAAAGCAGAATCCAAACACTGGAAATGACACTTGGATTTCTTTTCCTGAAGTGACCTCC
Source organism: Hydrangea macrophylla (assembly GCA_033977485.1). NCBI lineage: Eukaryota > Viridiplantae > Streptophyta > Magnoliopsida > Cornales > Hydrangeaceae > Hydrangea > Hydrangea macrophylla. Next base: position 113,374,766 of record CM066983.1, on the reverse strand, counting down.
CTATCCTCCTCCTCCAACTAAAATCAGTCCCCCCACCCCTACTCAGCCAGAGGGTAGCTATGGCTCAGCAGGTATTTGTTTGTCCATTTTCTCTCTCTATAATGTTTCTCCAAATCTTTCCCTTTCCCCCATTTTTAATAGAGTGTAATAAGCAACGATTACATCTTCATGTGGGTACATATATATATATATATATACATATACAGATTGGTTGACTGAGTTTTTGCAGGAAGATGGGTGGCCTCTAGGGCTGCAGCCATTCAATACTAGAGTTGGGTTGATGAGAAATCGTGATCTCAATGGATCCGTTTCCTTCAGCACTCTGCTCACCGGTTCTCCCTCCTCCTCCTCCACTGATTCTTCCTCCGATCTTGATACTGAGGTCAGTATCTACGTATGAATCATATTGTATTTTTCTATATACTACGTGTTGATTGATGAATTTGTATATTTATGTGCGCCTCTGTATTTTTTTTTTTTTTTTGCTTAGAAATGCGCCTCTGTATTTGTTTGTGTAGCAATACAAAACCATTGCACCTATTTTCAAAGTTTGTTTTTGGTCATCTTGGGAATCGAAGGTAGGACACTTTTTTAATGAACTTGGTTCTGATATAAATCTACATCTAACCCCCTTTAGCAACATTTTTTGGAGTGCATAAGTGATTATAGAACTCCAAAAAGCCAAAATATAGCTGCTTGGCAAATCAGATTTTGTGATTTCAGTCATAAAAAAATGCGAACTAATTATAGAAATTTTCCATGGGCCAAAAGGTACCTTGAGCTGCTTTCGAAAAGCAGCGCCAAACAGCCCTATGTGTATATATGGGTGAATATGCAACTATATTTCTATGTACTCTTTAAATTATTCTATACTTCTCAAATTTAATTCTCATGTGGCTTTTAACAGCTGTAAAACATGTTGTACCACTTATCGATAGTTACACATGCACTAAATGTGATACAACTGACAAAGTATTAAGGTTACCAAATTTGGGATCTAAAATTGAAAAGCACATCATTATTCTCTTTTTAACTATTTTGGTAAAAATGTGCTGTATTGTGACACATGACCCATCTATTTATTCCAGGGAGTTGCTAAAGATAATTACAGTACCAGCGTAGTCCTCTCTCTCTCTCTCTCTCTCTCTCTCTCTCTCTTTTGGGTAGTTGATGATTACATTAAAAAACGAGCTGACAGGTTGCTATTTCTGTAAAAGTTCATATCTACTACTCCTTATCAGCGAATATGTTTTTCTGTTTTCTGGGTCAGATTGGGTCACGCTTATTAAAAGCTTCAAATCACTTTACTCTTTTCACGTGAATTTGTATCATGGTGTTTTTGCTCTACTATAGACTATAGTATATCTGTGTATGTATGTATATTCCTGTATATGTGCATAAAAGGTACAGTAGTATGTATATTTGCAGAAAAATGTACTATCTATTTATATGTATGAAAAGTAGCTCCAATATTATGTTCACTTCCATCATGAAACGTTCCTCTGAATTCGCTTTGATACATTGAAACAAAACATAAAAATGTGGTACTAGTTACAATTGCCATGGTACCTAAGAAATCACCAAATGCTAAAGCTGGTAAACTATTTTCATATTCATCAGTCATTATTGCTGTCTAAATCCAAGCTCGGTTTATAGTCACTAGTCATCAGTCATGTGCTCAATTGGACACATGATCACAAACTTAGGCCCCGTCCATTTTGCAAGGCCGTGTTGCGGTGCCAATCACATAAAATTGCAAAAGTGTTGCCAAACAGGGGCATTATTCGGGTAAACTAGTTTAATCACTGTTTTATTGATGAGATTTGGACATAATGCGATGATATGATCTGTTATTCTGTTTCAGTCTACTGGTTCTTTCTTTCGCGACAAGAGCATCACTCTTGGGCACCTAATAGGAGTTTCTAGCATTCTAGAGCTTTCTAGAAGATCAACAAGGGGAAGAACATCTGATTTTTTGAGGGACAAAAAGGGTTACAAATCAAGGACTTGGTTATTCTCACTCTGCTCAAAGCTTACCACTGATGCTGTGACCATGAATGATAATACTCCATCTCTGGGCCATTTTCTAGCAGCTGAGAGAAGAGCCACCACCATTTACCGCAGAAATCAGAGCCCACCGCCACTCGGGTCGGACCCGAATTCACTATTCATCAAAGGTCAAGTTGATCCTCCTCAGTCAAGTTCTTGGTTGGCTTCAGAGGGTGAAACAAGTACTAACAGAGGCTTACTTGATAATGGTTATGGAGCTCCATTACTTTTCTCATGTTTATGTGGACAACTAACTCATTGAATTCTCACTCCCCATTTTGAAACTACTGCAAATGTTTCTTTCTTATGGGAATTTGGTATCATGTTCTTGAATTTAATCCAAATTGGTTTTTTTACTTTTTAGTCCATTACAGTAACTAAGTGCTCATTGTTTTTCATACATTTTGGGGTTGGTTTTGAGGCAATCTTAGCCTAGAAACGACTGCTGTTTATTTAATGTGGTGATTAAAATAGTCTTGCCAAGGTCATATATAATATAATTATGGCCCTCTAATTAAGGTTGTGTTTTTCAAAAGATTCGTAGGGCTCTTAAATTTTAACCCTTTTATGTATCCAAATTGTCATTTCACTGTAACCAAACAAAAAAATGCATCATTTCAAAACCAATCCCATACCTGCCCCTATCCCGATTACATACACCCCATACCCGACATATTAGGGGCGGGCGGGGAACCCTGGAAAACCCGCCCATTGCCATCCTTATAGAAAAGTGTCCATAATCTTGTATATTTTCCTATAGCTTTGTGTCTCGGTTGAAAATTGGACTTTTGTGCTGTGATCATGCAACCATTAATAAAAGCTTGACTATGTGCTAGAAGGGCAAAATAGTATTGAGGTACCAGGACCTCTAATCTTTTCCTTCTTTTATATATATATATATATATATATGGGGAATACTAACGTACAACACGGCACCCTTTTAGCGACGAAAAAAGAGCTATTAGCAATGCTAAACATGTTTGTTTTTTTTTTTGGTCGCTAAAAGCTGGTTTACGCGCTACTATAGCAGCCCCTATATACATATATGTATATATATATATATAGGAGCACATTACACCAAAAAAAAAAAACTTCGCTGAACCAAACCCGGCAGCCCAAAACTTGCAAAAAGATCTTTGATTAAAGTTCATAAACTCAGCACCAAGAATCATTTGGACACAACGAATGAAATTGAATTCCAGAAACATACTCAGTTGGTCCAGATTCTTCGGGAATTCGAGACTGTTTTGACTCCGTATTTATTGATTTCAAGGCTTGTCGACTTCCTCATTTTCAATGACGACTTTACCCTTACTGCGATTACCAATCCTTCCAAATGAGCCCATGGCCGAAAGACCCTTGAAGCTGCTGCTGCCGCCTTCGCTATAGTTAAAAGACTTTCTTGACCTTGTTGGCTTGGGACTGAATTGTAATTCTGTATGATCGGCATTTTTTATCTCGGCAACAACCAGTTGGGTAATGCTGCTTCGGCAAAAGGGACAAACCGGAGGCTTTGGACAAGGACTTGTAGGGTTGGGCTTGTTGTGGCAGCATAAAGAAAGGGTGCAATGGGCACACATTTGGTGACCACATTTTTGTATCTCAATTGTGCAGACTTGTTCGAAGCAGATGCAGCATAACTCCACATCGCTAGCCTGTTTAAGACATGTTGATTGGTTAGATATCGAATTAAAGACAGCTTAGGGTATGTTTGGTTCATGGATTTAGGGATGCAATAGAAATGACAACATAGAGGAAAACCCATTTCCTTGTTGCGTTACCAAGGAAAAAAGGCGAGAAATATAAAAGAAAAGTTAAAAAAAAAATCTCTTATATTTTCAATCTTTCATTTTTTCTCTCTTGATTTCCAGCTATTTTTTAGAATCTTTTAGTTTCTACCATTCATTGTGTATGGTAGAAATTACTAGCAATTTTGGTTTTCTTACCCTTTATGTTCCAGCACAAAGAATGAAACTCTTCCTTTCCTTCAATTTACTTCTCTTTATGACTGTTTATCCATACTGCAATTATAATTATTACTTTTATTACTATTGTTATTAGGGTAAATTACAGTACTACCCCTTGAATTTTGACCGTTTTTCACTAACACCCCCTAAACTTTAAAACTAAACAGACTCACCCCCTGAACTATTCAAAATGAACAAACTCACCCCTGAAGAAGAGGTTTTAGTATGAACAAAGGATAGTTTAGGGGGTGAGTTTGTTCAGTTTTAAAGTTTAGGGGGTGTTAGTGAAAAATGGTCATAGTTCAGGGGGTGTTAGTGTAATTTACCCATATTATTATGTTGTTGGAGTAGAGTTCAGTCGTTTGTCAACATGCATAGCTAGATGGTGGTTCCAAACGGCGGAAGCTTTGGTGATACATATGCTTCCTCGTATATGCATGCCTCTTGAGACAGAGAAAGACGGGGCAGTTTATTCTCAAATTCTGAGGGGAAATTTTCAATATACTGGCAATAAACAGGAATGGAAAGGAAATGAGTATCATAGAAACTTATGAACGTCATGTTGTTTAATAATGGTTAAAAATTTTAAAGCAGAAGCAAAGTGAAATCAACGATAGGCAAGGTGCATCAAGGATGCTAACTTTAAGGTGAAGAAGGAATAGAAAGAAGAATGAAGACAAGAGACAGATCATAAAGTTGTTGTATTCTATGTCGGCCAACATGGAACTCTCATTACAGGAAAATAATAGAACGATCTCAAATATATATACACACACAATTTCTTTGACATGTATATATACCCATATAAGGTTTTTTTTTTTTTTTTTTTGAAGTGGGACATATAAGTTGTCATATAGGGATTAAACTGGAAGTACAAGTTCAGAGATAGGGCAGTTTACCTCAGATGTGTCGTCTCTATCACCAAGATCGGAATCCAAATGTGATGGAAGGGAGTAGACTGCTTCCTTCAAGATGGATTTTTCCCTCTCCTTGTTTGCATCCATTAGAGCCCTCTCTAATAGGGCTTTGGCTTCTGGATCAAGCTCAGTAATGAACTTAAATGGTGACGGCCATATGAGAGGCTCTGGTGACGAAGGGTTCAATAATGCTGCACATGCTCTATGCTTGTGCTTTAAAGCAACCATGTAAGGCATTCTCCTGCAAAGATCGCATCCGACCACTGTTAGGGCCTGTTTGGGAATGCATGAAAAAGAATCAGGCCTAGGCCAGCATCAAGTTGGTTTGAGAAATAACATATTTTAAGAGTGGTTTTGGATTGGGCACAGACTCACACACACTAAAAGGATATCTAATAAAACAATTTGAATGTGTACAACCCATTCACCTATGAACCACAACACCAGTTATAAATGTTCCCAAACAGCTCTTAGTTTGACAAGCAAACAGTCACATATAAGGACTATGATCATCAAACAACACTCAAAAGGTTATTTTTCAAAAAATAAAAACATAAACTACACTAAACAAGTAACTCCCAGAAGAATAACTAATTAGAAATTCTAAATTCAAGATATCAAAAAAAAAGGAAATTCTAAATTCAAAGCACTAGAAATTTGAAATAATTGTCAAGACTAACCCAGATGAATCTCTTTGAAGACGATCACCGCCCCAAGCAAGCAATTCCCGGACACAGTCCAAAGAACCTCCACGAGCCGCCAAATGGAGTGGCGTACTCCCAGGGAAACTGCAAGTAGGATATTCGTCAACAATTGTGACAAATTAACACCGCCACTATAATGTGTAAGCAGAAATAATTTTCACGTTACCCAAATCCGCTGGTAGAAGCACAAACAAGAGATCCACTTTCTAACAAAATATGAACACATTCCGGTTGCCTTTGTCGGGCTGCCAAGTGCAAAGGCGTTGCTCCGTTTCCATCTCTTATGTTCACAAACCTTGCAAATCCCCTGCCATCCAAGCCAAACAAAACAACATATAACCACATTAATAACATCAATATTCAACAGATTCAAGCGTAATTTTTTGCGTGAGAGAGAGAGAGAGAGAGAGAGAGAGTCACCAGGAAGCTGCAACATCAAAGGAATTGGCAGCAGAAAGAATAGCTTGCAGGCAATCTGAATGGCCATAATATGCAGCATAATGCAAGCACGTTCTTCCATGTACCGAATCAAACATCAAAATCTAATAAATTTGGAACACAACCCATCATTAATATCTTAAATATACATTCCAACCAGGAAATTTAAAAGCAGAATCAATATAAGAAAATAAAATCATACATTTGCTCCAGCTTGAATGAGCCTTTCGACACAGGAAATCTTCCCATGCATTGCAGCCAACATTAATGGGGTCTAAACCAATAATCACAAACAAAAGAAATTAATACACTTGAATTAGATGGATAATGAGCAAAATCAGATACACCCACGATCCACATACATAACACAGATACAAGCATATACACAATTACACACATGTATATAAGTACTACGTACTATTAAGTTACCTGCTTGTGGGGATTCAAGACATCTGGACTAATAGACCGATCCAAAAGCATAGAAAGAACCTAACAATCATTGAGAAAAAAAAGCACCAAATGCAAAACCCATCAAATCGAATCCCAAGAAAACCATAATTCCCAGAAATGATCATCATAAGAATCAGACAAAACACCCACCTGGATCCGACCATTGGCAGCAGCTAAATGCAGTGCAACATGACCAGTGGTCCGACCCAACATAGTCGGGTCATCCTCAACCATAGCTTCAACAATCTCAAACTCTCCATTTTGGACAGCAATTAACAGGGCATGTTCATGGCGCTCTCTGCAACTCAGCCCCTGACCCATTTCCTCTTTTTTGCCCTCAGCATTAGGGGAGAGGGTGCTCCGATCGTCTCTCACGCGCCACCCAGCACGGTGGAGGAGGAGGAGAGCGGGTTTTTAAGAATAGTTGGTGGGGAAGCAAATGTAATCTAGACTAGAGTAATGGAGTGGTCTCGGAGTTTGAACCTGCCCGCCGGGATTTCGGGTAGCTGACCGTATTTGTTTTGATGGATTGTCGGGCAATTGTCCAATACTTTTCTAACCATATTAGTAGTAATGTTTCACTTTCACCGTCTTGACATTAAAGTGTTTGATTTTTCAACACGGTTTCTAGGATGAAATCAGGGCCATTGGTGGTCTTGGCTCTTTTTTACAAGCCGTTGGATTATTTTGCTATGTCCAATTTACAATTCTTTTACTGTTAGGCAGATGAATTTATTTCAACAAACGTACAATTAGAATTCTGGCAAAGTGATTATAATTGATCAATAATGATAGGTGCACAACGAATTGTACAAACGTATAATACAGGGTTGAACTTTATGTTAAAAAATTTATACACACAAAAAGGTGCATTGTATGCCTATTATTACTCATAATTGATTTAGTGTAATTCCGAATATTTAGATCTCTCTATTATATAAAATTCAGCTCTAACCTTTTACTTGTAATAAAAAAAATTACAATCGTCATTCATTTTAAGAAACGTCGTCTCAAACCGTTTTTTTGGTGATTGGGTATTAAGAAACGACAACAAAGTATTCAAATTATAATTATAACCTCCCACAAATAATGCTATAATTTTCAAATTTTCTTTCTCAATTATGTGGTACCATTAATAAATACCACTTTATGTGATACAAGTGTTAAATATTTAAAAACTAACTTTAAAAAGTGTAAGATTACTCAAAAGTTATTTTGGAAAACATTTGAATGGAACGGTGTACTTTATTTTCTTTGTACTACTACTACCAATATAATAATCCTTTTGCATATAGCATGTTTTTTGCGTAAATCAAACGACAAAATGGAGTATTTTAAGTATATTGATGGTGTACTAACACTTTGCTAAGACACTTTTTACTGTTAACATTCCTTAATTTTAAAAATTCTTTAAAGTGGGTCATCTCTCTTTATTAAAGAGAGGGTCTTTGTTTTAGTCGTCGGATTGTGTTTAAAAATTATAAAATGACAAAACTGACGTTAATAAAAACACGATCCGACGGTCAAAACAGAGACCATCTCTTTAATAAAGAGAGAGCGCGCCCTCTTTAAAGCCTGACTGTCCTTAATTTACCAATTTATATCTTTTGAATTGTGGTTGTTGCATAGAAGTAATAAATCAACCTAGTTCCACTTTTCTTTTCCTTTTGTTTTCTAGTCAATCATGTACAGCTCTAAAGAAAATTGCCTTCAAAGAAAACATACTAAAATGTCCAGGAAGAAAAAAAAAAAAAAGTGTTGCAGTGAAAACTGAAAGTCATTTCAAGTTTAAAGAATTAGAGCTCTTCTTCTGTAGTATCAAGTTTAAAAAAAATTACAGGTCTTCACAGAACGTAAATGGGCTTTGAAAAACAAAGAGTTCTTATTTTGGGTGCGCCAATTGGGTTTTTGTAATAAGAAAAAAAAAATTCTATCTTTTAATTTTGGTGGTGCAGCCATTATGAAAGCATGTTAGCCCTTTTCTAAAGCAAGCATTGTTATAATATTTTGCTCTGTAGCCTTATACTGATTGTGTATTTTTGTGACCATGAAAGTTCAATGGGTCTTGTTGCACTAAGGAAAATATAATAAACTATACTAACATTCTAATATAATGTGGGTGTTATATAAAACTTGATATTTATACTTGGTCATGACTCATCATACCCCTACACTCTTTAAACAAAGGTTAGGTCCTCCGGTGACCACCAGTAATATCACATCTACCTCTTATTGCAGAAGTTATTTTTTCTTTGATAGACAATTTGTTTTTAAGTGAAATTTTATTTAAAATCAATTTTAAGTGAAATTTATCTTAAGTGAAATTTGACTTAAGATTGATTTGTAAAATATGCAACTCACACACCAATACAATCAATGCAGCCACAATAGATGCAGCATTAAAGATATCACAATCAACAATAAAAAATCATTGAGGCATAACAACAAGCACCTTTAACTACATAAACCCAAAACTTTCACAATCACCATCTTAAAGTGAAATTTCACTTATCTTAATTGAACTTACAATTGTTCAGTTAAGTTTATAATTTCAGTAAGGACTACTTTTACATTTAACAAAACAATTGAAACTTTACTTAAAATTTTGAAAAATTCACTTTAAAAATCTTAAGTGAAATTTCACTTAAGATATGCAAAATCTGTAATTAACCTACCTCATAGCTGGAAATTGTTGGCTTACATGGTGGTCACCAGAGTTCATTGATCGTGGCGGCGATATTTGAATCTCGATCTAGATCTTTACCGGTGAAGGAGAACTAGAGCTAGATCTTGATATAGATCAACGTCGACAATGGTGACGATGACGGTGCTTGGTGGTAATGATGATGATGATGATGATAACGGCGCTGGTAGTGGTGGCCATGGCAGCAGGATGTTTGTTAGCTATGGCAGAGATTGATGGCATTGGTCGATGGTAGCAGTAGAGGTCAGTGTTGGTGGTGGCGGTAGATATCGGTGGTTGTGATGATGGTGGTAGTGGTGATGATGGTGGTGGCGGCGGTGTCGATGGTGGAGGTGGACTGGTGGTGGTAAGAGAGAGAGAGGGAAGATCGTAGACTGAGTGAGAGACAGAGAGTAAAGTGATGGTAGGGGCCTTTTTGTCTCTAATAGGACTTGGGCAATGAATTGTTAGTGGTGTAGACTATAGTGAAAAAATAGGCTTAGGCTTCTGTCCTTGTGGGGTTTATTGTTAATGGGCTGCCCTTTAAACCAAGAAGGACCAACCTTAGGGACCTTAGATCAAGCCTCCCAAAAAAAAAAGGCCAAGCGACATCTACAAATAATACAAGGGGCATACCCCTTGCATTATTATTAGGTTAACAACAACATTTCTTATCTGTTTCCTTTCAGTTTAAAATGAAGAGACCATCAGAAATTGGTGATATTTTTCAAGGCTACTTGAGAAGGCAAATCATTGATTACGTGTTTTGTAAGTGAATAATTTTATAAATTCAAATGTTTGGTGAATGTTCATTTCTCGCATAGAAGTTCGTTTTCAATATAATATTGTCACACCCCAACCAGCCCCGGTGGATTAGGACACGTGTAACAATGCCACAAGCGATCATTTATACTAATTAGCAAAGGAAATAAGCGAATTACTAAGAAACACATGTTTTAAATGACATAAAAGAACCTTACTGTGACAAAACAGACCCCAAGGGTAAAATGGTAATTAATAAGATATATCAAATTTTATACCAAAAGATAGGTCTTTGAGTCCCGGTTCCAACGCAAAAAACGGCGCGCAAATCAAAATTTTCTAGAGAGAGTTATGCCCGTTTCCGTAAAAGCCAACGGGCTGAAAACAGAAAAGCGGATCGATCCACCCCAAAACCGGATCGATCCGGATTTAGCAGAAAGTCATTTTCTGCACCTCTGGATGCCCCGGATCGATCCGCACGAGACCCGGATCGATCCGGATTCTGCAGAAGTGAAATTCCTGCTGCTAAAACCCTGTTTTATCAGTTCAAACATTTCCCAAGTTCCATTTTTCATTCCAAACATCCCAAAAACTTTTGTAAACGTCCTCCAAACATTCATGAACATGTCAACTACATGTTTAAGCTTGCACAAACATTTTAAACACATCACCAACCTCAATTAAATGAAGAACTTGGCACCAACTTCACAAAGTAGTAAAGTATAGAAATTCTTTTGCCAAGATGAGTTCAAAATTCCCAAAATAATTGGATTAACTAAAGATCTATCACATGAGGTTCCATAATCTCATTTCCAAATACTAACCAGTTCTCTTAATTATCAAGATCCATGAGAAATGCATTTGGTAGAGCAAGCTTACATTCTATTAACAAGCAAGACTCAACATTCACCAACATGACTTCCAAATCAACCAAAGTTCATATCCTAAGACATGAGTTCAAATGCTCAACAACCCAAACTCAAAGGAACAAAACACCCAACATGTTAACAAGTTCCCAAACCACATTCTAAAGCATTAAAAGTTGGTGCTTGACATTTTTACAACTTACAAAAGAAGTTTAAACTCAAGTACAACTTGTATCCTCCAACCAAAACCATTTACAACTATAATATTACAAACATGAGCCTCAACTCCACCACTAACATAATTACAAGGCTATGAACATATAAACAACATAACTCCTTCCCCACATTCCCGATCACTTCCTTTCCTCGTCACGATCCGTACCTGCGGTGGTTATTCAATAACCACATAGAAAACAGTTTTGGTTTTTAAGCTTACGCTTAGTGAATACTTTAACCGTGCCATGGAGTATGAAATGTGCATATGCAATATATAAGCAACACAACGATAAAACTAGTCGCCGGTATGTCAAGTACTTAATCACCATCGCATCGGACCCAATATTCCGGGCCTTTTCTCACTTCAATGTCGCATATAGAGAAAACACACACTCTCACGTGACCGTAGTCAATCGTTGTGGTCGTCACCACCGTCCCCTTTTTCTTGAGGAAAAACATCGTCCCGTTACTACGGGCTAAATAATGGTGATTAACACTTGACATCCATTGACCCAATTAAGCACATAAGCACATCAAACATATCACATAACAATTTCTACAAAATTTGTCATGTTAAGCTCTAATTAACACATGCTTTAACTACAACTTCAAGAACTAAGCATTTTAACCATACTCAATATCACATAAGCACCATTTAACACCCAGTATAAGATTAGAGTACTCACCTCACATATTGCTCCAATTAAAGCCTAGAACCCTAAATTCTTTGCTAATTTTAGCTCTAATTAACTCCAATGATATTCCTCCACGAGTTCGAAAGAGTTCGAATACGGTCTCGGTTCGCGAAACGGTGTACCGACGGCGACGGAACGATAAAGAAACGGCGCGAGTCGACGGAAACGGTGGAGCTTCTCTCTAATGGCCGAAATTTTTTTTCTTCTACATCTATATCTCATGTTTTGTATATAAGAGATGATGAGTCACTCAAGAGGTGTCAACCTCTTGAGCTCCTAACCACTTTTGGCTTAATTGCATTTGCACCCCCAACATTTCTTTAAACTTTATTATAACATCCCCTAAACAATTGCATTAGCTACCCAATATCTAAGTGGGTATTTGTCTATATCACGCGTGGGTCCCACATATTTTGTTATAACACCCGCATTTGTGTTATTGCATTTGCATTTCATTGTCATGCATGATAATGTGATGTGGCGTGTCCTATGACACATGGTTGAGTGAGTTTTGACTCATGAGTTGATTTGGGTGTCTGTATTAGAGAACCCTTTGAAACTGTTGTGATTAAGGATTTATTGTTTGTGAAGTCTCTCCGAGTATGAGACGGTCACTGTAGAACATTTTAAATGTTTATCTGAAAATAAATGTTTACCTGTGTATTTCAATATCTGTATTATTTTCTGGCTTAGAATATATTTCTGATGTTAGATTTAGTATCCTGGTTAGAACGAATGAATACGCTATTAATTTGGTAGGCTAATTAGCAACTTCGGAAACGTCATATAGAAATTCGTGTTTTAGCGACCAAACGAATCTTAGTCGAAAACTTTTATAATTTTGAGGTTTCACTCGTAAAGCTATGAATAAGCTGTATAGGAAGTTGCAGAGATTGATTAGGAGTTTTGGAAAACTCGTGGGGAGGTAAACGTAATTTTCAAAAGAGTTGCCTATATATAGATAGAGATGGATGAGATATTTTTCTCATAACTTCTAACCTAATTTCAAAAGGAGGCCAAAAGGGGGCTAGAGGGAGATTTAGGAGTTTAGAGCTTTGCGACGCCAAACGACGACCTTCCGTCAGTCTGGTTTCTCCCAGATTTCATATTCGAGCTCCTCGAGGTAAGAGCTTCGTTTTGATACCTATTAGGGCCTGTTTGGCTAAGTTTTCCGAAAAGTTATTTTCCAGAATTTTTCATAAAAGTTGATAAATGGAATTCTGATCCATAGAAATTGTACTAGACGGACTTCTGCACGTTCTTTGTGCACGGGTTTTCTTCAGATTGAATTATAGGAGCGTTATTCGGAGGTGAGTGATTCAACTATGTTTTGGAATGATTTCTTGGCATGTATTCATGTTATGTTTGAATAGCATGTATTAATTCCTAGAGATACATTGTGTAGTTCATATTGGGCATTTATATTGATAAGTAGGCTCAATAGCACGGTGATATGTTTTAATTACCGCAAGCATGGTGATATGTATTTGAGCATGTTAAGTTGCTTATTTGGGTCAGAAGGAGCACGTGGTCACCGTGCCATTTTGTGGAGCCGATATAGGCATTAAGGTCGCACGATTGTTTGTAGAATCGTGGGTCTTACCCTTTCGCGTGGACTTATTGGCGAGGAGTCGCGGATTGGGAGTATAGACGGGCACGTGAGTCTCCGGCGACTAGTATGAAATGTAGAGATGTGAATGCGGACATGTTTATCATTCATGTACATATGTTGATTTATTCACTAAGCGTTAGCTTAAACAAATCGAATATGTGTGGTTATTCAAATAACCATTTCAGGTGTAAATGCTGGCGAGGAATCGCAGAAGTGAGCACGTGGGTTGGGAGTTCTTATAGAAGACAACTTGAGCGTTAATCTTGTAGTTTTGAGACAATAGGAAATGTTGTAATAAGAATTCTTATGGTTTTAGTTATGTTTAACTTGGTATGTTAGAACGAATCTAAAACGTTGTAATAGTTAGTAACATGTTGTAACTGTGCCTTGGTAATATGTTAATACAGTTAGGATTGCTTTGGATTACTTTTGGAAGGGTGTGTTTGATCGCCGTTCGAATTCAAAAGCTTTTAAACTTAGAAAACTCTGCAGAATGTGCTGATGCCATAAATCAGTCGACTGGTTGAGGAAACAGTCGACTGGAGCCTCTGTTTTCAGCAACTCTCTGCATTGTTTCATAGAGGATCAGTCGACTGGGTCCCCGACACAGTCGACTGGATCATGTTTTCAATTCAAATATTTTGTTCAGGCCAAACTTCAGTCGACCGGACTTTATCAGTCGACTGAAAATTTGAAGCCCCAATCGACTGGGTGTAGAAAGCAGTCGACTGGATGGTGTTTTTAAACCCAACTTTCTGTTGGACCTGGATCAGTCGACTGGATCTGAGGATCAGTCGACTGGACGAATAGTTTTCAAAAATGACTTGTTTATTCCGCTGCGTGTGTTCTTCAAACTAATTTTTGGGAACGTTAATGATTTGGTTTAGCCTCGGTGGCGTGCCACGGGCTCCGGTTTCGCTATTGCGGGACCGGGCTGTGACATTTGTAAAAGTTGCTAGTTAACCTACTAGTTATGAATTTGATTCCTATTTATTCTCACACGAGTACTCAAACTAGCACCATAAAAATTACAGATAACAATAAGGTATTAAAGCAATTAAACAAATATTCATATAATCAACTAAATGCAACTAAATGCAATTTACTTAATCCGGACCTCCCGTGGGTCCCACTTCATATCCGTTCAAATGTGCCTTTTATCAAGCACTTAACACATCGGGGTAATCGGAACTTACCCAAATTATCATACGCTATTAATTATACTAATTAATGCATATAATGCAGATATTATATTATTTCTCCGGGTACGGGTATTACATTTCTCCCTCCCTTTTGGAAGTTTGTCCTCAAACTTTTCTTACCTTAAAAGCCGAATAAATGAGGATACTTTTCTCGGATCTCGTCTTCACGTCCCCAAGTCGCCTCCTCTACTGAGTGATTACACCATAATACCATAACCAGAGGAATAACTTTGGTTCTCAATACCTGATCTTTTCTGTCTAGTATTCGAACTGGATGTTCAACATAAGTCAAGTCTTCTCGAATCATCAACGGTTCTGGAGTAATACAGTGACTCGAATCTGATAAGCAACGTCGTAACATAGAAACGTGAAATACATTATGAACGTTAACCAACTCTTGTGGCAATTCTAACCGATATGCAACAGGACCAACTCTATCCAAAATCAAATAAGGTCCTACAAACCTCGGATTCAACTTGCCCCGCTTTCCAAATCGTGTTATGCCCTTCGAAGGTGATACTTTCAAGAAAACATAATCACCTACCTCGAATTCCAACGGTCTTCTTCTAGTATCCGCGTAACTTTTATATCGACTCTGAGCTACTTGTAGCCGTTGTTTAACTAACTTGATTTTGTCGGTAGTGATTTGCACGATTTCGGGTCCTAAAAGTTGTTTTTCCCCAACTTCTGTCCAACACACCGGTGATCTACATTTTCGACCATATAATGCCTCATAAGGCGCCATCCCAATACTCGTTTGGAACCTATTATTATAAGAGAATTCCACCAATGGTAAATGGGTTTCCCAATCTAACTTGAAATCCATTACACATCCTCGAAGCATATCTTCCAGAATCTGAATAACTCGTTCGGATTGACCGTCTGTCTGAGGATGGAAAGCTGTGCTAAAGTGCAAGGCTATCCCCATTTCCTTTTGCAAACTTTCCCAAAATCTAGATACAAATCGTGTATCCCAATCCGACACGATGGATACCGGTGCCCCGTGTAATCTGATAACTTCTCTGACATAAAGCTCTACTAACTTCGTTGGATCACGAGTCTTAATTGGAAAGAAATGGGCTGACTTCGTCAACCGGTCAACGATCACCCAAATACTATCATTAGACTTAGGAGATCGCGGCAAACCTGTTATAAAATCCATAGTGATATGCTCTCATTTCCATTCCGGTATCTCTAACGGTTGTACTTCTCCGGCGGGTCGTTGATGTTCTATTTTCACTCGTTGACAAGTTATACACTTAGACACAAACTCGGCAACTTCCCGTTTCATACCACTCCACCAATACACTTCTCGTAAATCTCTATACATCTTGGTACTACCCGGATGCACGGAATACCTCGTGTTGTGAGCTTCTTCCATAATTAATCTTATGTTTCAACTCTTGGATATTAGGAACACATAAACGATTAATATACCTCAACACATTATTCTGAAAACTGAACTCTGGCCGTCTACCCTCAGGTAACTCTTCAACTATTTTCTTGAAATTTGGATCCAAAAGTTGACTTACCTTGATTTCATCAATCAAACTCGGTTGTGCTATGATAGCTGCCATTAAACCATCTTGAATTCTGGGAATCACCTCAAGTTCTAATCGCTCAAATTCTTGTACTAACTTTGCTTGAGCTGTTAAAGAATAAATCAAATTTACTGATGACTTTCGACTCAAAGCATCAGCAACCACATTAGCTTTACCCGGATGGTACTGAATCTTCAAGTCATAATCTTTCCTTAATTCAAGCCATCTTCTCTGTCTCATATTTAGTTCTCTTTGGGTAAATAAATATGTTAAACTCTTGTGATCGATAAATATCTCACACGTTTTCCCGTACAAGCAGTGACGCCAAATTTTTAATGCGAAGATTACCGCCGCCAACTCCAAATCGTGGGTTGGATAATTCTTCTCGTGTGTCCTCAACTGCCTTGAAGCATAAGCTATCACTTTACCCTCTTGCATTAGAACGCATCCTAGGCCCTGATGAGAAGCATCGCTGTATATACTAAAACATCCAGTACTTGACGGAATAGCCAATATCGGTGCTGAAGTCAACTTGTCCTTTAACTTTTGGAAACATTCTTCACATTCCTTATTCCACACAAAAGCCATATCCTTTTTCATTAACTGGGTCATTGGAGTCGCGATTCTAGAAAAATTTTGAACGAACTTTCTATAGTAACCGGCTAACCCCAAGAAGCTTCGAACTTCGGAAACATTTGTCGGTCTTGGCCAATTCATTACAGCTTCTATCTTTTGTGGGTCCACGGAAACACCATCCTTAGAAATCACGTGTCCAAGAAATGTAACATTTGTTAACCAGAACTCACTTTTCTTCAACTTCCCAAATAACTGTTTTTCTCTAAGTCGTTGCAAAACCAACCTTAAGTGTCGCTCGTGATTTTCCCGACTTCTAGAATATATTAAAATATCATCAATAAATACAATCACAAATTCGTCGAGATATGTCTTGAACACCCGATTCATCAAGTCCATAAAAGCGGCTGGTGCATTTGTGACCCCAAACGGCATAACAAGAAATCCATAGTGCCCGTACCGAGTTCTAAAAGCAGTCTTCTCAACATCTTCAGCTTTAACCTTTAACTGGTGATACCCGGATCTCAAGTCAATCTTAGAAAAGACTTCTGCCCCTTTTAACTGATTAAACAAATCATCAATACGTGGCAATGGATACTTATTCTTTATGGTTACCTTGTTGATCTCCCGGTAGTTGATGCACATTCGCATTGTTCCGTCTTTATCTTCACAAATAAAACTGGTGCACCCCACGGCGATACACTTGGCCGAATAAACCCCTTATCAAGTAACTCTTGCAACTGAGTCTTCAACTCCTTTAACTCTATCGGAGCCATTCTATACGGTGCCCGTGAAATCGGTTGAGTCCCTGGCATAACATCTATCCCAAACTCAATTTCTCTCTCAATCAACACACTCGACAACTCTTCTGGAAAAACATATGGAAATTCCTTGACCACAGGTATATCTTCTAACTTTAATTCAGTACTTCTAACATCAAGTATGCTACACAAAAACCCTTGACATCCCTTTTTTAATAAACGACAAGCTTTGACAGTTGATACCAAATAAGGCGGTGATACTACACCTGTCCCTTGGAAACAGAATTCATCTTGATTTGGCAATCGAAATGTTACTCTCTTGTTCTCACAATCGATAATAGCATGATTTCAGATAACCAGTCCATCCCCAAAATAACGTCGAAGTGTTGAATGACCAACGGTACTAAATCAACCAACAACCTTCTATCACTCACGTTAATCCCACAAGCTTTAAAGACACCCGAACTCACTAGTGGCGCTCCCGATGGAAGTGCAATAGATAAGTCAAAATCTAGTAATTCTAAGGGTTTGTCTAAATTCTTAGCAAATTGATGTGATACGAAAGAGTGAGTTGACCCTGAATCTAACAACACATTGGCATGTTGCAAGCAAATAGAAAGTATACCTGAAACCACCGTGTCAGCCGTAGTGGTCTCCCCAGGCTTGAGCTGAAAATACCTTCCTTGTCGTTGCTCTCTCCCTTGGGATTGCTGTTGAGATGGTCTCTGTCTTGGTGCACTACCGACGGATGACCTGGAACCTCCTTGTCTTCTCTTGGGACAATTACGTTCTCGATGCCCCAGGTCACCACATGAATAACACCTTATTCCACTGTCATCCTTACTTTGCCTCGGAGTAATACTTTGTCTTAGAAGATTCGGACAATCCCTTTCCATGTGCCCCGGTCGTCGACAGATGTTGCAAATGATAGGAGACATATTACATACTCCCCAATGATATTTACCACAAGTCTGACACTTGGGTTTGTTACCCCCACTTCCCAATGAACTGCCAGAACTTTGTCTTTTTGAATTGCCCTGTCCCTGGAATTGAATACCTCCCGGTCTCTTGAATGTTTGACCTTGCCCCGTTGGCAACACACCTCGTTCAGCAATCAAGGCTACATCTAGCACTTCTGAATATGTTGCTAGCCGATGTGTATCCACTTTTCCCCTGATTTCATCACGGAGCCCTTCCTCAAATCTTCTTGCCCGAGTGAACTCGTTCGGAAGCAAATCCATTGCAAATCTGGCCAAACTTGTGAATTTAGCGGCATAGTCTCTAACGGTCATATTACCTTGACTGAGATGTGAAAATTCTCGGGACTTTGATTCACTGAAAGACCGAGGAATGTATTGTTTTGAGAACTCTTCGATAAATCCATTCCAGGTAGTCGGCGCTCCTTACCTTAATATTGACGTCCACCAATTATGTGCTTCCTCTTTCAAGGTATCGGAGGCAAACAAGACTTTCTGTTCCTCTGAACATGGCAAAACATGAAAAATTCTCTTCATATCGGTCAACCAATGGTCAGCCTTAATTGAATCGGATTCCCCTTTGAATTGCCCTGGTTTTTGCTTGTAGAACGTAACAATGGTTATCGGTTCCACCCTCTATCCTGGATTTGACGAACCCGGTCCTTCCTCAACAACTTGAGTTTCGGCCACTCTTACCAATTTTTCCATAACTACCTCTATTCTATCCATACGAGCTGCAGACGGGGTTTCACCTCCAGACATCCTTGCCTGGCACCCACCACAAGATATATATATACATGCAGGTTACTTTTAAATAAATCACGGTGCATGCTAAATAACATTTAAAGCATGCTAAGTAAACGTGTATGCATGCTCGTGTCACTATGTATCATTTTATTCAATTTGTACGTCGTATTCGTCGTCTCTCATCCCCAAAGGCTCTAACCTATTGCTCTGATACCAAAAATTGTCACACCCCAACCTGCCCCGACGGATTAGGACACGTGTAACAATGCCACAAGCGATCATTTATACTAATTAGCAAAGGAAATAAGCGAATTACTAAGAAACACATGTTTTAAATGACATAAAAGAACCTTACTGTGACAAAACAGCCCCCAAGGGTAAAATGGTAATTAATACGATATATTAAATTTTATACCTAAAGATAGGTCTTTGAGTCCCGGTTCCAACGCAAAAAGCGGCGCGCGAATTCGAATTTTCTAGAGAGAGTTATGCCCGTTTCCGTAAAAGTCGACGGGCTAAAAACAGAAAAGCGGATCGATCCGCCCCAAAACCGGATCGATCCGGATTTAGCAGAAAGTCATTTTCTGCACCTCTGGATGCCCCGGATCGATCCGCACGAGACCCGGATCGATCCGGATTCTGCAGAAGTGAAATTCCTGCTGCTAAAACCCTGTTTTATCAGTTCAAACATTTCCCAAGTTCCATTTTTCATTCCAAACATCCCAAAAACTTTTGTAAACATCCTCCAAACATTCATGAACATGTCAACTACATGTTTAAGCTTGCACAAACATTCTAAACACGTCACCAACCTCAATCAAATGAAGAACTTGGCACCAACTTCACAAAGTAGTAAAGTATAGAAATTCTTTTGCCAAGATGAGTTCAAAATTCCCAAAATAATTTGATTAACTAAAGATCTATCACATGAGGTTCCATAATCTCATTTCCAAATACTAACCAGTTCTCTTAATTATCAAGATCCATGAGAAATGCATTTGGTAGAGCAAGCTTACATTCTATTAACAAGCAAGACTCAACATTCACCAACATGACTTCCAAATCAACCAAAGTTCATATCCTAAGACATGAGTTCAAATGCTCAACAACCCAAACTCAAAGGAACAAAACACCCAACATGTTAAAAAGTTCCCAAACCACATTCTAAAGCATTAAAAGTTGGTGCTTGACATTTTTACAACTTACAAAAGAAGTTTAAACTCAAGTACAACTTGTGTCCTCCAACCAAAACCATTTACAACTATAGTATTACAAACATGAGCCTCAACTCCACCACTAACATAATTACAAGGCTATGAACATATAAACAACATAACTCCTTCCCCGGATTCCCGATCACTTCCTTTCCTCGTCACGATCCGTACCTGCGGTGGTTATTCAATAACCACACAGAAAACAGTTTTGGTTTTTAAGCTTACGCTTAGTGAATACTTTAACCGTGCCATGGAGTATGAAATGTGCATATGCAATATATAAGCAACACAACGATAAAACTAGTCGTCGGTATGTCAAGTACTTAATCACCATCGCATCGGACCCAATATTCCGGGCCTTTTCTCACTTCAACGTCGCATATAGCAAAAACACACACTCTCACGTGACCGTAGTCAATCGTTGTGGTCGTCACCACCGTCCCCTTTTTCTTGAGGAAAAACATCGTCCCGTTACTACGGGCTAAATAATGGTGATTAACACTTGACATCCATTGACCCAATTAAGCACATAAGCACATCAAACATATCACATAATAATTTCTACAAAATTTGTCATGTTAAGCTCTAATTAACACATGCTTTAACTACAACTTCAAGAACTAAGCATTTTAACCATACTCAATATCACATAAGCACCATTTAACACCCAGTTTAAGATTAGAGTACTCACCTCATAAATTGCTTCAATTAAAGCCTAGAACTCCAAATTCCTTGCTAATTTTAGCTCTAATTAACTCCAATGATATTCCTCCACGAGTTCGAATACGGTCTCGGTTCGCGAAACGGTGTACCGACGGCGACGGAACGGCAAAGAAACGGCGTAGTCGGCGGAAACGGTGGAGCTTCTCTCTAATGGCCGAATTTTTTTTTCTTCTACATCTATATCTCATGTTTTGTATATAAGAGATGATGAGTCACTCAAGAGGTGTCAACCTCTTGAGCTCCTAACCACTATTGGCTTAATTGCATTTGCACCCCCAACATTTCTTTAAACTTTATTATAACATCCCCTAAACAATTGTATTAGCTACCCAATATCTAAGTGGGTATTTGTCTATATCACGCGTGGGTCCCAAACGGGGTCCCACATATTTTGTAAAAGTTGCTAGTTAACCTACTAGTTATGAATTTGATTCCTATTTATTCTCACACGGGTACTCAAACTAGCACCATAAAAATTACAGATAACAATAAGGTATTAAAGCAATTAAACAAATATTCATTTAATCAACTAAATGCAACTAAATGCAATTTACTTAATCCGAACCTCCCGTGGGTCCCACTTCATATCAGTTCAACTGTGCATTTTATCAAGCACTTAACACATCGGGGTAATCGGAACTTACCCAAATTATCATACGCTATTAATTATACTAATTAATGCATATAATGCAGATATTATATTATTTCTCCGGGTACGGGTATTACAAATATCTTTCTTAAAATTATTTCATTGTTAAACTAACGTACTCTTGATTCTCATGAAAATCAGATAAAAGATTAAATTTATTTTTAACATTTTCAAACATCCCCTTAGTAGTTGGATGTGAGAATATTTGGATCTCACATAGTCACACACATAGGCCTGGGGGAGCTGGTGAGTGGCTTGTCTTGTACGGGTAGCCACTATTGGTAATTGAGCTAAAATATGATTGTAGGTGAAGCTCTTTTTTCAAAATTTTGTTTTGTTCTCTATTGTTTTGTTTTGTTTTGTTTTGTTTTTTTTTTTTTAAGTTCTGGGATAAAGAGGATGGGTTAAGCCTAAATTGTAAACTACGACATGCAGTGGTTGGGTAAGTCCTTATTGAGTTGTCATGCAAAAACAAGAGCAAGAGAACATTCTCTAACCATGCAAAAATTCAAGCTTAAGCAAGTTTGAATTCCTTGGCTTCTCAACCAGTGGCAGATCCATGATTTTATCGTTAGGGGGTCGTGCACAAAGGGCTAAGATTGATTGAGGATTTAGGGGCTGTACTCCCGAGGTAAAAACTTTTGGTATATTTTGTAGTGCCCTTGCATGCAGACTATGACCATCTTTGATAATAAGGACTTAGTACAAAATGTAATTTACAAAGCTTAATATGATAGTGAAACAATTTAAGAAGGGATAAACTAGTAACTTAGTAAGTGAATAGAAAATGTGGTTGTACCTTAGATTTAGGATGTTCTATACATATAATGGTTTTTCTTTAACTTTTCGGGTGGGTTGGATCAACATACTACATGGAAAATTTGTATTTTTAGACAAATCAATATATGATTGTTGGGGGGACAATGTAGGATTCACATAAAATTTTGGGGGGGTTAGTCTTAATTTACTATAAAATTTGTATGAATTTAATATACTATTTTTGTAATTTGAAAAAGTTAAGGGGACTCCCCATCCCCACACCTTTTCTAATATAACTTAAAGCCTTAACTAAATATGTTCTTTCATTTTCAGACTAATTCATCAATCTGAGACATTTCCATCTAAATTTATCTACTTTCTTAACTCTTCTCACAAATTGGTGACTTAAAAAAGGTTGCAATTTTTCTGGATTTGTCCTGTAGGGTTGAGACAAGACCTTGGTGTTTATCTCTGTTTGATTCTAAATTTGGAGAAAGGAAAAATAAAAATTGCATTTCTCTATGTCACAACCCATCTCGCTATGCATGGAAATAGAACACGTGGCATGCCACCAAGGCTCATCCAAAACAATTACAACATAGCAGCGGAATAAATATAATACAACAATGATAAAACAACTCCCAAAGATTCGATGGATTAATAAAAGCAGGGTTATAAAAAGTTTTCCCCCTTTAAAACACTTAAAGAACACAAGTCCTTCTGAAAGTAGGCAATCTAGTCG
This sequence comes from Hydrangea macrophylla, assembly GCA_033977485.1. NCBI lineage: Eukaryota > Viridiplantae > Streptophyta > Magnoliopsida > Cornales > Hydrangeaceae > Hydrangea > Hydrangea macrophylla. The sequence goes on along the minus strand of CM066983.1, from coordinate 113,351,519 downwards.
ACTGTGTTGGGTCCCCAGTCAACTGTGGGGTCAATTACAGAGAACATACAGCTCAACGACCCAAACTAATCGAGTGTGTCGGAGACCTAGTCGACTGTGGTCTCAAACTTCCGGTCGTCTAGTACTCGTCCGGTCGACTGGACTTTGATCCAGCAGAATGTCTTAGTTTGGTACGATTTCCAGTCGACGGTGAGGGAAACCAGTCGACTGGTTCTCTACAAACGAAAATAGAAATTCTTCCAAAAAGTGTGTCCAGTCAACTGGACTCAATGTTAGTCGACTATTTTGTCAATTCCTGCACAGTCAGCAGATCTCATTTCTTCTAATGTGATTCAGTCGCATTCAGGGATTAGCCACACAATCCAACTCATTCCAAAGTGATCCTAACAGTATTACAACATAACTGAAACATGATGTCATACCCCAACCCCGCCCCAGTGGATTAAGACACGTGTAACAAGACTATACGCGTCCCAAACTACACTAATTAGGAAGAAAAACGTGAATTAACCCACTTTCAAGAACCTTATGGTGACAAACAGCCCCAAGGGTAAAATGGTCATAAATAAAGTATATCAAATTTTATACCAAAAGATAGGTCTTTGAGTTTTGGTTCCAACGCAAAAAAACAGCGCGTGAAACCGAGTTTTCTAGAAAGAGTTATGCTCGTTTCTATAACAGTCGACGTGCAGTGAAATTTGTACGCGGCTCAATCCGGGATCCGCCCTAAAAACCCGTATCGATCCGTATTGTAGTTTTTCAGCAGAATGTCCCTCGAAAAGGCCAGATTGATCTGCTCTTTAATCCGGATCGATCCAGGTTCTACAGAATTGCTCCTAACTGCTGAAAACTTTGTTTTTCAAGCCCCAAAACATATCCAAACCTCAACCAACTTCAAAAAACATTAGGAAAACATTTCAAACTCATTTCTAACCATACTTTAAACATTTCTAAACACAAACTCAAGTTTTCCATACATTCAAAACATGAACATAACCTTGTTATAACAATAATTGGTCCTTGGCAAACCATTAATCTTAAACATTGTCAAGCTTGCTCAAACATATAAAACTTGCTATGAAGCAACTCATATGCTTAACAACCAACTTAATTATAACCAAAACTCTTTTAGAATGTTTATGGCATCAATCCAAACTTGCCGGAAAGAACCCAACTTAACCTTACATATTCAAACTTCAACTTGTAACATCAAAATCACATGAGTTTCCCAAGTTAGCTTCAAACTCCTAAATTATAAGTTGTAGAGTGTAAGTCTCATGGTTACAACCAAATTGCTAACACCACCATTATAGAGATTACATATTACAACATATTACAATTTGAAAGAGAGATTGTATAAATAAGCCCCAAATCATTCCCATTTCTCCCAACGCAAGTTATTTTCTCTCCGGGAATTACTCCGAACCTGCAGTGGTTGTTATTTACCACAACAGAAAAGGAAAACGGTTTTCTTAAGCATTACGCTTAGTGAACAATCTAAACATGATTGAATGCCAAATATGTATACTGTTACAATTAAGCACATAAATCATATCCGTAATCGCCGAACTACCGGTTCAATGATTTATTCAGACCCGAAGACCTCCCCTGGTCCCGTGATCACTTCTATTCATTGGACTTCCGTATTTATCTGATTCTTCCTCTTTACCTCCCTTATTACTCCCAACAATGAATCATTTACCTGGTACCCGTTGATTACCACGTAACATAAGCATGAAAATTCTTATATAACTAACATGCAAATTCACAATAATACATCTTCATGAATTCTAAACATGAATTATCATCTCTAGATACCATTGAAGCATTAAACATATATAAGCACAATCAAACTTTAGTTAGAAAACTTACTTTACTCAGATTATACCCAAATTAAGCTAGAAAATGCATAATTTCACCAAATCCTAGCCCAAATCTTACTCCAAAGTAATTCATACACATTTTTGGCAAACTGCATGTCACCGATTAGAGTGAGCTACCAAATTATGATGAATAAAATGTAAATTAAAGGTATAAAAACGATCGTCTCACCTCCACGAGTCCGAATATGGCTTCGGTTATCGAATTGGACGAACAGTGGCAACAGAACAGCAAGAAATGGACGTCGGCGTCTCGTGCTCGTCTTTCTCTGAACTCTCTCTTTGTTTTTTTTTTTTGTTTAATTGCTATAAATGTGAGAGTCTCCCTCTCTATTAACACCTACTCATGCATGTACATGAGGTGTCTTAACCTCATTTTTTCATCTTTTTCATTTATACCCCAGAATTTCTTAAGTTCTTATTATGAAATCCCCCAAACATTCCATTAGCTATCCAATTATCTATTGGGTGTTTGTCTAAGTCCCGTATGGGTCCCAACGCAGGTTCCAAATATTTTGTGAAGTTGTTATCATACCTACTAATTGTGAATCCTTTTCATTTATACCCTTCAATGGTACCAAAATGCAAACACATATAGCATCATATAATATGGAAGCATTTAAACAAATATTCATTTAATCATATAAATGCATTTAATCATGTAAAATGTAAATTTTTTATTACTCGGCCCTTCACTGGATCCCACTTCATTACCTATCCCACCTCACTGGGGACTTTTCCAATTGTGTCCTTTATTAAACACTTTTGTTTCACGGGTGAGTCCAAGCCTCCCCTTAATCCATTTTTACACACTAAGTATATAAATTAGTGCATACTAAAATGAATATTAAATCCTTTTTCTGGGTATGGGTGTTACACATGATTAAAAGAGTTTTACTATAGATTACTATATAACGAATCCATTCCAGGATTCCTAAGTTAAAGCAAAACATGGTTTTAGTTATTTAGAAATTCATTATTACAACATAGAAATGGAAACTAAAAACATTTACAAGGACGGTCATATCGTCTACTCGGCCTCACTCTTTTCGCTTCTTTTTCCCTTTCTTCTTATCACCTGCAATGGAGTAAAGCTCCACTACTCAGCTTTTTGCTGAGTGTACAATTCTAAACACATGTTTAAAATTCATGCTTTAAAACATCAAAACACGTCAAAATAGTCTCGAAGGAGAGTGGTACGCATTCATTTGGTAAATGGAATTGATGCCATGGAAGGCCTTCTCCTTGCTACTCATCTAGTGCCCTGGCTGGGCTTTTCTCCAAAACCATGAACAATGCCCTGGCTGGGCCTTCTCCAAAATCATGCACAGTAGTCATCGCTGCAAAATCCTCAAATATCGAGGAGCTTACCCCAGATGGATTTGCACCAAACTCCCCTTTAACCAACATAGACACATAGCATGCTCATATAATCATACGTACATGCTTGTCACGCGTTTTCGCATGCATAATTAATGGGCCTAATTAATACATGAATTTCGCCCGGATCCAAAATATCAAACGAGATATTTAAAACATGGAAATATCTTATAATACATAGAATTAGAAGTTATACCTTAAGCTACACTCTTAAGATTTCAAGAGGATCTTAAGAATACCAATACTAAGCTAAATCTCTGATTATACACAAAACCTATGAGTTTTGATACGTTTTCCAAGAAAACTCAATATTAGGAATTTTATAAAACTTAATTAAATAAGGCCTAAGAGCTATCAAAACGTAGCTCATACCTTAAGGAGTCTGAATATGAAATGTGGTTGAAAATAAACGAACAGAAGTTCGTCGATTTGTGTCGAAAATCTCTAAGCCCCAAAATCTCCCTTTTTCTCTCTTGGTTTGAGAGATTTGAAAATTTCTCAATTCCCATTCTATATATAAGCAAAACTTTCAAAAATTGTGTTTATCTCCCAACAAGTTCTCAAAACTTCCAATTATCCCCCAAAACGCCTTAAACATCTAATTTACTACTTAATAAGTGAAAACTATAAATTGTAAAAGTTTTTGTCTAAGTTCTATTTGGGTCCATAATTATAATGCTCGTATAAGTGTTGTTGCATTTCATTACATTTTTCATGCATGATAATGTAATGTGTGGGTGAGTTATGACTCACGAGTTAATTTGGATGTCTGTGTAAAAGAACCCTTTGAAATTGTGTTGAATGAGTGTTTTGATGTTGTGACGTCTCTGCGAGACTGAGACGACCATTGTGGAATACCCTAAATGTTTATCTGGAAATAAATATTTTTACATGTGTATTTCACTATATGTATTATTATCTAGTGTAGAATTTATTTATGTCATTAATTTTTGTATCCTAGTGAGGACAAATTAACACGCTACATAATCGGTAGGCTAATTAGTGATTTTACAAAATCACGTGGGACTGCATTTTAGCAACTCAACGAAACTTAGTGAAAAACTAGTAAAGTTAGATATTTACTACTAGGGGTGCTAAATCGAAGGTTTAAGACCTTGAGGGGAGTTAAATGGTATTTGGAAAAGTAAACACTATAAATACATAAGTGTGAGATATTTTGGTTGCAAAACCTAGTTTGGCTTCTAAAAAGAGGAGAGCGGAGAGAGAAAAAAGGAGATTTGTTTCCTTCGAGCTTGCGACGCATATATCCGGCGATCCGTTCGTGGACCAAAATATTTTATCGGATATTCGGACTCCTCGAGGTAAGGCCGTTGTTTTGATACCCATTAGCACTTGTTTGGATAAGTTTTTCGAAAACTCATTTTCTAGAATTTTCATAGAAAGTTGATAATTGGATTTTTGATCGCTAGGAATTGTACTAGACGAACTTCTGCACGATCTTTGTGCTCAGGGTTTTCTTTGGAACAAATTTTTAGAGCATTATTCGGAGGTGAGTGATTCAACTATGTGTTTTGGAATGATTTCTTGACATGTATTCATGTTTTGTATGAAAGGCATGTGTTAGTTCATAGATATATATTGTGTTAGTTCATAGATATATATTGTGTAGTTCATATTGGGCAACTATATTGATAAGTAGGCCTAATAGCACGGTGAAATATTTGGATTATGTCAAAAGCATGGTGAAATGTATTTGAGCATGTTTAGTTGCTATTTGGGTCAAAGGAACACGTGGCACCAAGCGATTTTGTAGACCCGATATAGGCATAAGGTCGCATGTTTGAAAAAAAGAAACGTGGGTCTTACCTAGTCGCGTGGACTTATTGGCGAGGAGTCACAGACTAGGAGTGTGGAACGTACACGTGAGACTCTGGAGACTAGTATAAAATATAGAGAATGTGAATGCGAGCATATTATCATTCACATACATTGTTGTTTTATTCACTAAGTATTAGCTTAAACAAATTGAAATATGTATGGTTATTAAAATAACCATTTCAGGTGTTGATGCCGACGAGGAATCAAAAAAATGAGCACGCGGGTTGGGAGTTCACTTAGAAAGCGACTCATCAAGCTTACCTCGTAGTTTTGGTAATAGGAATGTTGTAACAAGGATTGATGACTTTTTTACTATATTTAACTTAGAATCATAGAACGAATTCGTGATGTTGTAATAGATAGTAATCTCTTGTAATTATGTTTTAGAAATGTTATAATCCAGTTAGGATCACTTTGGAATGAGTTTGGAGTGCGTGTTTGATCCCTAGTTGAATTCAAAAAACTTTTAACTTGAAAATTTCTACAGAATGTGCTGCTGCAATAAACCATTCGACTGGTTTATGAAAATAGTCGACCGGACCTTTTGTTGAGCAATTCACTGCCTCATTTTGTGAAAAACAATCGACTAGGTCCCCCGACACAATCGATTGGATGGTGTTTTAGAATTAGATATTTTTAGCCCGTACTATTGTTCAGTCGACCGGATCGTTCAGTCGACTGATAATTTTCCACCTCAGTCGACTGGACTTGGGGAGCAATTGACTGGTCGGGCTGTAGAGTTTTTGGGCTCTCTGTATCTTGCATTTCCAGTCGACCGAACCTTGGATCAGTCGACTGGATTACTGTTTTCAAAAGGAGTGTTTCTTAATGTGTTTTCAAATGGGCAAAACTTTTATGGTCTGAAAACGTGGTTTTTTACTGTTGTTTATTCCGCTACATATTCTTAAACTAAGTCTTTTGGGAACGTTAATGAATTGATGTAGCCTCACTGACGTGCCACGGGCTTCGGTTTTGCTATTGTGGGACGGCTATGACAGTAATTACGTTCCGAAAACTAATTTCATGGAATTTCTAGATAACCTACCTTTTATGCAACGCATTACATTGGTTATCTCTAATTCGTTCAAAATGATCTTTAACAATATCAAAACTACCAGAAAGTACACTACACAGGTATATTGCACTATTTACATATACCAAATAATTCAAATAACACTTAATTCACATAAAGATTGTTTAATCATATGAATGCCTCAATGATTTACTAACTGTCGTGTCCTCAATTGATACTCTTTGTTGACCCATAGTCAACCCCAAACACAATTATCAAATTGTTAGGAAACTGCGTTCCCAGAATCCATTGACAGCGCGTATAAGTTGGTACTGCAAAAAAAATTATGTGAAAACTACAATAACTCTACAAGGGCGGAACTAGGGTTACCTTAAACTGCTAAAACGGATTGCTGTAGTAGACGAATCGAGAACACGGGCTCGATAACAGCTCACGATCTTCTATTGTATTCCTTTACTGCCAGAATATCGAACTGAGTGTGGGCTCCCTCAAAATCCTTTATGTTTCTGCTCTCTCTTTTTACGCTCTCTTTTCTATTCCGAGTTATAATACTCTTGATGGAAAAACGCAAACTGAAGAGAGAGCCAAAGCAGCATATATATAGGCTACGATAGGAACCATAAGAAGTCAATAACGAATAGGCTTCCTTATGGAATTAGGAAACCCTAATTCGAATTGAATCAAATTCCTATTTCCATAAATTATAATTCATACCACTAAAGAATTATAATTGCACTCCTACCCTTATCTCAAAAATATATTTCGAGCTCCATGTTATTAAATGCTTATTATCTCCCCATGTTAAGATTACAGATATCCATTAATTAAATATAATTACTGACAATCATATTTAATTAATCTCTTAAAATTCCTTGAGATCCTCTGCTTAACTTATCTGATATGTCGGATACAAAATCCACCTGCAGGGTTTGACATAATCAAAACTTATAAGCTTTCTCAAGGGGATATCATCAATCCCAAAATTGAGACATGCATTCCATCATTAATTAATATCCACCACACAATTAATATTGCCACCCAATCCAATGAGATATTGACCCATTTAAGGATCTCACCCTTTTAGGGATCAAAGTGTAAATATCAAATGTACGTGTCCATAAAATAACTTAGGATTTAGAGCATAAGCACTCATAATAGTCATGAGGTATTAATTATCTTATAAGTCAGTATAAAGATAATTACCCCAAGTCGGTCCCGTTTAATACACAAAATGTACCAGCATGGTGAGTTGAAACTATACTGTTTTTCGCAGTCAAGACAAACCTACTACAACACCATGCTGCAGTCCTACCGATGGTGTGTCTAATCCATCTAAGACTGTAAACCAAAATCTTACATTCTACAAGATCCGATGGTCTGATCTTCCCTGTGCAAGCCGAACTCTACACACCAAACCACCTACTATGTAGAGTGAAAGACACACATGCATAATATTAAATAAACAATATAATACAAATATTGCCCACATAGATTCTCATAAAAAATGGATTAACTGATTTTATTAAATGAATAATAAATCAACTACATAAAGCATGACTTTTAGTATATATCCCTAATAATCTCCCACTTAGACTCAAAGTCATGATGCGACACACCTCACTCTATCCCTTCTACATGACTGTCAAAAGTCTTGGCCGTTAAGCTCTTGGTGAAAGGATCTGCCAGGTTATTTGCTGATGCTATCTTGGTCACTTCAACATCACCTCTTTGCACGATCTCTCGAATCAGGTGATACTTACGCTCAATGTGTTTTCCCTTCTTATGGGCCCTTGGTTCCTTTGAATTAGCAACCGCTATGCTATTATCGCAATAAAGGGTAATAGCCGATTGTAGCGCAGGTACTACTCTTAGATCCATAAGGAAGTTTCTGAGCCAAACGGCCTCCTTAGCGGCTTCCGAAGCAGCCACATACTCGGCTTCCATGGTAGAATCAGCAATACATGACTGCTTGATACTCCTCCAACTAATGGCTCCACCTCCTAGGGTAAACACATATCCTGAGGTAGACTTTCTGGAATCCCTATTTGACATGAAATCAGAATCTGTATACCCAGACTGTCTGCTTGGTAAACTAACATATAGTCTCGAGTCCTTTTCAGGTACTTGAGAATATTTTCACCGCAGTCCAATGTTCTTGCCCTGGATTAGATTGATATCTACTAACCATGCCAACAGCAAAGCAGATGTCAGGTCTAGTACATAGCATAGCATACATTAGGCTTCCTACTGCCGAGGCATAAGGAACTGCCTTCATCTTCTCTATCTCATCAGGTGTCTTAGGACACTGATCCTTAGATAGAGTAATTCCGTGTCTGAAGGGAAGGAATTCCTTCTTGGAATCTTGCATACTAAACCTTGCAAGAATATTGTCAATATAAGTGCCTTGTGACAATCCCAACATCCTATTCTTGCGATCTCGCATAAGCTTGATCCCTAGGATGTGACCGGCTTCTCCCAAGTCCTTCATATCGAATTGACTAGACAACCATACCCTTACAGAAGATAATACCCCCACTTCGTTTCCGATTAGCAAGATATCATCCACATATAGTACTAAGAACACCACCACTCTTCCATCATGTTTCTTGTACACACAAGATTCATCCGCACATTGATCAAAACCAAAAGACTTGATTGCTTGATCAAAGTGGATATTCCAAGACATAGATGCCTGCTTAAGTCCATAAATGGACTTCTTAAGCTTGTACAATATGTGTTCTTGGCCCTTCGCAATGAACCCGTCTGGTTACATCATATAGATGCACTCGTCAAGATTCCCATTTAGAAATGCTGTCTTGACATCCATTTGCCAAATTTCATAATCAAAATGTGCAACAATAGATAAGAGAATCCGGATAGACTTTAGCATGGCCACCGGCGAAAAGGTTTCCTCATAATCAATTCCCTCTTTTTGAGTGAACCCTTTCGCAACAAGCCTTGCTTTAAAGGTTTCCACCTTACTGTCTACTCCTCTCTTCTTCTTATAGATCCACTTACATCCAATGGGTTTTATTTCATTGGGTGGTTCTACAAGATCTCAGACTTGATTGGAGTACATGGACTTCATTTCAGGCTTCATAGCGTTTTGCCAAAGATCTGCATCTTTATTTTGGAGTGCTTCATTGTAGTTACAGGGATCGATACCTTGTTCATCAGGGACCCGATCATAAGACTCTCCCAAAAACATATACCGGTCAGGTTGAATAATAACCCTCCCACTACGACGAGGCACAACTCGTGTCTGTGTATCACTGATATTTTGTTGTGAAGATTCTGAACCTAATACACCATTATCTGCACGATGTACTGGTTCATGAACCTGCATGTTAATGGTTGGTTCGGGGTCTACACGAGTTTCGATAATCCTCCCACTACGATGCGGTAATGGAATATCTATAACTCTGTCTTGTGATGTTTCTTCTCGTACCGATGATATCGAAGAAGTATATGTCGGTGTCTCTCCCCTCATTTCCTCTAGAACAATACAGCTTCCGGGCTTGTGGTCCATAACATAGTCCTCTTCTAAGAATGTGGCATTGGTGCTAACAATAACCTTCTGATCCTTAGGACTATAAAACAGACCACCTTTAGTTCCTCTTGGATACCCAACAAAGAAACATACTTTTGTTCTTGATTCCAACTTTTCTGCGTTCCCTTTCAGCACATATGCTGGACTACCCCAGATCCGAACATGTCGCAGACTAGGCTTTCGCCGAGTCCACAATTCTGTGGGAGTAGTAGGTACTGACTTAGATGGTACCAAGTTTAGAATGTATCCAGCTGTCTCTAATGCGTGTCCCCAAAAGGAAATTGGTAAATCCGAGTAACTCATCATAGATCTTACCATATCCATGAGAGTCATGTTCCTTCTTTCTGCTACACCGTTCTGTTGAGGCATACGGGGTGCAAACAATTGGGATGTAATCCCTTGCTCCAATAAGTATTCCCTAAACTCTCCCAAGAGGTACTCTCCACCACGATCAGATCGTAGTGTCTTGATACATTTACCTAGACGCTTCTCCATTTTAGCCTTGAAGTCTTTGAATTTCTCAAAGCATTCAGACTTACGCCGCATCAAATAAATGTACCCATACCTTGAGTAATCATCGATGAAAGTGACAAAGTACCCAAATCCCCCTCTTGCTTGGACAGTTATAGGACCACACAAATCAGAATGAACCAGTTCCAACGGCTCTTTTGCTCTATAGCCCTTGGCCGAGAATGGCCTCTTGGTCATTTTACCTTCCAAGCAGGATTCACAAATTGGAAGTGCCTCCACTTCTAATGAGCCTAATGGCCCATTTTGAACCAGTCTTTGAATCCTTTTCAAATTAATATGACCAAGGCGTAAGTGCCAAAGATGCGTATCCTCGAAGGTTCTTTTCTCTTAAATGGCAAACTATTTGTGTTATTCAATTCATTAAGTTGCAGTATAGGAGAGATAGGATTTATAATATAAAGATCATCCACCAATTGACCAGAACAAATAAAACGTTTATTTTCTTTAATAACTACTACTTTATTAAAATGAACTGAATATCCATTCTTTACTAAACTAGAAACTGAAACTAAATTCCTTCTAATAGAAGGTACATAAAATCAATTTCTTAATATTAAAATCCCATCTCTACCAAAACTAAGATGTAGATCTCCTACTGCAACTGCTGCTACTATCGTAGCATTTCCCATATATAGATAAATCTCTCCATCACTGAGCTACCTGGTGATCTTGTCAGAATCAAGATATAAAAGTATTCTTTACTTTTCAAAGGATTTGCAGTGTGGAAGTAAAGGTCGAACCCACAGAGATTGATTACTACAGCAACTTAATTTTAAAACCTAAGTCTAATTAATTAGGAAAAATGGATTTTGATTTGGATTTAATTAAACTGATAACAATAAAAGTAAATCTAAACTATGAAAGCAATTAAAAGTGTTTTTAATGAATGTTTAAGGGAACCTAGGATTGCAAATCCACCACTAGCTTCATAATAGGAATATTTATGAATTACTTTAGCTTATTACGTTGGATGAATATGGGGAATTGTAGCTACAAGCCCAATTCCTCCGACAAGAAGATAATCATGGTTCAAGCACCAACATAATCCATCTGCGGATAGCACGAATTATCTCACACTAAACTAGGGTTGTGATCTAATCCGTCTAACCTAGGCATGGACTATTCGGATACTTGATAGCACGAATCAATAAAGCACCATCACATGTAAATAACCTAAACAAGCACAGCAAGAATAGATCGTTGAGCACATCACAGTCAAAATAGATCTAAGACAAGAATAAATTCTGAAAGCAATGATTTAATCAATGTAAGTACGATTTATTTATAAAAATCCTCGGAACATGTGACTGTCATCCATACATAATAAAACTAAAATAACAGCATAAATAAAACCCTATTACTCATCTAGGGCTTCATTGAAACCCTAGATCTAAGCTGCCATAGGAGTAGCAGATAGCAAGTAGTTGATGGAGGAGGCCATGGAAACCCTTGGTCTTCTTCTTCTTCTCCTTGCTTCCCTCCCTTCAATGGCTGGAAGTATGTGTATATGGCTGTATATGAATGTGTATAATAGTTGCCAACCCCATAATTGAGTAAATTTGGAGTTTATATAGAGTTTGTACAAGCTTTGGAAGGCTTCCTAACCCGAAACGAACTGAAACGCATGTAATTTACAGTCTGGACGTCGTTTAGCAGTCTCGTTTGCACAGGAGTCTTCAGTATACTGAAATACGCAACATTGGTTTTTGGGCATATCGCGCGAGCGGGTCGCGCGAGCGCGACAATTGGACCTTCGCGCGCGCGGATCGCGCGAGCGGTTTCTAGGTTCTCGCGCGAGCGATTCTCTGATTTTCGCGCCCGCGGACCGCGCGCGCGACTTGGATTTTTCAGCTTCTTTACTTCTGACTTTTCACCCTGTTTATCCTGGTTTAGTTGATTTCTTCCAAAACCTGTTAGAAACTAGAAAACGAAGTAAAAATATACAAAAACAGGATAAAAAGGTACTAACAAATGCGCGTTAAGGCGTATAAATAGGATTAGTTCTCTCCCGATCACACCCCCAAACCTACATTTTGCTAGTCCTCGAGCAAAACTAAAATAAAAACTACTAATAAAAATCTATTCCATTTTCGTATGGATCACGATTGCATTTAGCGTATGCAACAAGCCTTTTAAACCCCTAGGTGTCCCTAGTCGGACGAGTGAAGTCTCGTGAGGGTTCTCATCAACAAGTTACCCACAACCATCTTTATTAACTTATTAATTTAAAAACTTTTATTAAAAACAAAGAACATAATATTCAATACTCCTTATTATACAACAAAGATTTGAAATAGGATAACGAACAAGAAGAAACAGAATCAAACGTCTACCTACATCATGAAAAACCATCTCAAGCACATGCATCGTATAAATCAATAGAGTTTCTCATAAAATCGCACGTGTGTGATGAGGTAGTCAAGTGAACACGCGCTTGTCATAAACTTGGAATATAACTCGGATGACCATCTAACTATGCCTTGACTACGAATCTCACAATGTCAATTACACTCGAAAATGAAACACTCAGAAACATGTGTAATTTCTCTAGTATACGCGAGCAAAGGAAATATATTTTCAAAATGATAAATGCTCACATATGACATGAAAAAGACGCATGACATGAAAGAACAGTAGTCTCATGGATAAGATGCCAACAATCAAGAGAAATTAATCATTACCATGTTTTAATCCCCCTCCCATCATTTACATATCAAAACCATGTTTTTCTAGGATCAAATAGGACTTTTTAAAGGTTGTAATGTGGCTCAGGCTATGAAAAAGTATAGGACAGATATATCAGGTAGTTTCAGAATGGCATTGTAAAGCATGTTCGATTTTCTTTCATTCTTCTTCTACAAACTTTCATCTTTTCTTTCTCTTCATTCCTTTTCATTCTTTTTTTTCTTCTTTTCTTTCATCATTTTTTTTCAACCTTCCTCTTCTGTATTATTTTCTTTTCCTTTTTCTTTTTTTTTTCTTTTTTTGCTTCTCAAATGATTATTTATCGAATATCAAGCAACTACCCCAATAGCATCTTATTTTCTTCTTCTCAATCACACATCACCTTAACACTACTAAAAGGTGACAAATCTCTCAGTGGTGAACTCCAAGTTTGTCAAGTCGGAGCAAAAACAAGGATAATGGTAATCCAAGAAAGAAATGGCATTTTAACGGCTCAAAGGGCGAACTAAGGAAATTTATCATTTATCGGTCGATAATAAACAAAGAGGGCCTATAATCATGTCCTATGGTCATATGGTTCTTCAACATGTACGACGAAAGATTATTTAGCATGGTAACAAATATTTTAACTTGACTATCAACCAAAACAAGAATAATGAGACTAAACAACAAGTTAATGCGCTATTTCAATGAAATTCGACAAACACAAAATGTATTTATAACCCTCTAAAAAGAAAAGATAGACTCAAAAGCTCACCGGGTTTAGTCTCCACCTTGTGTTATCTAGAAATCCGAATCATATTATAGTTCACATCAAACATGTATTCAAGTGACTACGTGCAGTGCATAAGTTTATGTGCAACTTTATGATATAAAACTACGATTCAAACAATACATAACTTAAAACGTCATATCATAACTTCAGCAAACGTTTAATCACATCTTCCCTTGTTTACCATTCTATAACAATTCAAAGTTCTATACTAAGAAGTATCAAATTGATATTGCAAAAACATTAGTACTATCATCGTTTATTTAAACACACTTATTGAAAATTTTTAAAATTTAGCATAAACGAATGTGCATGTGTGTGCATATGTGTGCATACCCCCAAACCTAAACCTTTCATTGCCCCCAATGAAACAATAAAACGAAAGAACGGAGAGTACATAAGGAAAGAAACGATAGCACCTTAATCTTGACAAGCATAGCACAGGTGACACAAAGGAATATGTCAATACAGTTCAATGTTACCTGTTACTATGTAATAAAAAAAAAAAAACTAACAAAAGAATATTAAAAGTAAATAAACAGAAATATACAAAAAAAAACTAATCGAAACTAAACGAAACTATCAACTGGAACAAGGAATAAAATGAAAAAGTATACATGTAATAAGGAAAACAACGACGAACTCGATCGAAACAGTCCGAATAAACAAAAACAGAAAAGGAAAAACTGGTAAAATAGGTAGGGGGAAAGATATAGAAAAACAAAAGAAAATATCTGAAAAATGGGGGAATCGCGCGAGCGGTGGCTGGAAGTATGTGTATATGGCTGTATATGAATGTGTATAATAGTTGCCAACCCCATAATTGAGTAAATTTGGAGTTTATATAGAGTTTGTACAAGCTTTGGAAGGCTTCCTAACCCGAAACGAACTGAAACGCATGTAATTTACAGTCTGGACGTCGTTTAGCAGTCTCGTTTGCACAGGAGTCTTCAGTATACTGAAATACGCAACATTGGTTTTTGGGCATATCGCGCGAGCGGGTCGCGCGAGCGCGACAATTGGACCTTCGCGCGCGCGGATCGCGCGAGCGGTTTCTAGGTTCTCGCGCGAGCGGATCGCGCGAGCGATTCTCTGATTTTCGCGCCCGCGGACCGCGCGCGCGACTTGGATTTTTCAGCTTCTTTACTTCTGACTTTTCACCCTGTTTATCCTGGTTTAGTTGATTTCTTCCAAAACCTGTCAGAAACTATAAAATGAAGTAAAAATATACAAAAACAGGATAAAAAGGTACTAACAAATGCGCGTTAAGGCGTATAAATAGGATTAGTTCTCTCCCGATCACCTGGTTCCCTGAAACCCCTGCAAAGAATTGCATACATGATCAGTGGCTCTCGTATCTACACACCAGGTACCGGTAGATCGGACCGCTAAACACGATTCAACAACTAGTAAATGAGATTTACCTTGATTATTCTGTCTGGCGAGATAAACTGGACATTGCTTCTTCCAGTGTCCTGGCTGCTTGCAAATAAAACATTTGCCTTTAGGCTTTCCCGGTTGTCCTCGTGGCCTTTGGATTGGCGGAGGACCCGCGGCCTTCTTTTGAGCCTTTTTCATTTTCTTCTTACCTTTCAGCTTTGAAGCAGAACATTTCTCAAACACAAGAGCACTCCCTGACTTTCTATTGAGACCCTCAGCTGCCTGGAGTTCTTTAAGCAGCTCCGCCAAAGTATATTTAAATTTATTCATGTTGTAATTGAGGCGGAATTGCTTAAAAGACTCTGGCAGTGACTGGAGTACGATATCGACCTGGGTTTCCCCATCGATTGTAGCTCCAAGGATCTCTATTTCATTAAGAAGAGATATCATCTTAAGAACATGATCCCTTACAGGCGTCCCCTCAACCATGGTAGTATTCATCAAGTCTTTCATGGAAACCTGCCTAGCAGCATGACTTTGATCCCCGAACATCTTTCGGAGGCTCTCCATCATGTCATAGGCGCTGGCCATTGACTGATGTTGATGTTGCAGCACATTTGACATGGATGCCAAAATGTAACACCGCGCCATCTCATCAGCCTTGACCCATTTCTTGTGAGCCTGGGTTTTCTCAGCGGCTGCCCCCTCACTAGGTTGCTCAGGACATTCTTGAGTAAGCACAAACTTGTACTCTTCAGGAGTTAACACAATATCCAAATTCCTTTTCCAGTCTATATAGTTTGGTCCAGTAAGTTTGTTTTCTTTAAGTATAACAGCGAGTGGATTGAAGGAACCCATTTAAAAGCCTGAGAGTCACATAATATAAATAATTACATTTGGGCAAAAAAATTACTATAGATTCGAGTTGAAAATATTGGTTCCCTCTACCATATTTGAAAATAATCCGCCAGCAACCTGATACACCATGATAGTATGACTCGATGGGAAGTCATATACTATCCATCATTTGTTCAGATAGGCAATTGCCTTTTAATTTTACTATCCAGGCAATGTACCTTGCCTAGTAAAATTAAACTGCTGACTTGCTTTGATCCTATAAATAACAACAGTGACTCAGATGGAGAGGATATTATTATTTATAGCTAAGTGTATACCATCACTTAGTTCTAGGTCAAGAGTTCTGTGAGGAACACCTCTGATGGAGAGGTGACCCACACCAACAATCACCCAAAATATTCTTTTAAAGAAGTTTGTACTGATGATTCCATGATCAACTACATCTGATGGGGAGGATGACATTAGAGCTATCACACAAAATTAATCATATCATCTACAAACCAGTGATGGAGACCATGGGATTTATACTTGATAAATTCCCTCTCCCACTTAGAATTTTAAAAAAAAATTGAGGGTTATAATTTTTTTTTAGAAAAACTTTTAATTTAATTAATAAAAAATAATGGAATACTTGACAAGGATTAATTCATCCTTACTTGTGAAACCCACATGTGTAGATAATAAAATTATTCTATTCTCGTGATTTTAGAAAATAAGTACTTATGTTTTCAAATTATGGAATTAGTTTTATTTCTATATACACATGTAGTTGTCCATCATTTTAAATTAATATAAATTAAACATGCAGCTAGACATCTGAAATAGGTCTAGGAACAATTATCCATGTTATCTTATTCATTAAACATGAAACAATAATAATCATTCAACCACACATAAATAAAGAAACCACAATAAAATAGGAATCCCACTATTATGGTCAAGCTGCAACTCTTGTGAAGAAATCTTCATTGAACCCGATTAGCTCTATGTCGCCACTACGCACGGGGGTCGAGCTGCCCGATCAGCTCGCGGGGTTCGAGGGGGCAGCGCCCCCTCGCGGGGTTTGTTGGTCAAAGCTGACTGGATGATGACGTGTAACTGGACACTGAATGTACAGCCGTTGCCATGTGGCAGCAGCTGATTGGAGGGTCAACTGAAGGGTCAACGCTGACTATTTGGCTGCGCGTAAGCACGGGGCAGGACACTGGTGGTCTGTGGGCTTCACTGCGGCAGTTCCCGGTGAGCTAGGGGGTCGGGCCGCCGACACCAGAATTGTCTGTGGGAGACGATCAGGGTGGGTAGGTGTAGTCGGATGATTATGGGCCAATGTTCAGGCAGAGGGGTTTGTTTGCTGCGGCGAAGCATGGGTGGTTTGTGGCGGCGGGTGTGGTGTTTAGATGTGAGGTTTGGTGATAAGACCAACGAGGTTGACTTCACCTCGGCGACGAGAATGCAGTGGTGGTAGTGGTGAGAGATAATGAGGTTGTTAAGGGTTTGTTTGGTTTATTTTTTCAGAAACTAGGCAGAAGCTAAGGGTCTATTTGGTTCAGGCTTGCTTTCTGGACTGTCTGGGTGTTTTTAGGAGCTGGGTTTCTGAGGGAAACTGAGTAAGGGACTTATGTTCGTGGGTTTTTGATGATGGAGGCAGTGGTGGTATTGATGTGTTTGTTAGTGACCAAACAAAGCCTAAAGGTTGGAGGAGTTCTTGTTTGAGCCAAACAGAACTATTGGGTAAATGGGAGAGGCTGTCACAATTTTTTTTTGCTTCTTGGCTGCTTAAAAAATTTGGGGGAAGACTCCTTCTATTTATAGAAATTTTGGAGAAACCCTACATGGGCTTTGATCCCATGTAGGTGAGATGCTAGGAGTTAGGTTCCAATTGTTGTTTAGAGCTGTTGATCGGTCCTAACTTCGATCCTCAATATTTTTCAATCTAGACATTTGATTCGGATGATTCGAAAAGATATGGACTCAATTTAAGGTCCTCTTTAAATCCGTATGGTTAGATCAGAACTTGTTTGAAACTCAGAATTGGCTCTGTGTTCCACTGACTATCGACGTTTGATCTGGATTGTACAAACATCGACTATTGATATCTTTTGATCCGACTGGTACAGTTCGATAGAGAATTTATGACTTTAGAAATGACTGTTTTTCGCGTTGTCTTTCTTGATTGAGCCTTGAAACTTTGGTTGGTCATCGTTTCTTCTTTGATTATCCGATTGGGCTGATTCGACTTGCAGAATTCCCATTTTTCTCAATATTTCTATCCGGTTATGCCTAATCAGATTTTTGATGTTCCCTGATCAATGATCGTGTCATATTTCCTTGATTTTAGTGCGCCAAAACTTTAATCGGAGTTGGATTCTCCGTCGGTTGTCACAATTCAATGATTTTGAAGTTTTGTGGGTCTGTATTAATGCCTATTTTGCCTTGACATAATTGAATTCGATCTTTGGTTGTCCCGAACTTGATTCTGATCTTGAATTTTGTGCAGAACTTCGATTCTAGTTGAAAACATCGCCGATTATTGTAATCGGACGACCTCGGGCTCTAGAACTCCTGGTTGATTAACTGTGGACTCCGAAATAGCTTTGATTTGACCTATGGGCTCCTTGTTTGAACTCTAGATCACATTTCCTCGATTCACGTGCCAAGTGCGCCCCCTACGACAGTTATATCTTTTTGGCGGGTCAAAATGTGGTGTCTACATTTATCTCAACTATTAATTAAAATTAAAATGATTCAATTATGCTACCAAAAAAAATCAATTCAATTAAGTTGTACTTTTAAAACACATTTTTACAATGGTTTTTCACTTTATGTTCATTTTTAAAGCACTTACTTCAACTAATAATCAAGTTAAAATTATTTAATTAAGTTGTAAGTTCCAAAATAAATTAGTTCAATTAGATTTATAGAACATTTTTGATTCATGTCCAATATTGCATTCTTAACTTCATGATTTTACCTTATTGGACACAAATTATCACTTATATTGGGAGATTTAATCGATACATTGTACTTTTGTTATTCTTGTTGTTGTTCACTTGTTGTTAATAAAAATCTTTTTCGTGTAGTGTTTGGGAACTTGTTCAAAGAGAGAACCAACTCCGTTTGGTTCTTATCTCATAAAAAGGGGAAGGAATGAACTTCAACAAAGGCGGATCGATCCGACCCTATGAGCGGATCGATCCGTGTGTTCTAAAGGAGCTTGGTATCAGTTTCAAAAGAAGCGGATCAATCTGGCCTTTTGAGTAGATCGATCCGCGATTTCGAAGGAACAATCTGCCAGAAAAATCCCAAGATGGATTGATCCGCCCTAAAGAAGGGATCAATCCGCGGCTTTTCGAAGAGATATTGTAACACCCGTACCCGGAGAAAGGGT
This sequence comes from Hydrangea macrophylla, assembly GCA_033977485.1. Taxonomy (NCBI): domain Eukaryota; kingdom Viridiplantae; phylum Streptophyta; class Magnoliopsida; order Cornales; family Hydrangeaceae; genus Hydrangea; species Hydrangea macrophylla. Next base: position 113,332,223 of record CM066983.1, on the reverse strand, counting down.
TAATTATTAACTTAACATGCATTAATTGATATAATTAGTGTATAAAATGGATTAAGGGGAGGCTTGGACTCGCCCATGGAAAAGTCCCAGTGAGGAGGGACAGGTTTGGAAATGGAACTCAGCAAAAGGTAAATTGGTAATTTGCATGTTACATGATTAAATGCATTTTATGTGATTACATGAATATTTGTTTACACACTTTCATATTACATGTTGATATATGTGTAGCATTTGGTGTTAAAGGGTATAAATGAAACGGATTTAAAATTTGTAGGTGCGATAGCAATTTCACAAAATATGTGGGACCCACGTTGGGACCCATATGGAACTTAGACAAACACTCATTAGATAATTGGGTAGTTAATACAATTGGTTAGGGGACTTCATAATAAAGCTTAAGAAAATATTGGGGAGGTAAATGAAAATCAACCAAAGTTGGCATGATGCCTAAGAGGATGACACCTCTAGCTATGATTCACCATCTTCTTGTATCAAAACAAGAAAAGAGTTGCAGGAGAAGAAGAAAATTCGGCCATTGACGGAAACTCCGCCGTCTCTTCGCCGTCGGTACACCGTTTCGCGAACCGAGATCGTATTCGGACTCGTGGAGGTGAGAGGATCGTCTCTATACCTTTCATTTTCAGTTTCATTAACGTTTTTCCGCGACCCTCTTTGAGGTGACGATATATATACATGATATTTGTATGTAGGAATATCATTGGAGTTAATTAGAGCTAAAATTTGCAAGGAATTTGGGGTTCTAGGCTTTTAATTGGAGCAATTTGTGAGGTGAGTGACTCTAATCCATGGGTTGGAGGTAAATCATGTTAAATGTGTTAATTTATATGTTGATATGTTGAATTCTTGTAAATTAGAGCATGGACATGAGAATTGGGTATATATGAACTTGTTGATATATGTGGGTTTGGTTGGTTTACTTTAAATTGGAAGTTTAATATGTGTTAAATGATTTGTGAAGTGCCATGTTGAGGATTATGTGATTATGTGTTATGTGGGTCGAAGAAAGCTTTATGTTGATTCACCGTGGATTTACTCCATAATAAGGAGACGTGGAAAAACCCAACGGTGTAAGGGTACTCACCACGCTAACTGTGTAAAGGTGTGTGGGTGGCGACCCAGCTGTGGAAGGGTATGGGAGATGGTGTGAATTAGAGGTGCTATATGCACATAAGGGCAAAAAGCAAGAGCGACGTCACGGTGAATTGATATTTGGTCTTTGGAGACTAAATGATATGTTAATTGTTGATTTGTGTATTGAATATGACATTACACTCATACATGTGATTAGTTTTACTCACTAAGCGAAAGCTTAAAGAAATATAATTTCTGTTGTGGTTATTGAATAACCACCGCAGGTACGGCACGAGAGGAGGAAAGGAAATGATCGGCACGTTGGGTTTGGGCTTGGGAGTTGTAAATATGTGTGGTTATGTCCATATGCTTAGATGGTTTTAGTTTCAAAATGTAACTCTAATGCTTAAACAACTTGAGTTTTGGGAGGGTGTAATGTGTCAAGTCCAAGTTGATGTTGTTTATGAGTTTTGTTATATGGGTTGTACTTGTAAACCACAAATGGTGTATATTTGGAGAGATTTGGGTTTTGTAAATATGTTCATAACTTGTAATATAATGTAACTTGTGGGTTAGTATCCTTGACTTGTGGATTAAAGACTTGACTCGTGGTGGTATCCGTGGAGTTAGTTTTGGAATCCTTCGACTCATGTGTTTAATGTAGATTTGAAGGAACTTATGTAATTTCTATGTGAAAGTTGTAGGTTGTATGTTTGGATCATTCCGGCAAGTCCGGATACATGGGTGGTAGATTTTGGTTAAGTTTCCCTTGTAAATAAATGTTCTTGTGAGGTTTGATCCTCTTGTTGGAAGGTTTATGGTTGCTTGGTTGATGTTTGAAAATGTGTGGGAATGTTTAATTATGTTTGTGGACATGTTGTGGAAGTTTTGGAGGTGTTCTCAAGTGATTTAGACATGTTTTGGTGGGGTTTAAACTTGCAAAAGCAGGTTGGGGGAGTTGCTGCAGAATTTTCTGCAAAAGAGCTCTCTGTCCGGTCAACCGGATATTTTAAGGTCTCTGTTCGGTCAACCGGACTGGTGTGTTTTCCAAATAACCATGCTTTGTCATCATAACTTGAGCTAGGAAGCTCGGATTCGCGAGCCGTTTTCACCGTTGGTTTTTAAATGAAAAGTACTGTATTTTGACATTGGGTTTGACTAAAATTTCAAAATGACCATTTTATCCTTGGGGTTAGTTACATGCAAATGAGCTTATAAAAAGTTTAAAAATAGAGTTTAAGAGTTGTTTTATGTTATATGTTTTGGGGATGTACCTTGGTGGCATTGTTACACGTGTCCTAATCCGCACGAGGCGGGTTGGGGTGTGACAGATATCAACTGCCCAGATGAAAGGCAGATCGATCCAGCCCAAAGAAGGAATCGATCTGCAACTGCAGTTTTCCCCTTTTTTTATTTACAAGTTTGCCATTCTTGTAGTTTTGTATAAATAGAAAGAGTTGTCATTTTTTTTTGGAGAAAGTTAGTTTTTAGGGTTCTTTGCTCTTATTTTGGAACCTACTTGGGTTCCCTTCCATTTCTTCTCCATTTTTGTAAACTTGAAGCAATCAATTGAAGTTTTAATGGCTAGGTACATCTTCCACCTCTTTTTCTTTGATGATATTGCTATGTTTTTCCTTATTAGTTAGATTTACTTAGGTTATGAATCATGAGCTCTTGGATTTAATGTTGTAGCATTTCTACGGTTCATTTGTGTAGGATTCAAAACTAAGGGCTTCATCTTATTTGTATTGCATTTTGATTGTCAAAACTTAGACTTTGAATCCTACCCTATATATTTCATATGGAATATTATGTAACATTGTGTTTTGCACTACATGTGTTTGATAAATGTTGTGTGTGGGATTTAAAACTTGAAGTCTTCATTTTTTATGTTAATCATCTTTGATTGTTCAAACTCCTGGATTATAAATACTACCTTTTGAAGGCTTCATATGTGATTTGTCCACCAAGTAGATTAGTTAGTGTAGGGTGGACAAATCATTCGGATTAGAAGCCATAGAGGCTTCATCTTGTATGTCATGCATCCTTGATAGTCAAACGTTAGTTTCAAATCCATTTCTATGGAAATCTCAAAGCTCCTTTTATCTATCACATAGATGCACTCCTTGTGTTTGATAATATGCCACAATGAAGTGTTACCTTAGAATGTGCTTGAAACATTAGTCCATTTCATCTTGTTGTGACCCAAGATGGAGGGATTGATTCCAACCTATTGCTTTTTAGATTAGTATTTATTTTTCCCTTTTATCCTCCAAAAACCAAACAAAAAACCGCAAGACGCAAAGTCATTTTTATTTCTTTTCATCATCTTTTCTTATTTCTTCCTTTTAGCATGATCATTAGTTTCTAAACTTCCCAAATGTTGTTCTTGTTTCAATCCATGTGGACTTGACACCCTACTTCCAACATACTACGTTTTTAATAGGGTTAAAAAGAATTTAATTTTGACAACATCAAAATGGCGCCGTTGCCGGGGATTGACAACATCGTTAAGTTATTTAGTTTCTAATTATATGCACTTTTGCATTTGATCTTTTTGTTCGCCTTTGTTTTGAAGGATTAGCTACTCGTCAAGAGCTAAACCTTTATTTAGAATGTTGATGGCCCATTGGTCTTACATGAGAAAGGTAATAGTATCTCTTTGGTTGTTGTTCTTTAAAGTTTTGGCATGTGTAATAAATTTTCGTGATTTTTTACATTGTTGTACTTAATAGAAGTGGGGTATTGTCGTACATTAGTCATTCTAAGAGAAGTTGATTTGTCTACCATCTAGCTTAGTTAATGTAGGGTGGATGTGTCATTCTAATCAAAGGCGTTGCATAGTGTATGACAAACACTGAATATTGCATATTTATGTGCCAATATAATAGACATAATGCTCATTTAATCCCCCAAATTCCTAGTTTTACATGCATATTTGAATTAATATAATTTAACAGTGATGTCACTCAAATGCGTGTAATTATTTGTTTTTACATATTTTATTTATTTAGGTAAAAATGAAGTGAAATAAAGGAAAGAAAAGAAGTAGCAACTACACATGATTATTTCTAAATTATTTACATAACCGAAGTGTGAAAGCGACACTTTTGCGTTCACACTTTATGTAAATGAATTGAAAGCGACATTTTTGCGTTCACACTGGAATGGTATCTCTCAAATCCATCTGATCTCTCTCTCTCTCTCTTTCTCTCTTATCAGCATGATATTTTTTCAAACCTGTCAGAATGCCAAAGATAATTGAGGCGCGTGAAGAAAAAATGGACAACACATATTGCTTTCGTGACGAACGGGATGATGAAATACTCATCTCCTCTCGTCTATAAAATGGAGAGAAAGACAGAAACATTCAGCACCAAGCAACACACAACAAGCACAGCTTCACAATCACTGTTAGGAAGAGAATAGTTTAGGGGAGGTTATTATGTGAGCATTTCATATTGTCCCTAGAAATAGGAAACTTTAGTTTTTCTTTGCCTTTTCTAGTTCTAGTAGTTGTAAAATTTTACTTTTATGTAATTGATGATTTCATGTTAAAAAATATGTAGCAAAACTTTGTGTACTGTATTTCTTAAATTTAAAATATTTTTTTTCTTGTACAACCTTTGTCAATTTGTAGTAGTAAAATAGTCCTATTTAAATTTAGATTTAATATTTATAGTCTAAGTAGTACTTGTAGTTGTCCCCTAAAATAGTTTGAAACTCCAAATTTCCAATTTTTATAGTAATATTTTTATTCACTAGAAGACAGATTTTGCAAGTAAATATCATATTTCTTAGCCACGTAGTTGTTGTAATCACCTACCAAAGCCCCAAGCATACCATATTCATATCTCACTCCAAAAGTCGATTAGGATTTGGTTTGGCCTTACGGGTGTTCTTGAAGTTCAACCACTGTGACCCCACAAGAAGTTAAAGTTAAAGGTTTAGTATTTCCATTTATGTATATTTTATTAGCCTAGTTGTACTAAACTTTGCTATTTTGCAGATTCCATAAATTCAATCCCAGCTCATGTTAAGTAAAGAAAATAATATATAATATTAGTTTTCACCCTTACCTTGGTTTTACAACTTTAATTTTAATTGGACGGTGATTGCGTGCATCTATTTAATTTATCTTTTATTTTTATTTTTAAGACAGTTTCAATTCCAAAATGGTAGGCTACAACTTTAATTGGGGATATGTAATAAAAACTTAGAAACCACAGCTTCTGTGCACTAATCTTAAATGGGCAAATTTATCTAGATGGGTTGTTTTTCCATTTATGGCCAAAAATATCTATGTATCTATAGTTTATGACAATTTAACGTGTTTATATACTATGGCTATATTGTGCTCAAAAGAGTACATATTTGAAATAAAAAACCTAATTATGTGGATTGTCAAATTATGTCTTTTGTCATAAAAAAAAACACCTAGCATACTCAAACAACTCATATGACAAAGTTAATATTTCAAATATGTGTTTATGTATATTTCTATCCAATAATGGATAGGCAATTGTGTAGTGGCAGAGTGGTGGGGACTGGTCGCCGAATAACCCACGTCCGCGGCGGGGCACTGTTCGAACCTGGCTACTGCCCAATTGCCTTTTTATTTTTCTTTAAACCAAACGACGTCGTTTCATATCAAACCTGACACACTTGATATGACTCTGACTAGTGAAAGTTTATTTTTAAATAAAGAATGACTATGCAGTCTTAAATGCCAAACGCTTTTCAAATGCACAAAAGTTGTGGGATCTAGTGTTGGTTTGCATATTCTCAATTTCTTTAGATCATTTCCCCCTAGTTAATTAATATTTCCTGTTTTATAATAGTTTTGCTTAAATATCTGTATTATTTCCATCTTTCGCTATTATTAAATCTAAAAAGTTTATCTCACAAAAATTTAGCTTTTATACATTTTTCTTCCTTTTCTTACTAGTATGTTAGTTAATTTATTTTGCACTGTTAAAATCTTTACCATAAACTGTTAAGAAAAAAAATAGCTTTAATTACTTTTATTGCAAAAATATAAAAATTAATAGTTTAGTAAAACCCCACAAAAATCCATCATCTTTTATTTTCTTTTTAGTGACAAAATAGTTATCTGTATAACTTTATAAAATTTTATTCTGTTCCCTGTGGGTTCGACCTGGACTTCCAGAACTTTATTACTTGTACGATCACCTACACTTGGGTGTGATAAGAAAACGCGTCAATAGGATGTCGTCAAGTTTTTGGCGCCGTTGCCGGGGAACGGTTAATAAAAAAATAAATAAATAAATAAGTTAGGTTTAAAACTATTTTCTCCCACTATAACTATATCTATATCTATATATATACTTATTCTACTTTATAAATATTCTAGTTTTTTTTTTAAAAAAAAATGAAAACATAAGGAAAATAAAATAAAAAACTATATATAATCTTTCCTCGTGAAAAATCTATAAATATATATTTATAGATATGTACTTGTGCATCTTCTAAAAAAAAAGCATTTATATACATATATAAGCCTATCTTCTAAAAAAATAAATATATAAAAAAATAAAAAATAAAAAAAGAGTTTTATTTTTACTTAGCTAATAATAATAATAATAATAATAATAATAATAATAATAATAATAATAATAATATTATCAGTTAATTTTCACTTACTTCTTATGTCCTTAGATACTACTGAGGCTTTATATCAAGTACCACATAATTCTAATATTTCTGTTGATTCATCTAGTATACAATTTCCTAGAATAATGGCAGAAATTGTAGGACCAGAAGGAATCATTGATGATGCTCATAGTGAGCAGGGGGAAAATAAACCACAATTTGTTTTACCAGAACGTGAACAACGTCCTTTACGTGATTTATTTACCCTAGAACGAAACATCACTCCTTCTTGCATCACTCTACCTAGACACACAGGAAATTTTCACTTTAGACATGGCATGATTCCACTCTTACCAACTTTCCATGGAATGGGGTCAGAACGTGCTTATCTTCATATTCGTGAATTTGAAGAAGTTTGTAGTACGTTCTCTGATCATATCTGTCCTATTGAAATAATCCGTCTTAAGCTTTTTCCTTTTTCTTTAAAAGATAAAGCTAAAGCTTGGCTTTTATCTCTCCGTCCTGGATCTATAACTTCATGGCATGATATAAATGAAGCATTTCTAAAAAAATTCTATCCAAAAAATTTAACTAATAGCATGATGCGTCAAATTAAACTTTTTACTCAAAAAGAAAAGGAACCATTCCTTGAAGTGTGGGAACGTTTTAAAGATCTCCTACTAGCTTGTCCACATCATGGATTTGAAAAATGGCGTCTAATTAATTTTTTTTATGAACGATTAGAACCAAAATCAAATAAATTAGTTGAAACTATGTGTCAAGGAGAATTTTTGAGTAAAACTGCCGACGAAGCTGAATCATATTTTGATTGGCTTAGCGAAAATGCTTCCCAATAGGAAAAAGAAGAAATTGGTAGAACGGAAAAAACTAAAACTTTATACCAATTACAATCAGAAGATGAATTAACACTGAAATATAAAGAATTAGCACGTAAAGTAGAAGCTATAATAGTAGAAAAAAATAATCTACCTAAGAAGAAAAGTGTCATGCCCCGGAGCAGCATAAATAGAGAAAAATAAATTTCCTTTATGGGTCCATAAGGAATGACAGGTGAAAGTCACTAATAATCCACACCACGCAGTACTAGTCCAAAAAAAACAACAGTAAACAACTGAGAATAACACACAGTGCTAACTATTACAAAATATCAGAGTATGGTCCACAGGATCACAACAGGTCTGAAGACAACAAATGCCCAAGTACCCGCTAACAAAAGGTTTAACAGAACAACCGAAAAGAAATCTAACTATAACATCTTCAGTCTTCAACTGGCATAAGGATAATCCTTCCTAGCGTAACCGTCATCGGTGGGGCCCTCCTCTGGATAATAGTCATCAGTGTACTGGTCCTTACCTGCAGAATAAGGGGCAGGATATTCTGGACGGGGAAAGTCCAGGCAATAAAAGGTCGTCAGCTTACTGAGAGCTGAGTGAGCATAAACTAACGAGGTACCAATTATCTGAAGTAAACACGAGCTTATGAAAATACGAGTTAACATCTTATTATAAGGATAACATTATCTTGTTCCTCTATTCATTCTTGTAAACCGACCCTTATCGTCTTGTTACTCAAATACCGAACTCAACAAACTCTGATTTCCATGAACAGACTCAATCGTTTAACTCTAGGGATACACCCTTATTCCGTCCATCGCTTTTAAGAGCAATATATCCTGCTCACCGCATGTCATGGACTCCACGTCAGTCTGTCCCCAGCTTTTAAGAACAATGATCCTGTTCACCGCATTTAAGGGATATAACGTTTCGAACAAGCCATATCAATCTATTGCCACGACTCAACGTCATCTACTAGTGATCTCAGCTCACCGCTTTTAAGAACAATGGTCCTGTTCACCGCTTTTAAGAGCATATCACAGATCATCCAGTCTATCGTAAGACTTCTTGGTCCAGCTCACCGCTTTTAAGAACCATGTATCCGGTTCACCGCTTTTAAGAGCATATCATGACCAATCGTCCATCCACGTACCATTCCCAGAACTTACCAAACCTACTTACGTTCCATTCTACATCGACACATGACAATTCCCAATGTGGCCTGACTACTCGGATTAAAAGAAAACGGACATCAAATTCATATCAGAAACAACACGTCACCCACGTCTTCATATTACTTTTTATTCATTATCCATAAATCTTTGGTGTCACATTACTCCTGTCTACCCCATAGTCGCATAATGGAATTCCGAATTTGAAATCGAACAACTAAACCTCTTATATAATAAATAGGCAAAGGAAACCATGTTCTGATCATGTCAATCGATTAGGACTAAGTTCAATCGATTGGTATCAAAATCATATCAATCGATTGAGAACATGTCAATCGATTGGTATCTGAAAAGTGTCAATCGATTGAAATCCTATTCAATCGATTGTTTCAATCGATTGGGATGTCAATCGATTGAAATCCTATTCAATCGATTGGTATACAACTGATGTCAATCGATTGAGATTATGTCAATCGATTGGCACTACGTCTTCTCCAGCAGATTGTAAAAACAGCATATATAAACGTACACTACAAGCATTTAACCCATCTAAACTTTCATAATAACTTATATAAACTTCATATAGAGGGACCAAGTGAGTTAGAACTCACTTAGGGTGCGTTTGGGTGTGTTCAAAGCTTGAAATCTCCAAGCTCTCTCTTTCCTCCTTCTTTCTTTTCTGTCCAGCCCTCTCTTTGTCTCTCCTTCTTCCTCCTTTCTTCTTCTTGTCCTCCCCTTCGTCTTCTTCCAACTGCCAAGGTAGTGTGTGTGTGTATATAGATATAGATATATAGATAGATATATGTATGTATATATCTCACAAGAGGTATGTCTCTCTCTCTCTCTCTCTCTCTCTCTCTCTCAAGGCTGCCAAAATGACCCAAGGCCATAAATATGGACGAGTATATATAGGGGTTAAGAGTGCCACACGTTTAAAGCTGAAGGAAAGAAGAAAACTTGTCTCAGGTTATGTCAATCGATTGGGACTAAGTTCAATCGATTGGCAACAGATATTTGTAGTCAATCGATTGGAAAAAATGTCAATCGATTGGGATGAATGGCAATCGATTGGGATAATGACACGTCATCACTTTTAGTCGGTTGAATGTCAATCGATTGGGATACTTATCAATCGATTGGTATCAAAAAGTGTCAATCGATTGGGAAACTTATCAATCGATTGGTATCAAAATTTACCAAAAGGAAGAGAAAGTTTATACGAGTGTAGAAATGAAATACCGGGTCTTATTAATATACCAAAATACAGGGTATTACAAAAAGAGAACTTTGTGACAGTTGTCATACTTTAGGACACTCTGTGAATGAATGTCTTAATAGTTCAAATTGTCAGGAAATAGCTCCAGCAGAGATAAACGCTGTGAATAATTATAGGGGTCCCCAAAACGCCTATGGTAATTCATACCAATCTAACTGGAGAAATCCTCCAAATCATATGTATACAAAAGAGGATATTCTACAATTTCAAACTCAACACCAACCTCCTCAAAATAATCAATATTTACCTCCTCCGCCTCAATTTCAACAAACACAAAATACATATCCTAATACACAGCAAAATTCTAATGTTTATGTGCCTCCGCACAAGAAAGTGCAAGAAGAGCCTTTACAGTCTATGATGCAACAATTAATACAAATCATGGGGAAACTACAAACATCTGTGGATAGGATTAATAATCAACACGATTCTAAAGGAAAATGCATTTTTTCTGCCCAACCACAGCCTAATCCAAGGGGACAACCATAAGGTGATCCCTCAACTTCGGGTAATAATCAACATGAACAAGTAAAAGCTATAACTGTACTAAGAAGTGGTAAGGCTGTTGGACAAGAAATTTCACCTTCTTTAGAAGAAATTGAGCATACAAATAAGGAAGATAATATGATAGAAATTGAGGAAGAAATAGATGAAGATAAAATTACTGGTGAAGTTGAAGTTGAAACCATTGAAAAACAACAAATTTCTCAAGAAATTGAAACATCTGATTTACCAGTGGAAAAAGAAATAGAGGAAACTCCCGAATATTCTCCTCAAATTCCTTATCCACAACGTTTAAGAAAACACCAAAATGATAAGAATCAGGAATATTTAGAATTATTTAAACAAGTGCATATTAATATTCCTCTCTTAGATGTAATTAATCAAGTACCTGCTTATGCAAAATTCTTAAAAGATTTATGTATTGTCAAACGTAAGCAAAATGTACGAAAGGATGCGTATTCTGCTGACTTCGTTGAAGAAATTAATTCCATCGTACAAGATAATTTACCAACAAAATTTAAAGACCCAGGTACACCAACAATATCTTGTATTATTGGAAATCACAAAATTAATCACGCACTCCTTGACTTAGGAGCTAGTGTGAACTTGCTCCCTTATTCTGTTTATCAAGAACTTGGATTAGGTGAGCTAAAGCCTACTCGCATGGTATTACAACTTGCTGATAGATCTACAAAATACTCGCGAGGAATTCTGGAAGATGTTCTTGTCAAAGTTGAAAATTTTATTTTCCCAGTAGATTTTGTCATCCTTGATACAGAACCAGTATTAGATACTAATGTGCAAATACCAGTCATTTTTGGAAGGCCCTTCTTGGCTACCATTGATGCCACTATTCGAATCCGCAGTGGTATGATGACTGTAGTATTTGAAAATATGACTTTAAATATTAAAGTTTTTTCTAATCCACAACATCAAGAAGAAGATGAGAATATTGAAGAAGTTCATGCTATTGAATCTCTATCACGAGAATATTTTAACTTGACTTGTTACAATGATCCAGTAGAATCTGTTATTAATAACTCTATTCAGAAGCTAGACAGTAATAATCTACAAGAACATCTTATGAGTCAAATATGTTTTAATGAAGATTCAACAGAAGAAATAATTCAAGAAGCAATGTGGACCACATATTTTGAACCTTTACCACCAAAGACTACATTAACACTTCCATCTAATTTACAAACTCCACAGTTGGAATTAAAAGAACTCCCTAAAGAGCTTAAATATGCTTTCCTTAATAATAATAATAATAATACTTATCCCGTAATAATATCATCTCTTCTAGACTCTAGTCAAGAAAATAAACTCATTAGTATGGTTCAGAAGCATAAAAGTGTCATTGGTTGGAGTATAGTAGATTTAAAAGGAATAAGCCCTTCAATATGCACTCACAATATGTATCTTGAAGATAATGCTAAAACCTCAAGAGAAATACAAAGAAGACTTAATCCGATTATGCAGGAAGTAGTTAAGAATGAAGTTCTCAAGCTACTCGACATGGGCATTATATATTCAATATCCGATAGTAAATGGGTAAGTCCAACACAAGTTGTGCCGAAGAAAGCAGGAATTACAGTTGTTCCAAATTCAAAGGGAGAATTAATTCCCACTCGTGTCACTACTGGATGGCGTGTATGCATAGACTACAGAAAAGTCAATGCTGTAACTCGTAAGGATCACTTTCCTTTACCTTTTATGGATCAAATGTTAGAAAGAATAGCGGGTCATAAGTATTACTGTTTTCTAGATGGTTATAGTGGTTACAATCAAATAGAGATTGCACCAGAAGATCAGAGAAAAACTACTTTCACATGTCCATTTGGAACTTTCGCCTATCGCCGAATGCCCTTTGGTCTTTGCAATGCACCTGCGACTTTTCAAAGGTGTATGCTAAGTATTTTCAGCGATATGGTAGAAAAGAATTTAGAAGTGTTTACGGATGATTTTTCAATTTTTGTCAAAACCTATGATGATTGCCTTAGCAATCTTTAAAAAGTTCTCCAGAGATGTGAAGAAAAAAGTTTAGTTTTAAATTGGGAAAAATGTCATTTTATGGTCACTAAAGGTATTGTCTTAGGACACATTATTTTTGAAAATGGAATACAGGTAGACAAAGCCAAAAGAGATCTTATCGCTAATTTACCTATTCCCAAGACTGTAAAAGACATCCGTTCATTCTTAGGACATGCAGGTTTTTATCGCCGATTCATAAAAAATTTCAGTACCATTTCCAGACCTTTATGTCAATTATTGTCCAAAGACACACCTTTTGAATGGACTAAAGAACGTCAAAACTCCTTTGAGCAATTAAAAGAGCATCTCACTACTGCACCTATTATGCAATCTCCTGATTGGAGTTTACCATTTGAATTAATGTGTGATGCTAGCGACTTTGCCATTGGAGCTGTCCTAGGGCAGAAAAAGGATAAAAAGGCATCAGTTATATACTACACTAGTAGAACTCTGGATAGTGCTCAAATGAACTACTCAACTACTGAAAAAGAATTGCTAGTCGTGGTATTCACCCTAAATAAATTTAGGCAATACTTGATTGGTTCCCCTATTGTCTATTTTACTGACCACTCAGCTCTTAAATATCTTCTTTCAAAGAAAGACAGTAAGCCTAGGCTTATTAGGTGGATACTCCTACTACAGGAATTTAATTTAATAATCAAAGACAAAAAAGGAGTAGAAAATGTGGTAGCTGATCACTTATCCCACCTCACTTTTGAAGACAATACTAGTGAACCCTTACCTATTCAAGACTCTTTTCCTGATGAACAGTTATTTTCTGTGACTTCCCTGCCATGGTACGCTGATCTTGTTAATTATTTAGTAACTGGAAAAATACCAAGCAATTGGTCATCATCAGATAAAAAGAGATTCCTAGCTATTGCTAGGCATTTCTACTTCGATGACCCATATCTGTTTAAATATTGTGCCGATCAGGTAATTAGGAAATGTGTTCCTAATGAAGAAATCGAAAATGTATTTTTCATGTGTCATTCGTCCTTTTGTGGAGGACATTTTTCATCTCAAGTAACTGCCATGAAAATTTTACAAAGCGGTTTATATTGGCCAACTCTATTTAAAGATTCATATTTATATTGTAAGGCTTGTAACCGCTGCCAAATGTTGGGCAGTATTACGAAAAGAAATCAAATGCCAATGACCCCTATAATTACAATTGAAATATTTGATTGTTGGGGCATTGACTTTATGGGACCTTTTCCTCCATCTTGTCAATATGAATATATTTTATTAGCAGTCGAATATGTTTCAAAATGGGTAGAAGCTATTCCTACAAGAAAGAATGATCACCGTACAGTTATTGTATTTTTAAAAGATAATATACTTTCTCGATTTGGAACTCCAAAAGCAATAATAAGTGATCAAGGAACTCATTTCTGTAACAAACCATTTGAAAAATTAATGAAAAGATATGGAGTGACCCATAAGGTGTCAACTGCATACCATCCACAAACAAATGGACAAGCTAAATTAGCTAATAGGCAAATTAAGCATATTCTCGAAAAAACTGTTGATTCTAATCATAAAGACTGGTCTTCAAAATTAACAGATGATTTGTGGGCATATAGAACTGCTTATAAGACCCATTTAGGGATGTCTCCATACAGACTTGTCTATGGAAAAGATTGTCACCTACCAGTAGAATTAGAACATAAAGCATATTGGGCTACTAGAACTTTAAATTGTAATATTGAAGAGGGAGGAATTTTAAGAAAATTACAATTAAGTGAGCTTGAAGAAATTCGTAAAGACGCATATGATAATGCTCGAATTCATCAAGCAAGAACTAAAATGTATCATAATAAGAATCTTTTGCACAAAAGATTTACCCCCGCGCAAAAAGTTCTATTATATGACTCAAGACTACATTTTTTAAAAGGAAAGATGAAATCTCGATGGACTGGTCCATATATTGTAAAAAATGTTTATCCTTATGGAACTGTCGAGATTGAGGACCCTAAAGATGGAAATACATTTAAAGTTAATGGATATAGATTAAAGCCATTTTTAGAAGGATTTGAACCTGAGTTGGATTCCATTCCTTTGGAGGACCCCCAACTATAATGTTGTTTAATATCTTAAATCATAATTGGTATAGGACATAGTGTATCAGAGTATTTATATTTTCATAAGTCCTATACTCTTAATTAGATAACTTTTTATATATAAGTTAATTTGGTCATTATTATTCTATAATTTCTTTTTGTATTTCTTTTTATTACAGGTGTTATCCTTAGCTTCTTTTTCTCATCTCACGCATTGAGGACAATGTCAGACTCAGTTGGGGGGGACGGTTTCACGATTAACACCTGTTTGTTTATTTTATCCTTATTTCATAAAAAAAATTAATCTTTTTAGAGAGAGATACACTGAAAAAAAGAAAATGGCTTTATATAGGGCTTTGAACCCTAAAAACTTTTCCCTATCTCTCTTTTTCCTTTCTTTTTCTTCTTCCTCTCACTCTCTCGCCGTGATCTCTCTCTCACTCTCTGCAACTCTCTCACTCTCTTTCCCCAATCTCTCAATCTCTCATTTTTTTTTTAAATTTTCTTTGATCCAAAATCAAGATCCACTCTACTGATCACTAAAGGTAAGATCTATAATCCAGAGAAAAGCTTGATTTTGATTTTATTCTCTATTTTTCCGATTCAGCTTATATTTTTATTTTTATTTTAGATTTTTATTTTCTCTCTTTTCCATTATTTAACAAAAATGATATCCATAAGTTGTAGGTACCCACGCACCAAAGAAGCTTGGAAATATCACTCGATCTACAGCCCTACCAGGTTTTCATATTTTCAAGTGACAGGTGATATTTTTCCATTTCTTTGTAAAAATAAAAAAAATGGACGATGCGCTAGCTATTGGTCTTATGTATTTTGAACTTTACCTTATCATTTTCTTAATTGCTGTTATGATAATGCTGCGTTGCCCTTGTTAAAAAAAAATAAAAAATAAAAAAAATGAATGATGAACACGTCACCGCTCTTATGATTTTCGAAGTTTACACCATAATTTTCCTTATTATTGTTATTGTAATGATACGCTGTCTTGGACTTTTCTAAAAATAAAAAAAATAAAAAAATAAAAAAAGAGAGAGAAAAATGTAGTTTCTAATTTTCTGTTTTATTTATTTATATATATATATATAGAAAAATGTAGTTTTTCATTTTGTGTGTTTTAGTTTTTTTTTTTGGTTTAAAAAAAAATTTTAGTTTCTGAATGTATATATTTATATATATTTTTATATATGAATATTTTTAGTTTTTAAATAAAATTTCCACCCACCCCCTCTAAGTTCTCTTTAATTAGATCTTAGTTGATAGTTGAAAGGAGTGGAGGGTTGAGTCTAGCCTCTCTTATTGGCTGAGAGTATAAAAAATGGATCCAATAGTCGATGACCAGACGTTAATGGGTCGCTCACTTGTTTCTGAGCAGAAGAAACCCTTTGCTGGCACTAGCCTTTATGCCATCAAAAGGAAAGCTAAAAAGGTTAGGATGGTGTTTGAATTGTTATAGAGAAGAATGTCCTGGTTTAATTGCTCATAATGACACATCTTTTAAAGTTTACTACTGCTATAAAAGACAATTCAAATCAAAACAAAAGAAAATTTTGGTTGAGAAAGAGGACTGGATCCTTTGAAACCCAAATAAATTTTGTTTTCCCATCCCTCATTTCTTTTTATTTTTATTTTTAGTTTTTGTACATACAATAATTTTCAGTCAGGTCAGACTTTAAAATGGTCCTACGTGTACATCTGGCTTTCATTAGCTGGTTCGATAAGAGTAATTTGCATGATCCAAGCATCACCAGATATGTCTAGTGCGGTGAATGTCCCTAGAGGTAGCGAAAAACTAAGTAAAGCCAGAGTTATCTCCTAGCCTCTTACTGACGTTTTTGCTTGCTAGTGGTTCTAGACCCATCTCTTTTACTAGAGGTGGATGGGTAATCATGACAACTTGGACGCTCCGGATTACGTAGCCTCTTTCGTATAGGTGCAAAGGATACTAGTCGCACCATATATGTATCCAACTTAGTGGATATGCTGAGGATTTTTCAGAAGTTTTTCTTTTACTTTATATAAGATAAATTTGACACGTTAATGTTATTTTGGGTATGTTAATAGCATACAACATATTGTCACATGTTTTACTATTTTCAAATGCTAGAAACTCTTTAAACTTTAAACACTTTTTGAAACAGTGTGAAAATATTTACTGAATCTAAATGGATGAGTAAGCATAAACTATGCAGTTTAAAGACAAGTAGTGGAAACTAATTAACCCATGTGAGCTTTTGTGCCAATCTTCCTTTATGAGGGTTACTATTCTTTTCAGTCTCATCTTATTCTCTTTATCATATCACTCGTTCAAGTCTCATTATTTTCTTTGACTGGTCATTAGAAGAGAACGTTTAGGATTTACCATTAGAACGTCTAAATTGCTTAAATGAACAAAGTCAATCTATTTTTAAAATGATTTAGGCCATCTTTTCTTTCAAATGCACCCCCCTTCACCTTATATTACCTTATTCTCAGTTCTATCCAAATCATGCCTTGCTCCACCTAGGAGTACAAACCTCACTTCTATATCCAGGTATGTGATTGGACTGTATTAATATTGCAAGAAGTGGTAAAGAAAGAAAGGAGTTGATTTCAAAAAAAAAAATGAGAAACTAAAAAAAAATAAAATCAAATGTACATATGATAAAAAGGAGAAAAAGAAGAGGTTGGAATGAATTGCGCAAACCTTCCAATCACATGCTTAGAACAAATACACCCCAAATCTCCTACTCATCTTAATTTCTAACCTACCAGTCAAAGTCCTAATGATTTAAAAGAAATTGATTTTTAAATTTAAGTAATAGGGATGTTCTCCACGGTAGATCGCTCTTCTAATGCTAAGTATTCTTTCATGAGACTTATTGTACTCCAAATGCCTATATATTGAGTCATAAAAAAAATGGAAGCAATTCCTCTATCTTTGCTTCCCTACTAAGTGAGATGTTCTCTATACCGGTTTCTGAGAGTTTTTCCTTAAAAAAGTGAAATCCTAGTGAGATTTGAGTTAAAACTACAAGTTTTATGACTGTTAATAGTTATGTAAACTTTGAAGTTAAGATCAGTTACTTGACTTTTCAAGTACTCACTGTAAGTTTAAAGAGTATAAAAAATGCTACCATTGACAAAACTGTCAGTATATGTGTTGCATTATTATTACATACTTGAAAATTTCATTTTATTGCCAAATATAATATTATCTGTTGTAAAAGGAGAAAATCTACCTTTATTTTTATTTTATTTTATTTTTACATTTAAAAAAAATGAATTTTGTGGGTATATTCACTGCAAACCCTCACGAGACAACACTCGTCCACTAGGGGTAACCTAGGGGTTTAACGGCTTGTTGCATACGTTAAATGCAATCGCGATTCCTGCGATAGTGAGTTAGATTTTATTTTCCTTAGTTTATTCCTACTCTTTAATAAAACTTCTAGAACAATTTCTCTTTTCACTTTATTGCTAGGGACTAGCAATAAGCTAGTTGAGGGGTGTGGCAAACACTGAATATTGCACATTTATGTGCCAATATAATAGACATAATGCTCATTTAATCCCCCAAATTCTTAGTTTTACATGCACATTTGAATTAATATAATTTAACAGTGATGTCACTCAAATGCGTGTAATTATTTATTTTTACATATTTTATTTATTTAGGTAAAAATGAAGTGAAATAAAGGGAAGAAAAGAAGTAGCAACCACACATGATTATTTCTAAATTACTTACGTAACCGAAGTGTGAAAGCGACACTTTTGCATTCACACTTTATGTAAATGAATTGAAAGCGACATTTTTGCGTTCACACTGGAATGGTATCTCTCAAATCCATCTGATCTCTCTCTCTCTCTCTCTCTCTCTCTCTTATCAGCATGATTTTTTTTCAAACCTGTCAGAATGCCAAAGACAATTGAGGCGCGTGAAGAAAAAATGGACAACACGTATTGCTTTCGTGATGAACAGGATGATGAAATACTCATCTCCTCTCGTCTATAAAATGGAGAGAAAGACAGAAGCATTCAGCACCAAGCAACACACAACAAGCACAGCTTCACAATCACTGTTAGGAAGAGAATAATTTAGGGGAGGTTATTATGTGAGCACTTCATATTGTCCCTAGAAATAGGAAACTTTAGTTTTTCTTTGCCTTTTCTAGTTCTAGTAGTTGTAAAATTGTACTTTTATGTAATTGATGATTTCATGTTCAAAAATATGTAGCAAAACTTTGTGTACTGTATTTCTTAAATTTAAAATATTTTTTTTTCTTGTACAACCTTTGTCAATTTGTAGTAGTAAAATAGTCCTATTTAAATTTAGATTTAATATTTATAGTCTAGTAGTACTTGTAGTTGTCCCCTAAATTCAGTAGTTGCATGTCAAGCTTTGGCCGTTTATGATCGATCAATGAACTGCTTGCTGAGTTGCTTGAAACTGCGTACCGATCGGGTCTTCAAGGAGTTGAACCATTGGGCGGCTGGGCCTTTTAAAGTGTTGGGGAAAGCCAGGCAGTTCAGTTTGTCGGCTTGGGTGTCCAGGGCCATCTGAGCCTTGTAGGTCCGGACGTGGTCAATCGGGTTTCCCGAGCCATTATAAGAATCTAGGCGAGGCCATTTAAATTTGCGCGGGATGGCCAACCTCGTGATCTGGCTATAGAACGGTAACTCTGCCTCGGTATTGGCGTGATTCTGAGTAGGGCTTTGACCTAGCTCTTTGGCCATTCTGTTGATCTGTTTCTTCAAACTCTGGAAACGGGCCATTACACCTTCCTTACCGGTATCCGGGGGGTTGGTGGAAGAGGCTTCTTCTTCATGGCAGTGCACTGTCCTCTGGGATCAGGCTCTGCTATTACTTCGGCTGATCGTGTGTCCAAGGCCACCTCGGCTCTTGACCGAGTGACCTTGGACTGATTCTCGGGCCATATAATCCTGCCTCTCCTCTCGGGCAGTACGCCTACCGCTGATGTCTGTGGCACCCTCAACGCGGGACAGGTTGGCTCGGGCTCGGGCTCGTTGTCTGGTCAAGATTGGTTCCCGACCATACGCAACGTTCCCGGGCCGTTTCCCGGTCACTGGAGGATCGCTTCGTTGTGCCAGCAGGACTTTGATCTGCTGCTGGGTTTGACGTTGGATCTTCAAGAGTTGTGTGATGGTTGCGGTGATCTGTTGCGGTGTCCGGACCGCCGGGGTCAGGGGGATAGCCCGA
Source organism: Hydrangea macrophylla (assembly GCA_033977485.1). Lineage (NCBI taxonomy): Eukaryota > Viridiplantae > Streptophyta > Magnoliopsida > Cornales > Hydrangeaceae > Hydrangea > Hydrangea macrophylla. Next base: position 113,312,397 of record CM066983.1, on the reverse strand, counting down.
CTAGCCCGTTGCGTAGCCTTCTTACCTTTTTTCGGAGGCATGATTATCAGCTAAGAGTTTTATTGTAACACCCGTACCCGATAAATAAGATTAATGTGATATTAATGTGTGTTAACGAAAGATAATTAATGCATGAGATGTTTAAAGGTGGGGTTATGAAACCACATGTGAAAAGGTGCTCAAAATGGGGCCCAATGAGGGTCTAATTGAAACATATGCATTTTGATGTCATTATATGCTTAGATGAATACTTGTTTAAATGTTTAAAAATATTATTATGTCTTATAATAGGTTAAGGAGACCAATTTGGGTACCCATGTAAGGGTGTATTTGAAAATAATTTATACTTGGTAGGTTTAATAGCAACCTCATAATTTATGTGGGACCACGTTTGGGACCCACGCGGGACTTAGATTAAAACCTTTTAGAAAAGATGGGTAGTTAACGTAATTAATATGGGGGTTTCATAATAAAGCTTAAAGAAAGTTGGGGGAGGTAAATTAAAATATGGAAATGTTATGCCGACACATATGCATGAGGCATATGTGTCTCTACCACACTAAAAACATCTAGGATTCATAGAATAGAGAGAGAACGAGAGCTCCAAGTCGGCGACAGATTCCTCGTCGCCGTTTTCTTGTCGTTTCTTCGCCGTCTGACACTGGATTCACGAACCGAGACCATTTTTGGACTCGCACGTAATTTATTTTCATTTACGGCAATGTTTTTCCAACGACCGTTCTTGATAGACGATGTTTTTGGTACCAAACTTATGTAGGATTATCACCGGTTAAGAATTGAGCTAAAACTTGGAAGGAATTGGGGTTTCTAGGCTTAATTTGCTAACAATTTGATGAGGTGTGGATATCGCAATTTTTCCTACCCACAGCTTTTCTTTTAAAATCTTTTTCAATTTAAAACTCAAAATAATGAGTCGCCACTTAATTTTTAAAAGGAAAAATTAAGAAACTGTTTTTAAAGCAAACTGATCTTTTTAGAAACCAGAGATTAACTAGGTCCGGGGATTATGAAATGAGAGAGGAAGGAGCCCGTCGGACTAAAACACCCTCTCTCATCCTATCTTGCGATAGGCCTCTACTCAACATCCTTCTAATCGAATTATTAATTTAAATGTGCCCTCAAATAATACATATGTATAAAATATACATTACAAAAGCATGTCTAAAGGGTGTAAGATTACAAGTGATAAAATATCATTCAAAAGCCACATAATTCAGGTAGCAAGCAATATGATATGCAAATAGAGAACTAGAGAACTTACCCGGGATCCGGCCGCAAATATTTAAACGTGCAAATGCATGCAAATAGATAAAATCTAGGAAAAGAGTCTCTAATCCATATATACAAGTAAAGCAAAACCTAATTCTAAGGTGTCGCGCATTAAGTTGAAAAATCGATAAAATAAAAATAAACTAAAGAGGAGTTCAAGAAATCATACCTTAATAGTGCTACAAAACAAAGGGTTAGTCCACATGATATACAATATATAAAGTTGGATCTTAAATAACAATCCTAGACTTCTAGCTTAAATCTATCAAATGTAGTTAAACCTAAAGTAAACAAGTTCTAATTACAAGCATCAAGCCACATGGATGAATATGTTCATGAACAAGAATAAATTATGAAATAATCAGTGATTTAGATCACTTAAACTTTGAATTCAAGCTTAACTAATCATTATTAAAACATGGTTTGAGCCCTAGGTCATAGAAAAGTCATTTGGACAATTATTTACAAAGTTGGTCAAATCTGTCATAAAATTCTGAAAATTGCAGAGAGCAGACCAGAACTTTAACAAAATAAAACGCATGCTTCCCATGGTTTGATCTTGATAACTTTTGGACACAAGATGCCTCTGTGAGTCTAGTTTCCAAATCAAAAAGAAAATCAAAGTTTCAACGGTTAGATCTCTGGGAAAAGGACAAACACCAGACATCACTCAGAGATGTACAACTCTCTGTCCAGAGATTTTGTTTGATTTTTTAAAAATAGCAAAAAGATCAGGAATGCTTTGTTCTTTTTAGGGTAACTTCCCAACACATTAATCTACTTAGGAAAAATTATTTTGGGTCACAAATACTTTATTAAGATTCTGATTTACTTATTTCAAAAGAGTGTTACCGTTCTGAAACTCTGGACAGATTGTAGTGACTTTACAAAACTCATGACCAAACCACTTTAAACATGAAATCTCCTTAAAAAAAATTACAGTGGTAAAACATTGTGTTATTGACACTTTCCCGTTGGTTTCATTCAGTTTCAACGGTCTGATTTTGAACTAAAAATCTTTGATCAAAACCGGTTTATGAACCCACTGTTTCATTGTCAAGTTCAACTTTTATTTGTTAACCCCAACTATTAAACCATGAAGTTGGACTTAAACTAAACCATTTTCTCCTACCATTTGATGGTCATTGGAGGCTAAAGACCTTTATATTTGTAGATTTCAAATGAAGTATGAATGGACTTCATGAAATCTCAAGATAATGAATCTAAACCATGGAGATGGGCTTAGACTCAAACTACTTTCTCCTACCACTTGATGGTCATTGGAGATGAAGATATGACTAATACTCATGAGCCTTCAAGAGTCTCAAGAGAGAAGTACAAACAATCATAGCTAATACCCATAGGTTTTCAAGGAATATGGAAGGGGATTCCATGAAACCTTAAGTTAAAGAATCCCAAACCATGGTGGGGGTTTAGACTCATTTACTTGCTCTTATGTAAATGATGATCAACCTTGACTCTCATGGGGGAGCACAAGCTCACATGGAATCAAGGGATCCAACTCATGAGATTCAAGTGAAGTAGGGAAGACTTCCAAGAATCTCAAGAGAGAAATATAAACAAGGAAGAAGAGAATAAGGAACTAAAAGAAAAGGCAATTAAAGTTTGCAAGTTCCCTAATAGAACTTCTAAAAAAGGTTAATCAAAAGACCAAGTAGTTTTAAGATTAGAAGTTCAAAGAATGAAGAAAAACAACTTGTGGCTAGAGGATCACCTCCAAACTATCCTCAAAGCTTCTCTCCTTTGGAGATCTTCCAAGCTCTTCTCTCTAAAAAATGTGTTAGTGTAGTGGTAGTTATTTCTTATGTTGTCCTCCCAAGGAAGATCCTCCTTCTTTTATAGACAAAAATACCAAGTTTTCTCAGTGAATTCGGAGTAAAAGACATGTGTAAATATCTCATTTGGTGGTACAATACGTACTTCCTGAAAATAGACAGACTGCTGCAGAAGGCGGCAGTCAAAAATCCTTTGCGGCAGTCAGTGGATGCTGCTGCGGCACTCCGTGAAAGCCGCGGCGGCATTCCATGACTGCCGCGCGACACTTATTGAGAGCCGCGCCAAATTATTAATTGCCGCGTTTATGTCAGCCTTACTTTATCAGTTTTTTTGTCTTATCTGCATACATATACATTTTGTACCACAAAATACGGACTATTAAAGTAAATGACAGTCAAAAATTGTCGGCGGCACTCAGTAAGTGCCGGTCCGGCATTCTGTGACTGCCGTACGACACTCACTGAGTGCCGCAAACAAATGCCGTGTGCCGGTTTCTGTTAAAATTCCCCTTTTTAGGTCTTTTCTTTTCTCTTTTTTCTTTAAAAAACTTATTTTTGAAGATCTTTTCCAAAAGTGATGTTTTATACCTGAATTCTCCTAAACACCTGGTATTTCCTTCTGTGAAAATTTTACCACGTTTGGAGAACTTTCTGAAGAGCTTGGAACACTTCGAATCTTTCAGCCCTTGTCATCATCGGATATGGAGGTGACACTCTCCTTAATTCGACGTTGGGTCAAAATCGGGGTGTCAACAGGAGGTGAGTGTTCTAATCCCGAAATTGGGTGTTTAGATATGTTGATGTGATAATTGTTAGCTTAGAATGCTTAATCCATGTTTATGTTTATATGTGCTGTTGAATTTGGGTAAAAAAAAGCATGTCAAAGTTATGAAATTGCTATGCTTATATGCTAAGTTGCTTAAATGCTTACGTGGATCAAAGGGAAGTCAAGTAGTGATCACCATTTATAGGTCCCATATGTAAGGGATAGGAAGTCCTCAATGAGTAGGACGTGGTGATGACCACAATGAAATGCCGGTGACACCTTCGGGGTCACAAGAGAGTGTGTGTTGGGCTATATGCGCCAAAAGCGTGAGAAATTCCGGGGTGAGAAGGACCCGGGGGTGGTGGTTTGAATTACTTGACTTTTTGGAGGTCAGCTTGTTGTTGTTTATAATGATTGTGCATTTGCATATTGAACATTCCAATAGCATGATTAGTTCCCTCACTAAGCGAAAGCTTAAACGAAAATATATTTTCTATTGTGGTTATTGAATAACCATCGCAGGTACAGTCCGGGAGGACGAGAGAAAATGATCCACGGGACGGGTTTAGGTGTGGGAGTAGCAAGTTGTGTTGATATGTTCATATGTAGGGAAGTTGTAGTTCATTGTAATCCTTGTAATCCATAGGTTATAAACAACTTGTGTTTTGAAAGTATTGGGATCACCTTGTATTTTGGAAGACTTGAATCTTGATAAATTGGGTTGATGTTAGCTATGCCCTATGTTATGGGGTGATTTTTATTAGTCACAAGTTGTATAAGGTTGGGAAGAAACTTAAACATGTTAGGAAGTCTTTTTGTTTGTAAACTTAACTTTTTTTTCCCCCTCTATGATGAATGGTCATGAGTATGATGAGAGAAGTATGGATTTTGATGTAAAACTTGATTCATGTGAGAGATTTGTGTGTGTTTGATTGTTATTTCACACTTGGATATGTTGAGCAAATGTTTTTAGGCACTTGAAGATGCTTTAGTAATGATCTTTGATGTTCATACAAAGTTTGATTATGTTTGGTAATGTTTTGGGGCTTGAAAACTGATGTTTTTAGCAGTAGGGAGCAGTTCTGCCAAAGCCTGATTGATCCCTTTTTCCCGCGGATCGATCCACCCCTTTTCGGGGACATTCTGCTAAAAATTTTGGAAAATGGATCAATCCCTTCTGTCGCACCCGCGCTTTTGGAGCGCCAAGGCTATCGGTGTGGGCCCGGCTTCCTGGGAGTGGGTGAATTGCGACTTGATTTTTATTGGGAAGGGTGAAAAGAGTATGGTATGACCTATTTGAAAAAGTTCAGAGTCGTCACCTAACATTTGGGGTGTTAGGACCCCTGCAAAGACAATTAAAGTAATTCATCTTTGACTTTTAAAAAGAACAGTTTTGAGAAAAGTGGGCCCTTTAAAAGTATGACTCTTAATAGCCATGTGAAAACCAGAGATCTTTGAGATGGGTTCGGGGATTTGATTATGTCAAGGGAAGGTATTAGGCACCCTCGAACATCCGTGCGAACACGGTTGCCAATTTTAGTGATTTTTATTAAAATGGGGCATTTCTTTTGAAAAAGAAAAAAAAAAGTTTTTCTTTTGTAGAAAGTAAATAGGATAAAAAAATGTGACAGATATGGCCGCACTCCTTGAGAGTTGCTTACGTATCCCAAGATGGGAATCAGGCCAGACGTAGTTCTGACCTGTGTGTGAGTGTATGCATGATTTTTTAGAGAAAGAAAAGTGGTTCCGTTTGACCGTGCACGTGTGATATAATGATTTGAGAAAGAATCGGTGTAACTAGGAACTTTAACCCACGTGGTATAGTCCTAGATTTTAACCTTTGGAAAGTGATTGAGATTAAAATGAGACTATACAAGTGATTGGAGAATGATGTATTTTTTTTTTGTACTTTTCTATTTTTTTACTTTTTTATTTTTATTTTTATTTTTTTCAGTCCTTTTATTCCAATACTGAAAGTGAGGATCTGTGCCCAAGTGACTGAAAAGTGTACCGGAAGTAAGGGTCAGTGCCTAAATTTAAGAAAATATATTTTTGTATTTTTCATTTTTTCTGTTCTTTTATTCCTATATTGGAAGTAAGGGTCGGTGCCCAAATGAGTAAAAAAAAAATACCGGAAGTAAGGGTCGGTGCCCATTAAAAGTATGAAGACTTACTTGTCTTACCTGTATCATTAGCAGAATCCAAGCAAAGGTGGCATTGGAGTTTTATTTTGAGAAAGTCCATTTTTTGTATTTTTTCTTTTTGTCTTTTTTTTTTTTTTTTTTTTTTTTTTTTTTTTTTTTTTTTGTATTTTTGATTTTATACCGGAAGAAAGGGACGGTGCCCATGTTTATTGAAAAGTGTTTTTTATTATTTAAACATGGATTTCCATATTAGAAAATCACGTAGTCCCCAGTAGAACATAGATCTCTGTATTAGCAATCATGTCATCCCCAGTAGAACATGACTCTCCGTATTAGAAATCATGTGGGATTTCCGTATTGGGAACCATGTAATCCAGAGTCGGACGTGATTTTTATATTGGAAACCAAGTAATTCTGAGTATGACGTGGATGTATGTTATTTATTATTTTTTTATCAAGCAAGAAAAAAAAATGATATGTAAAAGAGAGAAAAAATAAAATAAAATAAAATAAAAAAACCTGAATTATTAGAGGAACTCGAGAAATCTGTTAGAATATTGATGGTAAATGATTGAGATGTTGGGCGGTGATTTGAGGCAGTATGATGACGGCGTTGGTACAGTGGTCGTGAGGTATGTTGATGGAAATTGTGATGATATGATAGTTGTAGTGATGACCTTGATGGTGATGGTTAGAAAAAGTGATATGGTGGTGGAGAAAATGTACACTCCTTTTTTTTTTTTTATGATGAAGTGAGGGAGATGGAGAGGAAGGTGAGTGAGATATAGAGTGTAAGGGAGACACAGAGAGTAAGAGAGATACAGAGAGGAAGCATTTGGCTTTCTTCCTCCCCCCCTCCTCTGTATGGTGCATTGACCAATTTATTGGCCCAAAAGAGAGCATTTCCTTTCTTTTTTAAATCAAAAGCAAACTCCACTAAACGCAACCCACAGAGCATTGTCCCCCCATTTTTTCTTTTTGCATTTGCTCCACTGAGCATTGTCATCCACAATGATTGTGGAGTTGGGAAATAATCGTGTGTGGGTAGGATGCATGTGAAATTGTTGACTGTTTGACCCCCATAGCTACGACTTGCAATATCTTTCCCATTCGAGGTCAGATTGGAAGGATCGAAAAGCGATAGGCTCGTGTCAACGAGCACTTTATTTTAAAATGATTGGATTGGGCAAAAATGGGGTGTCTACACCTTCTTTTCGCGGATTGATTCACCCCTGTTTTTGGCAGCTGCTAACTTTTACAGAAATAAGCATAACTCTCTCTACAAAACTCGGATTCGCGCGCCATTTTTTTGTATTGGAACCGGGACTCAAAGACCTATCTTTTGGTGTAAAAAGTTTGATATACTTTATAAATGACAATTTTGCCCTTGGGGCTATTTTGTGTCAGTGAAGCTATTCAAAGAGGTCTAATCCATGTTTTTCTTAGTAAATTAAGGGTGTTTTGATGTGTGGGCTTGTTACACATGTCCTAATCCGCCCGAGGCGGGTTGGGGTGTGGCATTTATGCTTTGAGAAATCTATCGTTTCCCACAGACGGCGCCAAGCTGATGATGCCAAAATTTGGTTAAAGTAAATTAAAGCGGATTAAGGAGAGAGATAGAGTGAGAGACTGGTTTTTTGTATATGGTTCGGCCCTGTTAATGAAGGAACCTACGTCCACGTGTGTGTCTGAGCACATTCACTATACTGTAAAAAGTCGGGGACCTATGGTGAACCAACAATGGTTTGGAGCTACCATAGGTCGGCCAAGCGTGTTGATGACTGCTATAGGGGTGCTATGCAGACTGAAAAGATGATCCCTTTCTATGGGGGTGAGGGGTCTCTTTTATAGATGCAAGAGACCTACTCGTAAAATGAAATTATATGGATAAAGAAATATAACCCAATTAGGATTAATTGGCATTAATTGTGGGGGGTTTTCTAATTGGATTAGGAAACGATGTGAACTTTCCATTAGTTTTCTAACTTGATTAGGAAATAGCTTGGAATATTCTGGGGCGCATCTCGTGGGCCTGGCTGGACTGCGCCTGTACGGACCGTGTCTGCGTGATCTTTCCGACCTGTTGGTCGGGTCATGGATGAACCGCTTGGGAGGCCTCGGGCTGACCAAATCGCTCGGGCTGATACTCATCCAAGGAACTGTGCATGATTTGACTAGGACCGGTTGCTGAGTTGAACCGCTTGGTCTTTGGGTAGAGCCAATTTAGGGTATATTATATGATTACATGGAAATTTGCTTAAGGATGCTTTTAAATTATACTGCTATATGTGTTATCATTTGATATTAGTTTGGATACCCAAATAAGGGCGTAACTGAAAAGATTTATAATTAGTAGGTGCGATAGTAACTTCATAAAATCTGTGGGACCCACATTGGGACCCATACGAGACTTAGACAAACACGTTTTATGTAATTGGGTAATTAATGGAATGTTTGGGGGATTTCATGATAAGAACTTAAGAAAATTCAGGGGTGTAAACAGAAATAGGGGAAAATATTTGACACATGACTTGCATATGATGGTTGTGTGTCAAAAGGAGAGGTTAGTATCACAAAAATTTACAGAAATTAGCAAGGGAAAAGAGAGAGCTCACCAAGAGAGAAAGATGAACCCATCTCCGACGCTGTAGAATCGTCGTTCCGTCACCGTTCGTCGTTCGATTCGCGAATCGAAGCCATTTTCGGACTCGTGGAGGTAAGATGATCATTTCTATACCTTTAATTTATGTTTTAAACGTCGGATTTTGGTAGCTCATACTAATCAGTGATACGTGGTTCGCCGAGTTCATGTAAGAATTTATCCGGAGTAAACTTTGGGCTAGGAATTAGTAAAATTCAGCATTTCTCTAGCTTGAATTGGGTATAATTTGACTAAGGTGAGTTTTCTAACTAAAAAAAAGTGATTGTGGTTTAAGGTGTTTAATGTTTTCATATATTTATTGAGTTGTTGAAATCATGCTTAAAAGTTATGAAATTGTTAGATTAGTGATCTACATGTTACTATGTGGAATTGCCATGTTTATATGCTTATTTGGTAACCAATGAGCACCGGAAAAAAATTGATTCATTGTTGGGAGTAATAAGGGTGGTAAAGAGGAAGAATCCAATAAATACGAAAGTCCAAGGAATAGAAGTGACCACAGGGCCAAGGGAGGTCTTCGGGTCTGAATGAATCATTGAACTGGTGACTCGGCGATTACAAATATGAGATATGTGGTTATTTGTAGCATTGCACATGTTTAAACACTCAATCATGTTTAGATTGCTCACTAAGCATAATGCTTAAAAAAATCGTTTTCCTTTTCTGTTGTAGTACATAACAACCACCGCAGGTTCGGAGCATTACCTGGAGAGAAAATGACGTGCAACGGGGAAATGGGGCTTGTTCATTTGTTTTTTCCACTTTAACTTGTAATAGGTTATAAAATATACTTCCTTTAATGGTAATGTTGGTATTTTGTTGTAACCATGAAACTTGTATTTTGGTAGTTTGGAGTTGAATTTGAAGGACTCATATAAATTTCTATGTTTTGGTTGAATATGCGAAAGTTGTTAGGTTGAACCATTCCAGCAAGTCTGGATGGTGTCGTAAGTGTTGTCGACATGTTCCTTTGGTTTGTAGGATGTTGGTTATAGCTTTGAGTTCATGTCCAACAAATTTTATGAGCTTTTGATTAGAATTGAGTTTCAAAGCTTATTTTGGTTCAAAGGGTTGAATTCATGGTGTTTTTGATTCAATTGTGGTTGTATTGTGTCATACAAGCCTGATTGATGGTTAAAAATGTTTGGAAATGTACTTAGGATGGTTTCCCAAAGTTTAATGATGTTTCCATGAGAATTGAAATGTGTTGGTGTGATTTGAACATGTAAAGCAAAGATTTTAGCAGCAGGAATCAGTTTTGCAGAACCCGGATCGATCTGCACCGGATCGATCCGGGTGCAAAGGGCGGATCGATCCGGGATTCTTCGGGGACATTCGACTGAAAATCAGCAATAAGGATCGATCCAGGTGTATAGGACGGATCGATCTGTCTATATACTTCACTACACGTCGACTTTTTCGGAAATATGTATAACTCTTTCTAGAAAACTCGGATTCGCGCGTCGTTTTTTTGCGTTGGAACCGAGACTCAAAGACCTATCTTTTGGTATAAATTTTACTAATTTTTTAAAATGACCATTTTGCCCTTGGGGCTATTTTGTCACGGCAAGTTCTTTTATGTTGGTTCAAATTATGTTTTTTCTTAATAACTATGTGGGTTCTTGCTTATTAGTTTATTTTGGGTGTGTATAGTCTTGTTACACGTGTCCTAATCCGCCCGGTTGTGTTTTTTGGTTTTATGATATCTTTTTAAAGAGTAGTGTGTTATTTGTATAAAATTATCAAAAACTTAGTAATAAATTTCATAGGCTCTTTTTAAAAAAGCACAGGGGTCAAACTAAGCCTTAATTAGATTATCAAATATACAACAATTTACCTTAATTTTTTTGGTACTAAATCCACCATCCAACGCATTAGGGACCCACACCAAATCAGCATCCCTGAATTGATGGGAACCTAGGTTCCACTCCAAGTAGCGTAAGCCAACACTACCTGATCTCACCACTCCTCTAAAACCCAAAACCCTAAATACTCTTCATTTTCCACCACATCGCCCATCCCTCAAAAAACCCTAAAAACGCAATCTTTCCCACATAAACAGTCTCACTTCACTGCCGCCATGTCCGAGCTTCAACACTCACGTTCGGAGAAGAAAAAGACGAAGAAGAAAACCAAAACCCTAGAAGACGATTCAAAACCATCCCCAACTCGATTCGACACCGATTCGACTCAGAAAGATGATGATAAAACCACCAACGATTTCTTGATCAAGCCTCAGAGCTTCACTCCCTCAATCGATACCTCTCAGTGGCCAATCCTTCTCAAGAACTACGATCGCCTCAATGTACGCACCGGACACTACACTCCACTCCCTTCCGGTTACTCACCGCTCAAGCGACCTCTCGCCGAGTACATCAAGTACGGTGTCATCAATCTCGATAAACCCGCTAACCCATCGAGCCATGAGGTCGTTGCTTGGATCAAACGGATTCTCCGGGTCGAGAAAACGGGTCACAGTGGAACCCTAGACCCGAAGGTCACTGGCAACCTCATTGTCTGCATTGATCGAGCCACCCGCCTCGTGAAATCGCAACAGGGTGCCGGAAAGGAGTACGTGTGCATCGCTCGGCTCCATTCTTCGGTGCCGGACGTCGCCAAGGTGGCTCGAGCCCTTGAGACGCTTACTGGTGCGGTGTTTCAGCGTCCTCCGTTGATCTCTGCGGTGAAGAGACAGCTCCGGATTCGAACAATCTACGAGAGTAAGCTTTTGGAGTATGACCCAGATCGCCATTTGGCTGTTTTTTGGATTTCTTGCGAGGCGGGTACTTATGTGAGGACCATGTGTGTCCATTTGGGTCTAATTCTCGGAGTCGGAGCGCATATGCAGGAGCTCCGGCGGGTACGGTCGGGGATCATGGGGGAGAAAGATAATATGGTGACTATGCACGATGTTATGGATGCACAGTGGATGTATGATAATTACAGAGATGAGACTTACCTGAGGAGGGCTATAATGCCGCTTGAAGTGTTGTTGACCAGTTATAAGAGATTGGTTGTGAAGGACTCGGCGGTGAATGCGATTTGTTATGGTGCTAAATTCATGATTCCTGGGTTGTTGAGGTTTGAAAATGATATTGAGGTTGGAGAGGAAGTTGTGCTAATGACTACTAAAGGAGAGGCCATCGCATTGGGAATCGCAGAGATGACAACGGCTGTGATGGCGACTTGTGATCACGGGGTGGTGGCGAAGATCAAGAGGGTGGTGATGGATAGGGATACGTATCCGAGGAAATGGGGGTTGGGTCCGAGGGCTTCGATGAAGAAGAAATTGATTACAGAAGGGAAATTGGAGAAGAATGGAAAGGTGAATGAGAATACCCCAAAAGAGTGGTTGAGGAATGTGGTTCTTCCCACGGGTGGAGATTCTGTGGTTGCAGGCCTTGCAGCTGAGAGTGAACAATTGGCAATTGAGAATGCTGTAATGGAAGATGGAGAGAAAAAGAAGAAAAAGTTCAAGGAGGGTAAGCGGAAATTGGATGATAGCAATGCCAGCCCTGTTTCAGCTCCTGCTAAGAAGTTGAAAGTCATGGGTGAAGATGAAGTTGAAGGGGGAGAACAAGTTAAAGTTAAGAAGGTGAAAGAAGAGGCTGAGGAGGTAGTTGAAGTTGAGAAGAAAGAAAAGAAGAAAAAGAAAAAGAAGGAGAAAGAGAATGGTGAGGCAGAATCAGTTGATACGGCTGAGAAGATTGAAGCTGGTTTACATGATGATGAGAAGTCTAAGAAGAAGAAAAAGAAGAAGAAAAATAAAGAGGCTGAGGATGGTAGTGTATTGGGATCGCCTATGAGTGTTGGGGGCGATGGAGATGCTAATACAAGTGAGAAGAAGAAGAAGAAGAAAAAGAAGAGCAAGGACGCAGAGGAGGAGTAATAGAGAATCCTTTGGAATTCATCTCCTAAAGGGAAACTCTTGAATGTATGTTTTCTTGTTTCTCAGCTTATCCATAGTGAATGTTTACCAGCTTTTGTAATGTTTGGATGCATCAAATATGCAGAACTAATTTTCACAGTTGAGCTATGCATAATAGGCCGCGGCCTTTTGTTTTAGCAAAATCAACATTTTTGAATAATTTTTATTTGTTATGTCATTGCTCCTTTAGGAAAGTTATGACTTATCTTTTTCTATATGTGCATGATATCTGCTATATTTTTTCGTTGTAAACCTTTGGCATGTCGATGGTTTTGGAATCATCTTCTACTTCTTCTTCTTCTTTTTAATTGCACTAATGAGTTTGATAATGGTAATTTTTAACAGCAAGATTTCTATATTTTTCCAAATTAATGTGGTGGATCTGTTCGAGTACTGTAAATCTGTAATTGAGGAAAGCAGGATGATTCCTCCTATTTGTGTTGAGCCGCCTAGTCAAAAGTGACAGTTTGACTAGCTCTGATTGTTATTGGTAGTTCTGTCTAAAGAAAATGATGCAATTTTCCCAATTTTCCTTGCAGGCTTTATTTGCATGAGCTTACTTTCCAAATAAGAATTATGTACGTCTCACGGTAGGCCATTAGAAAATATTCAAGTTAAGACTTTAAGAGGGTTGTAGGTGGAGCTTCAAGTGTATTGGGGTCTCAAATTATGGTGAATTACTATGCATGTAAGAGTCTATTACCCCCATTTATGCACACGTGTGACGGTGTGAGTGCCATGTGCATGTCATATCTGTATACAAATTATGTGTGTGTGTGTGTGGAAGTGTCGTGTTAAAATGCCATAAGCTTAGTTGAATAATTTGAATTCTATGATGTGTTGACTTTTTTTGGGGCAAGATATCGACAGTAGAGAAATTTGGCTAGCAAACTATTACCTTTAGGAGGTCTTGAGTTTTTGATTTGCTAAGCTTCTAAACACTAATCTTGCTGGGAAGCAAATCTGGAGGTTTCTTACTTCTAATATATTCTAATTTAAATTTCAAATTATGACTTCCAGTAGGGCTTCATGGGCATTAAAAATGGATCCCCATGAAGAAGTCCTTTTCGCCAAGGGAATGAAAAGATAATATTTTCAGGGTTAAGGGCTGACACCGTGTTTAGTATGGAGGTGGGAGAGAAGGGGACGAGAAGTGGGGTGGGGTGAAGGGAGGGAAGATGAGCAAAGCCCTCATTTGGTTCAGTGGTAGAGGAGAGTGAAGACAAGAGGCATCCCTGGCCCACCATTTCTCATCCTTCCCAAAAGTGGAGAGATTGGGTGAGAGAAGCAGCTTCCCTCTTTTTTCTTTTTTTGACATTTTTATCCCAACAAAAATTATTCTTTTGTAATGGAAGGGTGAACCAATAATATACATGATATTCCATTCTTTTCCTTCTTATTTAACCAAACAAAAGGAGGGAAGAGTTGGAAGACCCTCTTCCTTAGCCTAAGTTTACATCTTGCCTCCCTCTTCTCTTTCTTTCCTTCCAATTTTGCACCCATCCTACTAAACATAGCATGAGAGTATAGAAGGTGGCTATTACAGTTGTGACCCAAGTTGCAATACTTTTTCTGTGATCATGTTGGCTTTGCTGGTCCAAGGAACTAACTATTGACAGTTGGATGACAATAGTACACTACATCGTATAGCTTTGTTCTTTAGAGTTTAGGTTAAAAAAGGTCAAGACTATTGTATAATTCCTCTACACCTGTTCAATTTTTGAATAATAGAAAAGAGTAATGCTATGCTTTCCAAATTTCTATCCCAAAAGTGCTTCCCAAATGATGTGGCAATGGGTCAGATCTAATATAGTGGGACCAGTTGAATTTTGATTGAAAGTTGTTTACCTGGCCCATTGCCACATCATTTGAGAAGCACTTTTGGGATAAAAATTTGGGAAGCATAACATTACTCTAATAGAAAAACATATTTAAGTACAGATTCAAGAGGAAAAATCTCTGCAGAAACTAATCCACACACAGATCTAAAAGGAGGCATGGTCTACTTGCCTCATGCGGTTTCTGGTTTCATGTTTGAGAACTCTAAAATGATTTCTTCTATCGTATCCTAACTTATTCAGGTATGGAATACTATTATTGTGCTCAACTTGTGAACCATCTATTTCTCACATAGGAGGTTTGGCAATCTTTGCAAAATGACATAAAGGTTGTAGTTGAGATTAGCATTTGGTTTGTCATTGGTAAAACTTACCTGGTTTGAGCATGGCAGTACTGGATTTCCTGCCGACTCATGAATGTTGGTTGCTTCCGGATTTGCTGCCTGAATTAAGTGGATATTTACTTATTTTTGTTAGATGTGAATATTTGCTTATTGTTGCTAGATACGTTATTCAAGGTCTGTGATTGAGAATGATGAATTGAGTTCTTGCAGCCGTGGTTAAATCTCATTTTGTTTCAGATGTTATGGTCGGATTCCATGTAGATGATAAGTAATTCTAGATCAGCAAAAAAAAAAAACTAATTCTTTTTATTTTAAAAAATGTTGCAGAAAGGTCTTCGAGTTTAGATAATTTTCCTATGACTTTGTTTAAGCTCTCTCTCTCTCTCTCTGCCTCTCTCTCTCGTTATCTCTCTCTCTCTCGCTCTCTCTCGCTCTCTATATATATATATATGTATATATATGGCTATGTGTATGTGTATATGTATGTAAATATTGTCCGATCTGTTTTACACAGTTTGAAGAAAATGCAATAATGGTTAAAGTTGAATTTTATCTAGGTTTCTGAATTTCTGAATCTGGGTTTCTGAAAATAAAAATATGCGATATATATAATGAAACTGTGTATAATCATAGTCATCACTGGTACTTTTCTTCCCCATCTTTCAATTTCTTTCCACAATTCTATAAATTTGTATATATGTGACTATATATATGTACTGTATATCATAGCTCTCTGGGTTCATCACCGTTATCTTCTTTTCCCCCTCTTTCTTGCTTTTTCCATGTAAGTAGACACTCAAAGGAAGTCTTGATTGTATTACTAGTTTACAGTGTTATTGAGACTATGTTAACACTATTTTTAGTGCCTAAAAATTGAAGAGCTTAGGTAATTTCTTGCTTTGTGGTTCATTTTTTTGGCAAACTTAATCAAATTTTAGTGTGATATATTGAATTTCTGCTCCTTCAGCAGTCTGTCCATGTACATTTTCTGGGTATGTGCTCTTCTATTAGTAGAATTATAATTGGCCTAAGTTATCACCAATGGGGCTTTGTGATATTGTTCCTTCCACTCTTTCGGGGATCTTATTAACAAACATTTCATAGATAATCACTGTTACATTTCTTCATTTTGGCAGTTAGATTAAATTAATAAAAGTATTGCTTTAGATCAATTTCTTCATTTTGGCAGTCTATATAGATTAAATTAATAATCGGATATCAAAGATAAACAGTTGGAATAAATCAATTGAAATGACATAACAACTAGTAAGCATTTGAATTCTTGATGTATGTTGACTTGTTGAGTAGTTGGAACTAAATTTGGGACCCTTCTCCTAGGGGGATATCTAAGAGATGAACTATAAAGCAAATAGTAACTGTTCATAAAATAAGTTTTTGTGAACTGAATAATTATTGGGTTTTATTGCATTTTGAATATTTATTGGGTTTTGTTTCATTTTGATTGATGTTGCATTTTTCTTTGATTAATCAGTTTCTGGTCTATGCTACCAATTTGGCTTATTGTTTGTGTTTGCTTCTGGGTTGGTATTGGCATATGTTTTGAATTGTATTTAACTTGATTTTTGATTGTTTTTCATCATAATTAAGCTATGACTTAGGTATTAAATGTGTCCCTTTATTTTGCACTCGTCGTCTTGTTGCTTTACATGACATACTAGCACAAAATGTCAACTTGGCAAGATACAACACAAACAAATAAGAGTAAGGCAAAGTGGGTGCCATCACGAAATGTGTATTCGACTTTCTTAGATAACTACTCTAATGGAAATTCTAAGAGATTCTACATTTTATCCTTATTTTAAGGTAAACTAGTTTAAAATAATGTCGTAGTCTAGTTCTTTTATTTGTTATTGGGATGTGTTAATCTAATTGGTTCGTACTCGATGTTATCCTTTCGCTTAAGTTTGTAAGTTTTAGTATAAATTGTTATGATTCTTTCTTGACGACTAACTTTTGGACTACTCAGTTTGATTTAATGAAAAAATGTTCTTATTGTTAAAAACAATGTTTAGGAGGGGATCTGTTTCTTGTTCCTACATGTTTTATTAGGTTGGGAGGGGTTAGCTGTAGATGGGCGTGTCTTTTAGGAGTGGCAAGGGAAAAGAATTTCAAAGAGTCTGAAGGTATATTCACATTATCCAATTACCACTCAAGCGAACTAAGTAATTGCACTTTGTGTTGAAACTTGTGGTTATGGTTGGGCTCATGTAGAATACAATTGTGAAGTACTAAATGAAACACAGTCAGAGACTCGATCACAAGAATTGGTAATTGTGCAACGGTCAGCTAAAAGGCAAAAAGAATACGAGATTCTATTGCTCAGAACATGTGGACTGAATATTTGGCTTAGCTATATCATGATATTTTGTTTTTTTTTTTTTTTAAATTTTTAAATTTCTAATTGGGTATTTGAAACTGTTGTTCTTTCTTCTTTCTTTCTTTTTTATTTTTTTATTTTTTATTATAGGAAAAACTGTTGTTCTTTACTTATTTGTTTGTACCTCTAGTTATGTTTTTGTAATCGGGATGGCATGCTATTTACTTTTATTCTAATTGGGTTGTTTGAGTTTGTGTGTTTTTCTCATTTATGATATGTATGACCTTGATGTGTTATTAATATGTAGCTGTTTTTTTTTATACATGAGGGAGGGGAAATTTGAACTCTCGCCACTTGGGTGGGGATGGTGGGCTTTTGCCACCAGGGTAGGACCATAGTCCTAATATATAGTTAGTTGATAACTTGGTTGCATTGAAAAAAAAAAAAAAAAAGAGGCCAAAATAATACTCCTAAAACAAATAAGAATAGTTTTTATAGTTTCACACCACAAAAACTAAAAAAGAGTTAAGCATAGTGTTTAAATTGGATATTTTTCAATTTTAATTATTGCTACCAAACACCCTTAAATTAGATAATTTGAAATGAAACTGTTTTTTCTTTGGCCAACCAAACAGGCACATGAATTAGAATTATACCATTTACGAATAGACAAATTTCAAATGAACCAATTCAAAATAGAATGATTCAAAAAATGGGACAATTTGTGCAACCAAATAGGCCCTAAAGAAATAGGAACATTGTGGACATCATCAATTTGACTAAAACCAAGAGGACATGCCTGTCCATCCTGCATCCAAGGGCGGAACCAGGAGTTTGCCTTTGGGGGTGCCGAGTTACTACGTAGACTATTTAACAATGACACACGGGCGTTTGGGGATAGCGCCCCTGAAACGATTTTTTTGGTTCTATTTATACACGAGTATAAATTTTATTTTATTTTATTTTCTTATTTTATTTTTATTATTTTTAATCAGTAACACTATAAATTTACTATGTGGGGTTATTTTGCACTATTTGAGAGTTGTTGGGGGTTGAGTTTATCACAATGAGTGATCTAATTGTACAGAGTAATGCTATTTTACCAAAATCTTGTATCCCAAATGATTCTCAAACACATATGGTTGAAGTTTAGAGTTGAAAGAAAGTAATAAAATGATTTAAGGTGACTAACGAGGTTTTTTAAAAGGAGTTTATGAAATTTATTATTAAGTTATTTGATAATTTTATACCAGTGATACACTACTCTTCAAAAAGACATCATGAAACCTAAAAGTAACCTTGAGCTTTTAAAAGCTCCATTATAGAGCTTTTAAAAGCTACCCCTAAAAAAACCCTAAGTTTTATTTTTGTAAAGCTCATAAATTAGTAACCAATGAATTATCATACAACTGTGCTTTAAAAAAAGGAGAAGCACCATAATGGGAGTCAAACTAAGCCTAAGAGAGTAGCATTTTTTTTGTTTGGGAGTGCCAGAAGACAAAATATAAATAGAAACTATAGAGTCATACATATACATCCATAATAAGGTAAAATTTTCCCAATAAATAAAAGGTGCAATGGCACCCTATAGCGATAAGGTGGTTCCACCCCTGTCTGCATCCATACCTTACACATTTTGACAACTTTAGCAAGCCTTGCAACTTTGTGAGCAGCTACATTTCCATAACGATTCACATATGCGAAGAATGATATGGCCAAACGAGGCCCATTACAAAATTTGAGGAATTGATAGCTTGAATGACCGTAACAACATCCATTTCTACATTAATGCTACATTTGCTTTAATGTAAAATATTTTTTTGAAAAATACTCTCTTTATAATTAAGTATATGAAATGAAGTATTTTTTAGAAAATATTTTATATTAAAAAAAAAACGGAGCGTAACACTTTATAATTTAATTTGTAAAATATTCATTACACGCGTTATTGAGATGCTTTGTGATGGTTAGCTTAGCCATACAGTAACAATCTCCTCCTTTACATTTCAGAACTAAAGGTTTCACTTTACTGAGTTCCACGAATTATTCAAATGCGCCAGATACGCAACAAGTACCTTGTGATATTTCTTTCGATTTGATACTTGTGAGTTGTGCCTATGTAGCTTCTACCAATTTTTTTTTTTTTTTTTGCAACTTTTAGCAAAAAGAAAATAATTAAGGAGAGTACTCTAGTTCAATTGAATTTGTTTTCATCTCAAACCATATCTTGTTGAGATTGAAATTTCATGCTTTAGTTTCCTCCATTATTTCAGAGAGTATTTCACCGATGAATATTGCAAACCAAGTAATTTAAATGCAAATAAGTATTTTGGTGCCATTTATATATGGGTAATGCTAGGAGCACAAACAAATTTCACTAATATTTACTAACACACTCTATCTCTTTTTAGTGGTACTACAGTGCCACTAGGAGAGAGATAGAGTGTATTAGTAAGTGTTAGTAAAATTTATTAGTGTCTCAAATATTACTCTTTCATATATATATATATATATATATTTGATTATTGTAACTAGTCACTCAAGTAAATTATGAATTACTCACAGTATTTTTCAGATTCGCCTGCATCTGCAATACACAAACAGAGTCAAACAAGCATTTACTAAAATATTTACTCCGTAATAGCAATATATATATTAAAAAAAAAGTGTATCAAATAGTCAAATTTCATTTGACTAGAAAATTAAAGAAGTTGTCCAAATGTTTTGCATTCACATTGCTTCTGTATAACCAGTCTGTTTAGTCGGGTTGGTTTGAGTTTATATTTTTTAATAAGGAGGTTGTTGATTGGAGCCTTTTTGAAAGAGATTAAAGAAGTCAATTACTTTTAGTAAAAAAAAAAAAAAATAAAGAAAAAGTCAATTATTTTAAAATAGGATATGACACACTCTTGTGTGTGCGTGTGTTACTAACTTATAAGTTATTAACCGTCCTTGTCACAAAGATGATTAAAAATCCGAGATACAGATTAAAAAAAAAAAAAAACACATTACTTCCGTATAAATGGAGTTGAAAAGTTTAAACGTTGATTTAAGGCATTAATTAAAGCTAAGCTTTTATAGTCATCGCATTGTCAACTCTGAAATCGCGGGGGGGGGGGGGGGGGGGGGGGGGACGAAAGAAAGAAAATCTTGTGCGCGTGAAGAATGGGGACCAGACTCACCGTCTTGTTCGCTCCAGTGGCTCACACCTCTAAATTCAGTGCTCATCACCACTCTCTTCCGCCCAATTTCCCAAAAACCCTAATTTTCAGGACTACAAAATTTATTAACCAACCAGCACGCTATCATAGGGTTTATCTATTTCAGCTCCATTATCAAATTTGATACATATATATATATATATATATTTATATATATATAATGGTATATGCAGATTCGCATGGTAATTGAATTGACTCCAGTGTAGACTCGAAATTGGCTTTAAAAAAAAAAAAAAGGCTGTTTCTGGAGAGCGATTATTGATTGTTATTATTCGAAGGGTTTGCATGAGTGAAAGAGATTGATTTGAGTATGGAAGAGGATAAAGTTGTACTGTTGAGAGAGCTGATTAGCATTGTTAACGAGATCTCTGCGATCTCCGACTTCAAATGCGTGATTAGGCTAGAATGTCGCAATCTCTCCAGAAGGTTGAAGTTCTTGACCCCGTTGTTTGAAGAATTCATAGAGATTCAAGACATCATTCCGTCGGAGACTGTGAAATCCCTAATTTTCTTCAAGGAGGCTTTGGAATCGGCTAAGGAATTGCTTAGAATTGGCAGCTGTGGCAGCAAAATCTTTCTGGTGCGTATTGTTGTCATCCCTTTCGTTTTTTTTTTCTTTAGTTATTTATTTATTTAATTTTTTCTTTTTTGGGGCTTGTGATGATGTTTCATTGCATTTTTCAGTTGATGCTTTGTGTTTCATTTGCAATTCCAGCTACCAATGCAACTATATATGCTAGTTCCATTCATGCGTAAATTTGACTGATTAGATTGGCATTGGCATACATTTTAATTCAACTGTGTGCTCTGGTTAGAGTCCACAATGGCTGGCTGCCACTTTGTGCAATTTTACCAAAAGGTTGTCTTGAATTCAAAGTACCCCTTCTGGCGCCATACTTTATTGTGGTAGTTGAAATCCATATATGTCTGTGAGTCTGCTTGTAGAGGCCCTAATATTTGTGGTTGGTACAAAACAAAAAAAAAAAAAAAAAAAAAAAAAAAGAAAGAAAAAAGAAAAAAAAAGAAAAAGAAATTAAAATCCCAGAAGGGATCTGAGGATTGAGGATGGCAGCAAAGAGAACTGACACTATCAGCAGTGATAGAATGTATCTATGTACTTAAATCAATAAAGCCTTGAATACAAAGTACCCAATAATGGCGTATATTCGTACTTAAATCAATAAAACCTTGAATCCAAAGTACCTACAATGGCATATATTCGTTCACAAAAGTTATTCTTTTGTCAATCATCTGATTCTAAGTTGATGTCCTCTGTTGTACTGTAGATTTGTAGGTATCTCTCGAATTTGTAAAATATATCACTGGTTGCTACTAGTCATCTGGTTGTCTGAAATACTTTGTTAAGTTTTGTCTATTTTGCAGTTGATTTACTACTAAAATGCACTCACAACTACTAAAATGCACTGCATATTCTGTACATTGGTAGCTTTCCTTTGAGATTTAAATGACCTAAATATCAAGTTAATGCATACATACCTATAAAATTATTTGATATGATTTTAACTAATAAGCTTTATAAACTTGGTAGAAGGTTATATCTTCAATCCTTGTTAAACTACATTGATTAACAACATTGCTCCCACAACGGCACAATGTTGGCTTGGTAAAAAGCACCTCTTATTGCTGTGTGCAGCCCTTTGATGTACTAAATTTCATGGCTCCTAAACACTCGTCTTTTAGAAACAACTCTCTGCTCGCCACATTTAAAAATATTGGTTTTTTGATGCTCATCATCTGAGCCAGCTTGCCTTATCACGCCTAATCTTGTTTCTTTTGATTTAATCTTTTATTTTTGCCAATTAATTCTATTTTCATTTTTCATCTTGGAGTCTATTTCTTTCAATAGGCAATATTGTTCTATTGCAGTTAGGCTGACTTGAGAGCGGTTTTGTGTTTGAGCCTTAAAAATGAACATGCATTCCTGTGCATGTAAACACCATAATGTGTTCAGTATACTTTTTTTTTTCTTTCTTTTTGTGGAAAATTGTGGAGAATAAGTGCCTCCATTGATTTTTAAAGGCCATTGAAATGAACATGAAACTTTGGAGCCCATACTAATCAACAAGCTAACATCATTGAGCGATGAAGAAGACCCCGCTTCTTCAAACACGTGTCCATTGTGACGACTTCCAAGTAAGCCTATCAAGTTTAACCCTACCCAGTTACCCACTAACTTAGTGACAGTAAAATGTACAAGACGATAGAAGAGGATTCGTTCAACATAGGAAGCAACCAGAAAAACACATCTCTCTGTATAAATTGATGTTCAATCACTATTACACGATCTAAGTATATTTCACCGGGCTGACCTAAGAGTGCTTTTGTGTTTGAGCCTAAAAAACTGACCTGCATTCCTGTGCATCTATCTTTGCCTGCACTTTGTGTTCTCCCACTACTTGCATCTTGTTCGATGAGAAGGACCTAGTACTCTATGTCGATGAGGCAATCTAAAAGAGAATTCTAACTGATAACTTAATTCAAAGAAAAAGTTGGGTCCATCTAATCACAACATCTATATCTCTGTAAAGCACACTTGTAGTTGATTTATAGGTGCTGTAGGGATGTTAGAGTTATGTTAATCTTCCTCCCTTCAAATCACCACATCTACTTCTCTATAAAGCACAACTTTTGTTAGAGATCTGGCGCAGCATTTAACATGCCTTCCAAATTAATAATATCTTCCTTCTTTTTCTTAGAAGGCACTCTCCCGTGTATTGAGTGTTTTCCAATTGTAAATTCTCCTCAACTGTTGAATTAAAAAAAGTTCTCTTCTCAGTTGATTGTCGGTTTCAACTTTCAACTATTCAGAAAGGAGAAAAAGAAACAAATGAGGTTTGTTTCTGTACTCTATTTGGTTTCAGTGTTTTGTGTATCTACATCTTTTGCACATAAAAATAGATTTCTTTCATGTTTTCTTCTCTGTGTTAAAGACTTCCGAATATTGTACTCCCCAGTTTAGAATGATTAATTGGTACATCAGCTAGACAAAACGAAAGAAATATGATAAGACCCTAGTACGCTACTACTCAAGACTCTAAAAGTTGGCCCTGCACTGCCTTACTGTTCTAGCCCTATATAGTCTTAGCACACGGTTTGGTTGGGATCAATGTTTTTAAAACCGGACCGTTCATCGAACCGGAAAAATGACCGGGTCAAGGGTTAATGGTTCAACCGTCGGGTGAACCGGAATCGAACCGTGACGTCATAATTACCTAATATTTATATTTATTTATATAATATTAAAAATTAATATTAACATAAAATATATATCATATAAAAAATATCTAAAAAATATATTTATTTATATAAATTTATAGTGATATAAAATAATATATATATATATCACATTAAAAACATATCTAAAATTTATTATCACAATTCCATGCAAGTAGAGTATCATAGTGCGAAAACTATCTATAAATCCTAATTTAGACATTCAAGTATTCAACAACGCTAAAAAAAAAATTCAAAACAACAATTCATAACACAACATAGTCCTCTAAGATTATACATAACACGACTTAGTCCTCTAAGATTATAAATAACACGACATGGTTCTCAAAGGAAAAATTACAACAAAACAACAATTCATAAGGACATTTTAATTCATCAACCCATTCTTCTCTTAAACTTTATGCCTAGATCATTGTAGGTTCTCGGCGTAGCCAATCATCCTCATTATCCGCATCATTGTCATTCCTAGGCCCTCCACAATTATTGTCATGGCTAGTCCCTTCATAATTGTTGTCAATTCGAACCCCTCTACCAAATGTTTCCAAGTCTACATCTTCACCCACTTCTACAACATCTTCCTCATCGCTAACTATAAAAAGGCAAATGAAAAATGGATGAGTGACTTTGTAACTACTATGGTGCTAATGTGCTATTGAAATAATTTTTTTCATACTAAGTTCACAAACCTTCTCGTTGTCGACCACGTTGTTGTTCAATTCTTGGAATTGAACTATCTTCATAAAGCATTTGTTCCAACTCTTCATAATCAAGTATTGTAGAGTCATCCTCTTCTTCAACGATCCAAAAATCAGTTTTATCAATACTCTCAATGTCAACCGGATCATAACTTCTCGTCTTATAGCAATGCCTAAAATTATATAGTAAAGTTAATAACAATTTCACTAATAATCTAATAAGAAACTATGAATTTGGTAAAACATAAGACTAACCTATTCTTCAATCGCAAGTTATAATGAACATATACAAGATCATTGAGCCTTTGATGCTCCAACCGATTTCTTTTCTTTGTGTGTATACGTTCAAAGACACTCCAATTCCGTTCACAGCCAGAAGAACTACTAGTTTGGCCAAGAATTCTAATCGCCAACTTTTGCAAATTTGGAGCACTATGCCCAAACAACCTCCACCACTCATCTTAGTTGCATTAAAATTGAAAGCATAAAAAGACATAATAAATAAATAATAAACTATATATAAAAAAAAGTGATAAACTAATTTAGTGTATACTATAGGAAAAAAAATGTTAATTAATAAACTTACCAGGTTGAGTACTCTTGCAACTAGTAAGAGCCATTTCTCGTCCAAAGCTTTCTAAACGATCCCGAAATAATCTAGTCTCACTCAATAACTTTGTCTTGCTACACGTGGCTTTGGATTCAATAACATCAAGAAGACCTGACATAACCTCCGGTTTGGTGCAAAAAGTATCTTGACTATATTGAAAAGCAGGATTTAACCAATAAGCAGCTGCATGGATGCTCTGACGTAGTTGTTTGTCCCATCGTTCCTTTATGATCTTCGTATAAGGCTTGTACAATGTTTTTTTGTTCTTGAACATCTTTTTGATTCCTAAGCGTGCCCTATACATACCCTCATAGACATATCCAATAGATGGTTTATTGTCCCCATCTACAATACGCAGTAGCCGCATCAGTGGTTCCACAACTTTCACAATGATCAAGCAATCATTCCAAAACTGGCTATCTAAAATGATGGCAACAACTTCTTTTGCCTTCCTATCTTTTGCATATCTTGATTCCACAAAATCTTTACTAGTCACCAAAGCCTTCAAGTCGTGCATGTGATGATTAAGGCTATGCAAAGCAATGAAAGTTGTGGCAAAACGAGTTGCTCCTGGGCGAATAATTTCTGTCCAATCTTTTCTTTTCCTCAACAAAGCTAATAAGTAAACATGATTATAAACAAACTTTGTTATCTTGGATGCCTTTTTTGCAAGCTCAGCCACATGTTCTAGCTTTGCAATATCACCTAAAAGTAAGTTTAAACAATGAGCCGCACAAGGGGACCAGTTAATGCTTTTATAAGTCTCACTCACCATTCTTCCAGCGGCAACATAAGCTGATCCATTATCGGTCACTATGTGGACAACATTAGTAACTCCCACCCACTCAATTATCTCTTGAAACAAACCATATAAGAGTCTGGCATTCTTCACAGCGTCTGAGGCATCAACAGATTTTATGAATGTAATTCCCCTAGGACAATAGACAAGATAATTAATCAATGTTCGATGCCTACCATCAGTCCAACCATCACTCATAATAGTGCAGCCCGAATCTACCCAAGAACTGCGCATAGAGTCAACAAATAATTGCATTTCTTTCTTGGAATCCCTCAACAAATTGACTCGAATATCATGATAGGTTGGAACCTTGAAGCCTCCACCAATTGAAATTGCAGCATCAAACATGGGCTGAAAATATATTGAGTTTAAAGCATTCAATGGAATGCAAGTGTCATACACCCATTTAGCTATAGCCATGTGTGCCCGTTTAACAGCTTCTTTGCTTGCAAGAACACTCTTGATAGTGGGTTGGGATCCCGGAGTGGTCCTTGGAGCAAAGTAATCACTAACATGTTCTTTCCCCCTTCCTTTTTTTGCCACTGATGCAACACTTTTGCTCTTTTTACCTTGAGAAGGTATCTCTTGAACATCTAAATCATCATCGTATACAGTTTGATACTCGTTTACTTCCTCTCGAGGCCTTTTCTTTTCAGAGATATCTTTCAAAGCTTCTTCCATACGGAATTTTACATCCGCGGGAACCTTTTTACAAGGCTCAATCTCTCCCTTCTGCCTTGCTAGATGTTGTTTCATTCTATTTATTCCCCCACCTTTAACACACTTTGAACAATACAAACATGTATATGTTTTCTTCCCGTCAATAGCCCGTCCCTCACTAATATGGTCCCATGCAGGATCCGATTTTCCTCTTGTGGATTGTGTAGAATGTGCAGTTGAATTTTGACCGGACGAAGACATGTTGGAAATTACAATTTATCTAAAACATAGCATTGACATATAAATTCTCTTGCAAAGATTCATTCATATCACTGTATAGTGTATACATTTTATTACATGGTGAGTTGGTGATACACTAATACACTATTTAAAATTTCAGATTATGTGTCAAATCTTTTACTAAGAACAATTAAAACTTAAAATTTCAGATTATGTGTCAAATCTTTTACTAAGAACAATTAAAACTTAAAATTTCAAATTATGTGTCAAATCTTTTACAATAGAACAATTAAACTATTTAAAATTTCATTTTTATTTTTATTTTTTGGTCACAGATAAAATACTCACAAAATACTAAATGTAAGAAAATTAAACTAAATCAAAGAAATGAAAGTTCAACAACAAAGAGATAGATAAAAATTAAACTAAATCAAAGAAATCAAAGAAAGTTAAACTAAATGGAAAAAATTAAACAAAATCAAAGAAATGGAAGTTCAACAACAAAGAGATGAAAGAAAATTAAACTAAATCAAAGAAAATTAAACTAAATCAAAGAGTTAGAGAGAATAGAGATAACATTACCTTCAAAAAAAAAAGTAGATCAGAAAAGGCAGCAAGCGGCGGCGGCGGGCAGCGGCGGGCAGCAGCGGCGCAGGTCCGGCGATGGTCCAGTCCAGGCGGCTCACGGCTGCTCCGGCTCCGGCGTGGCCCGATCTGCAGTCCTTTAGAATCTTGAGTCTTGAGTCTTGGGCTCTTGACTCTTGAGGTCTGGAGACTCTGGACTCTTGAGATCTAGAGATTGGAGAGTGGAAGAGAGAGAGAGAGAGAGAAAGTTGGAACTTGGAAGAGCCGAGCTGCCGAAGAGATGAGTCTGAGACTCTGATGAGAAGATGAGAATGAGTTGGACCTCATGGAGACTATGGAGTCATGAGGTCATGACCTAAACCTATCTAATAAGTTAATAACTTAATAAGTAATAATAAGTAATAAAAGAAAAAGATAAAACTGAAAAAGTTAAAAAAAAAAGGCCCAAAAAATTCTTGTATCCCGCTTAAAATTTTGAGGCCCCGGTTTGTGGTAAAAAACCGGCTAACGGTTATCCGGTTAACCGGTTCAACCGGTTGACCCGGCGGGTTTTACCGGTTGTTAAGTTATCAGCGGTTACCGGTGTAGACCGAACCGGTCTTCCGGCCGGTCGGCGGTTCAACCGGTTGAACCGGCCGGTCCGGTCCGGGTTTGAAAACCTTGGTTGGGATACATGCTTTTCACCGAAAAAAAAGGGCATAATCAGGCTCACATGCTCGATGAAGAGACATGGGCTCCTTGTCTACGTATTACAATTTATTTTCTAGTTTATCACAAAGGGCATGAACCGTTGTTCTTTTTGTTTTTTTTTTTTTTTTGGACAGAGGACTGTTGTTGTAGTTTTGTGTTCTCTTGATAGTTGTGGAGCCAACTTCTGGTTATATCCTTGCAGGTGCTGCAATTGGAGCAAATAAGAAGTAAATTCCAGGAATTGACCATTCAATTTGAACAGGCTCTGAGTGGGGTTTCCTATGACAAACTCGACATTCCAGACGAACTTAAGGAACAGGTGACTCATTCGCTATGGAAGTTTCTGGCGTATATCAGTAAAAAATTTCATTTGTTTGCATGCTTAATAATGCTGCAAAAGTTTTGAGCTAGTGTTTTTTTTTTCCTTTTCTTTTTTGCTCGTTAAATGATGTAAAAGAAGTATGAAACAGCAGGTGAAATTTTTTTACGATTTACTGTATTGAGAAAAATTATAAGCGGTTCTACTACAATTTCCTCCTTATTCACTGAATCAAGAATTCAAGGGGGACTTAGTAAAATTTTATTCCATCACATTTTTGTCAGTTTTCTTTCCTTTCTAGTTAGCAGTTGTAATTACACCATTCCTGATGTTGCCAGGTTAAGCTTGTTCATTCTCAGTTTGGAAAAGCCAAGGAAAGATTTTATTCGACTGATTTGGACATGTATAAGGATCTGTTATCATTGTATGACCAGAGCACTGATGTGGACACAGACCCAGCTGTTGTAAGTATATTGTGTGGAAAGCTCGAATTGATGAGTGTCGAAAACCTAAAAGAAGAATCAGTAGCTCTGCAGAAGATGGTTACTACCAGCAGCTGGAATGTGGAAGAAAGCATCAAGAAGATGTCAATACTACTGAAAAAGTTTGTAGAATTTGTGCAGGCTGAAGATCCGACCATCACCATTTCTGTGTGTGAAAATTGTTCTGTTGGTGCTCAACCTTGCAGCAATCTGTGTCCCTGTTTGCCTAAGTCGCCGACTGTGCCAGATGATTTCCGCTGTCCAATATCACTGGAGTTGATGAAAGATCCTGTGATCATATGCACAGGACAGGTATATACATCCATTACTTGAAAAAACAAGTACATCTCTCTCTCTCTCTCTACTCAAATTTTTTCAGTGGATATAGTAAAATGGATTTTCTGTACGTACTAGTAAATGTATTATGCAGATAATCCGTGCGTTTGGGAATGCTTAATAAGGGCATTCCTGGGAAATTTAATAAGGCCATGTTTGGGAATGCTTAAAATAGGATCTAGTTCAGTTCTATCTGGTTTTTACGAGAACCAAGGTTATGTTGGTTTGACAAGAAACCAATTTTAAGAGAGAAATTAGACCGGCCAAGCACTCCTGTGCGAAAAATGGACATTCACCAAACACTTTTAGTTTATAGGACTGGTTCACATATGAACCACAAAACCGCTTCTTTTCCTCCCAAAAGAGCTCAGTAAACCTAATGGATGATCAGATTGCCCACCTTCAACCGTCTAAATTTAAGAGCTTAGTTCAGAGTGTTTCCTGAAGGAGCTGATTTTTGTTGTCTGACATGTTCCTCTTACAAGTTCTCTTTTTCTTTTGTAGACATATGAACGTGCTTGTATAAGGAAATGGCTCGAGGCAGGACATGGAACTTGTCCAAAGACTCAGCAGAAACTATTCAACATCACACTAACACCTAACTATGCTTTGTGTAGCCTCATAACAAATTGGTGTGAGACCAATGGGGTGGAACCACCCAAAAGATTTGGGAATTATCGACTAGGTAAGACTTCTGCCTGCTCTGTTGAAGGCGTGGAGATTGATGCTCTTCTCAGCAAGCTCACATGTGGCAACATTGAGGACCAGCGGGCTGCTGCAGGTTAGCATAGTGAAAATAATCCTGATTTAACGGTCTCTGTCTTTGATCATAAACTGCAGTTCACCTTATTTTGATGTGTTAAATTATTGCCTCGTGGATTCAGCTTCAAAGTCTATCACGTATAGTATTTTTTTTTTTGAACCAGCTTCAAAGTATGTTATTTTTATAGGGTTAATTACATTTTACCCCGTGATTAGGCTCATTTTCACTTTACCCCCTTGTAGTTCAAAAGTGGACACTTACCCCCTTGTGCTTTTGGACTAAAGTGAAACTACTAAGTTTTCTCTCAAAATAGCCCCACATGGGGATTAAGTGTTAAAATTAGCCCCACATACGAGAGTTATGTGTCAAAATTAATCCCAAATAGTTAGTTAATCCCAAAATTAGCTTAGCACCGCATAGGTGGATATGGCAGCATTATCCCCACATAGGGCATTCACTCTAAAATTAATCTTACAAAGGCTGTTAGGTGTTAATATTCTTGGCCAATTTTAGAATATTTATCAGTTTTGAGGAAATCTTAACAGTTTCACTTTAGTCCAAAACCACAGGGGGGTCAAGTGTCAACTTTTCAACCACAGGGGTAAAGTGAAACCGGGTCTAAGCACAGGGGGGAATGGTATTTAACCCTCACGTATAGTATTTTAATCCACTTGTTATTGACATACTGAAGTACAATATTAGATGCGCCATTTATTCGTCAGCCCACTTGTGAACCAGGTTTTACTTTTGTGGAAAGAATGTCTGGAGTTTTGTGCATGTGTTCAAAATTGTATTTCAGAAAATGTTATTGAATATTTTTTTACCAGTTTTCTTGAGATTTTTCTTGGATGGGGGATATTCTCAAAAGGAGGATCTCCCTGTAACTTTTGTAGAATTCTAAACCATTTGAGTTGATTTTAGTTCGTTACTTTATTAGGTGAGTTGCGTCTTCTAGCCAAGAATAACAGTGACAACCGCATGCTTATTGCCGAGGCTGGTGCCATCCCTCTCCTTGTTGGCCTGCTCTTCACAACTGACACTCCAACCCAAGAACATGCCGTCACTGCTCTCCTCAACCTATCTATTTGTGAGGATAACAAAGGAAGCATTGTATCCTCTGCAGCTATTCCAGGAGTCATTTATGTGCTTAAAAATGGGAGTATGGAAGCACGTGCAAATGCAGCAGCCACTATCTTCAGCCTGTCGACAGTCGATGAATACAAAGTCACAATCGGTTCACTTGGATCAATACCGGTGCTAGTGACCCTTCTAAGGGACGGAACCCAAAGGGCAAAAAAGGATGCAGCAGCGGCTCTATTCAACTTGTGTATATACCAAGGGAACAAAGGACGGGCTATAAGGGCCGGAATGATTCCCCTACTAATGACAATTCTGACCGAACCTAATGGCGGAATGGTAGATGAGGCATTGGCCATTATGTCAATGTTGGCGAGCCACCCCGAGGGTAAAGTAGGAATCGGAGCTTTGGAAGTCCTACCGGTTCTTGTGGAGTTGATTCGAAATGGATCTCCGAAAAACAAAGAAAATGCAACTGCAGTGTTGGTGCACCTTTGTGTTGGGGATCATCAGCGGCTGTCAGATGCCCGGGTTCTCGGTGTGACGGACCCACTTTTGGACTTGGCGGAAAATGGAACGGAGAGAGGAAAACGGAAGGCGGCATTGTTGCTGGGGCTTATGGGTAATTCTACAGAGCTGCGTGATCTAGTAGAGGCTCAAGGTGCTGCCCAGACTGAGACTCCAACCATCACAGCCAGTGTTGATGATAGGTAGTCTTCCACTCTCTGCTGGCTTTTGTTAGATTAGATTTTTGGGTATTGAGGGGGATAGAAAGATTGTTGTTTATTCGAATATTTATTTATTAGGGAGGGTTAATGGAGAATTACAGATAGACATTGGAAGTGTCTTAAAACAGTGGAAGAAAATGGTTGAAATGGTGACACAGATGTGCGGTTACCTCGCTGAGGGGTTTTTGTGTGTGTGTGTGTGTGTAAGAACCAGTTTTATTAATTGATGATTGGAGCAGTATGTGTGTTGCCATCTCTCTCTCTCTTTCTCTCTCTGAGTGTCGCGATGCATTTGTGTAGCAGTTTGCACACAACTATTGTAGAAATTTATAAAATAAAGAAGAGATCGAGATTATATTTCACCACTTGATTTCTTTGCAATAGTTCAATGAGAGTGAGATTAGATCGAAACCACTTGATTTCTTTGCAATAGTTCAATGAGAGTGAGAGATTAGACGAAAATAAAGAAATAAAGATCGTATCCAAAATTATAATATAATCTAAAGAAATCAAGAATAAAATTTGAATTATCTTTGGAATATTCTGAAATATTTCTTCCAAAACAACGTTAAATTGCATTACAAATATAACCCTGAACTTAATCATATATATTCCAACACTCTCCTTCAAGTTGGCACATGGATAAATTGCATTACAAATATAATCCTGAACTTAATCATATATATTCCAACACTCTCCTTCAAGTTGGCACATGGATACTTATCTTGTTGAAGTATCCAACTTGGAAACTGAAACAAAGTAGAAGACTATCAATGCTGGTCCATCCTCTTAGATAGCAACACATTGTGCACCGTTGATATGCAAGCATCCTCCCCTTGGGCTGTTCTGTTTACTGGCAACCCCTTCTTGGGTGGTTCGGTCAACTAGCAATCCCTCTGAGAGTCCGTATAAACAAAACATATCATACTTGCAAAGAAGCTCCAAGATTACATGGAGAAATGTGAGAAGTGTCCACAGAAGCAACTATCATGTGACATGAAAAAAGAGGTGCAAAGATATACAACTGGTTGCCCTTCGATATCTTCTACCTTCCCCTCAAACTGAAAGGCGACAATGAAAATGAACACTGAAATTTGGAATGGTTTTTATTTTATTTTATTTTTTATTTATATATATAATTAAATTTTTTTTTTTTTTGAAAAAATGGGCTAATTTGTATTTTTGAAAACAAAAATTGGGTAAAAATTTAATTTCTGAAAAAACTGGGATTTGAACTCTCTAAAAAACTGATCTCATTCATTAGACAACTATGGAGGAGGAACTCCTCTGACTTACCCTATTTTTTTTCCCCAATTTTTCTGTGCAAAAAAAAAAAAACTAACCTAGATTTGAAATGAAAAAAAAAAAAAAACTATGAAAGAATGACTTGAATACCAGAAAAATGGAGTTCCGGCACGCAGCTAGTTGCCACTCGCCGGCGTCGGTGATTGTAAAAATCCTAACCTAGAGCTCTGATACCATGTAAAAATTTATAAAAAAAAGAAGAAGAAGATTATATTACACTAACTTGATTTCAAAGTATGAGATAAGATAGGAAAGAAAGAGATAAGATCATATCCAAGATTACAATATAATCTAAAGATATCAAGAATAAATTCTAGCCGATCTTTGGAATATTCTGGATTTATTTGCCATAAAATCTTCACCAATTTGGAAATCAAATTTTCTTCCATATTTTCCAGCAACTACATGTTCGGGAAATTACGCACACGACCAAAACAGTGCTTGTGTTTTGGACATAATATTGCTCCAAAAATGCATGTATACACTGAGGTGGACCAATGAGAAGAGACTGACAGTGGACCCAACAGTCTCTATCCCCTCACGATGGATTTTGGAAGTGGAATATTTTTGGTGTTGCGGGTGTCCGAAACTAATAGATTGCTACTTAGGAAAAAGATAGAGATGGTTGAAAATAAGTTATAAAAAATAGTTGTACCCCTAATATTACTCTTGGTTGGTTGGTAGATAAAGAGGGTCCAATATGTTGCAAAATGAACCAAAAAATGGCTGCTTGCTAAACCAGCTGTGAACTTAACTTTTCGATTTATATATCAAAATTATAAGGGATTGCTAGATTGCTACCAAGAATATTAAATTGGAGTGAAATGATATAAACCAATGTTCTTTAGGTAAATAGTTCTAGATTATTTGAAGGAAAAAAAAAAAAAAAACATTTTGACCCTGAACAAAAATAAGTGGTGGCCGGGTTGTTGGGAAAAGAGAGAAGAATATACAACTTATCTTTAGCAAAATAAGAATTGATACACGATGACTTTAATCCAATGTACTATATAGGCCTAAATGGAAATGAATAAGAATCATAAGATTCCTTCAACTTAATGTTAGGAACCGAAGAAAAGGTAAAGCCAATTATAGAAGATGATAATTACTAGGGTAGTGCTAATCACCATCAAATTAAAAGGTCACTCTGCCACTAAAGCGACAGGGAATCAGTTAGTTCATTTAGGCAACACAAGTTGCCACTTTAACATTGATGATGTCCAACAATCTCAAGCAAAAGGGTTACATCACACAGGGATTATCCATAAGATTATCGATTGAAGATGAGAATCCATTACACAGAACATACAAGGAATATACACTAGTGTATATGGGCTGTTTGTGTAGTTTGTCTAGAGTATGGACATTGCTTATAAACTAGTATTCCTTGTATATACTTTGTTTAAGAGTCTCTGAGCCTTGGAAAAATGTTAAAAAAGAATAGTGTTGGCAGAAAGAAAGAGTGCTGATCACTCTGTAAAAGATAAAAAAGAAAATTTTTAGTCAAAAGTCCTCTAGACATTTTTAGTATAGGGTGATACGTTCAAAATTGGCTCTATCGTGTAACTGAGCGGTTTCACTCAGTGACCGACCCCTATCTCAGCCAAATCATGCACAGTTCTTTGGATAAGCATCAGCCCGGGCGGTTTGGTCTAACCGAGGCATCCCGAGCGGTTCATCCACGACCCGACCAACAAGTTGGGAAGACCGCGCAAGCACGGTTCGTACAGGTGCAATCAAGCCAGGCCCGCGGGACACGCTCCAGAATATTCCAGGTTGTTTTCTAATCAAGTTAGAAGATTAATAGAAAGTACACATCATTTCCTAATCCAATTAGGAAACCCCCACAAATAATGTCAATTAATCTTAATTGGATTATATTTCCTTATCCATGTAGTAGTGGGTCTCTTGCATATATAAAAGAGACCCCTCACCCCCATAGAAAGGGATCAATTTTTCAGTCTATACAGCATCTCTATAGCAATCATCATCACGCTGGATGACCTACGGTAGCTCCAGACTATTGTTGGTTCACCACAGGTCCCCGACTTGTTACAGCATAGTGAACGTGCTCAGACACACACGTAGACGTAGGTTCCTTCATTAACAGAGCCGAACCACATACAAAAAAACAGTATCTCTCTCTCTCTCTCCCTCCCCTTAAACTGCTCCAGTTTATCTTACCAAATTTTGGCATCATCAGCTTGGCGCCGTATGTGGGAACGACAGATTTCTCAGAACATAAATCAATTAACTGATTGTCATGCCTTCGAAGAAGAGTAATTAGAAGGATGCGTAGCAGGCCAACCGGGATGTTCCACAGGCCACGGCGCCCACTGCAGCGGTCCTGACACCGGAGCAGATCACCGCGACCCTCGCACAGCTCTTGAAGATCCAGCGTCAAACCCAGCAGCAGATCGAAGCCTTGCTGGCCCAACAAAGCAATCCTCCAGTGACCGAGAAA
Organism: Hydrangea macrophylla; assembly: GCA_033977485.1. Classification (NCBI taxonomy): domain Eukaryota; kingdom Viridiplantae; phylum Streptophyta; class Magnoliopsida; order Cornales; family Hydrangeaceae; genus Hydrangea; species Hydrangea macrophylla. The sequence goes on along the minus strand of CM066983.1, from coordinate 113,277,062 downwards.
CGGATCGGGAATGTTGCGTACGGTCGGGAACCGATCTTGACTAGATAGCGTGCCCGAGCCAGCCTATCCCGCGTTGAGGGTGCCACAAAAATCAGCGGTAGGCGTGCTGCCGAGAGGAGATGCAGGAGCATATGGCTCGGGAATCAATCCAAGGCCACTTGGTCAAAAGTCGAGGTGGCCTTGGGCACACGATCAGCCGCAGTCATAGCTGAGCCCTATCCTAGAGGACAACGCACCGCCATGAAAAAGAAGCCTCTTCCACCAACTCGACCAACCGGTCGGGAAAGTGTAATGGCCCGTATCAAGAATTTGAAGAATAAATTGACAGAATGGCCAAAGGGCTAGGCCAGAAAGCTACTCAGGATCATATTAATAGCGAGACAGAGTCACCATTCTCTAGCCTAATCACGAGGGTTGCCATCCCACGAAAATTCAAGCAACCTCGCCTGGATTCATACGACAGGTCGGGTAGTCCGGTAGACCACGTCCGGACCTACAAGGCCCTAATGGCCCACGCCACCAACGACGAATTGTATTGGCTGGCCTTCCTCAGCACTTTTAAAGGCCCAGCCGCCCAATGGTTCTACTCCTTGAAGCCCCGATCGGTCCGCAATTTCAAGCAACTCAGCAAGCAGTTCATCGGTACGCATGAATGGCCAAAGCCTGACATGCGGCTACTGACTGTCAAACAAAGGAATAATTAGACTCTTAAGGAATTCACCGACCCGTCTAATAAAAAGAAGCTCGGGATCTATGATCTTGATGAAACCGTCGCAATTACAGCCTTCTACTCGGGAGTTCAACACACCAAGTGCACCACATCGTTTTACAGAAACCGACTGAAAACCTTGGTTGAACTCACAGAGAGGATCGAAAAGTATGTCGACACTGAAGAATTTCTAAAGACCAAAGACCACAAGCACGTTAGTGACGAGCCTTCAAGAAATAAGCGAAATCGATATTAGCCCGAGAGGAGCATCGCAAAGAAGCCCGATAGTTCTGGCGGTTCTTTCAGTTCACAACGGTCAGGGTCCGACAGCCCTGACCCGACCTCCAGTTCGCATCGGTTTGAGTCCGGCAGCCCCGACCCGACCCGACCTCAAGTTTTTAGCAGTCAAGATCCAGTAATCCCGACCTTGCCTCCAGCTTGGAGTAACCAGGAGCTCGGTGTAGACACCCCAATTTTGACCAAACTATTAAACTTAGGGGGGATTTACCTCTAGAAACCAATGATGAATAATGTCCCGACGATTTTCTTCAAGTTCATCGCTTCGACTTCTGAAAAGCTTCAAGCTCCCAAAACTTGCTCCTAATATCCCTAGATTTGACCAATCACTGACCATCTGTCTCGAGCTCACTAGATCATGAGTTACTTTCTAAAAAAAATAGAATAGATTAAATAATAATAATAATAATAATAATGATATTTTATAAAAATAACATTGTTTCTCATTTTTTTTTAGATTCAAAAAGAAAAACAAAAAGAAAAACAAAAAGAAGAAAAAGATACTATTTGGTGACTCATATGATTAATTTAGATTTAAAATGAAAAATGTGTCTATACATATATATATATATATATAAGAAAAGGAAAATAATAAAAGAAAGTATCTCATGTGATTTGGATAGATAGAGATTCCTTGACATATTCCTAATCCAAAGTAAATACCCAAAAAGCCCTTTGTTGGGCACTAATCTCCCATGTGCTTTGAAGATGCTCTAGAATGTTCCTTTATTCTACCCAACTTAAATGCCCTTCAAGTTTCTTGGAATTACATAGAAGTGCCATGGAGAGTTAGAGATGCCATAGAATATTCCTAACCCACCCCAAATTGACCTATCTACCCTTATCTTGGCCCCCAAGATAATGAAAGTCTATAAAAAACCCATTTATCTCATTTTGGGGGAGACACTTGAATTGTATAGAAAAATATTGGGAGAGCTTTAGAGGAAAATATATAGAGAGAGAAACTCTACCAATCTCATACCCAAAACCCCACCAAATCTTTACCCAACCATCAAATCACCATTGAAGGAGCTTGAAGCTTGAGGAAGAAGAAGAGGAAAAGCTTGAGGAATTCAATATCCCTACAAGTTTTGAGAAGATCTAGAGGTAAAGCCTTCAAATATATATATATATAATAATAATTCAATCACAAATTCCTAGTTCTAGGATCTTTACACATTTTCAAAACCTCTCTTCTTACCCCATTTCATCACACACCACATAGAATTTGTGATTGAATCTCATGGTAGTTCATTAGTTTGGATCTAAATAAGCCTTGAGTTTAGAAGTATGAGTTTAATTTTAAAGAATTTTTGTTCCTAATTTTCTCACAAGATTCATGAGATTTTACATATCTTAATGAGTCTCTTTGAGTTTGATTCCTTAGTTTCCTATGATCTTATGATCCATATGGAGATTAAAATGAATCATGGCCATAATCTACACATAGTTGGTGAGATACTAATATCAACTCATGACTAGGATCTCTTTACTATGAATCTTATGGAATTCATACTATATTCCATGGAGATTAGAGTAGATTTGTTTTTTTAGTCTCCAATGACCATCAAATGGTAGGAGAAGTAGTTTAGTTTAAGTCCACCTTTATGGCTTAGACTAATCTCTTCCATGGGTTTTGAGAAGTTCTCTATACTTTATCCACAACCTACGTGTATGTGTATCTTTAGCCTCCAATGACCACCAAGTGGTAGGAGTAATGATTTGAACTCAAGTTTTGGTCCATAAGTTTGAGTTCATTGTTTGGGATTTTGTGAAGTCCATTTCATACTTCATCAAAAATCCATGAGTCTAAAGAGGTCCTTAGTCTTCAATGACCATCAAATGGTAGAAGAAATGATTTGGTTTAAGCCCAACATTATGATCTAATAGTTGAGGCCAATCAACAAAGTGGAACTAGCAAAAATAAAAACAGTGGGTTCACAAACTGTTTTTGATCAAAGATTTTTAGTTCGAAATCTAACCGTTGAAATCAAGTGAAACCAACGGGAAAGTGTCAATAACACATTGTTTTACCACTGTAATTTTTGTTTTGGTAAGACTTTATGCTTAGAATGGTTTGATCATGAGTTTTGTGAGACAACCACAATTTGTCCAGAATTTCAGAATAGTTTCAGAACAGCAAACCAGTTTTAAAATTGATAGATCAGAACTCTAACCAAGTTTTCATGACCTCTAATAATTTTTTATAAGAACCTTAATGTGTTAGGAAGATGCCCTAAAAAGAATGAAGCAATTCTGATTTTTGTGCTATTTTTAAAAAATCATACAAGATCTCTGGACAGAGAGTTGCAGAATCCTGAGTGAGGTCTAGTATTTTCCGTATTCCCGGAGATCTAACCGTTGAAACCTCAATTTTCTTTTTGGGTTAGAAACTATACTCATATAGGCATAACATATCCAAAAATCATTAAGAACCAACCGTTGAAAGTATTTTATTCCTATTTTTGAACGTCTGGTCTGCTCTCTGTAATTCATAAAAAATTGCTACCATTTTTGTCTAATCTTATTTATTCCAACTCAAATAGTCTCTTAATGGCTTAGGACTCAAACCATGTTTTGAATAATGATAATTTAGATTAAACCCAGAGGCTTAGTGATCCAAATTAGTGAATAAATTCATGTCCCATTCTTGTTCATATTCATGCATTCATTCATACATGTTAATATTCATAAGTAGGACTTATCTCTTGTCTAAGATGAATCTAATTGAACATGACTTAGGATTAATTACTCTTTGATATTATATCTTGTCTAAGGCATGCGTACTAATCTTTGTTTTGTAGCGCATTTGAGGTACAACTTCTCATCCATTCTCTAGTTTAATTCATTTCTTTGATTTTGAATTGATTTTCAAACTTCATGTGCGACACTTTAGACTAGGTCTTGCCTTATGTGCTTATATGTGATAGAGACCTTTTCTTAGGATTTCTATTCTTGCATGCATTGCACGTTTAATATTCGCGGCTGGATCCCGGGTATGTTTTCTAGTTCTCTATTGCATATCATGTTGTTTGCTATTTGAATTACGTGGCTTATGAATGATATTTTACCGTTAGCAATTTTACACCATTTCCAACATGCTTGTGTTATGTATACCTATATATGTATTAATTGAGGGCATGCTTAGATTAATAACTTGATTAAAAAGGATGTTGAGTAGAGGCCTATCTTGAGATAGGATGAAAGGGGGTGTTTTAGTCCGCCGGGCTCCTTCCCCTTTCATTCCATAATCCCCGGACCCAGTTTATCTTTGGTTTCGTAAAAGATCAGTTTGCTTTAAAATGGTTTCTTAATTTTTTTCCTTTTAAAAATTAAGTGGCGACTCTTTGTACTTGAATTTGAAAAATTGTTTTAAAAACAAAAGTGGGCCCAAATGTCGGTATCCACAATCTGGCGACTCTGCTGGGGATCGAACCCAGAATCTCTGGTTTCGCAGACCAGAATTTCTGATTTTGGGTTCACTCGAGGATTAGACTTGAAAGCATCTTTTTAATCAAATTAATTAATTTTTTGTGTGCCCGTTGCATTACATTTGCATGTCTCGCCAGTCGATTGCACGGAACTATGACCTTGGAGGCTCGGGGTAACCCGGTCGGTCAAGTCATCATGGGACCGTGTGTTCACCCTTGATCTCGTACCATGTTTTGGTTTATAAAGCATCCTATCGGGTGTGTGTCAAGGGTCCCTTATTTGACCAAAACCCGGCCTTTGCATGGTAGCTTCCATAGAACCTTTCGATCTTAGGAAATTGATTCTTGATTAGGATTATGTGCTAGGGAGTTTTGTATGCCCGAAAGGGTTTATTTGAGATGATGACGATGCTTGCTAAAAGATGTGTAACCCTTTAATCACCTTTTAGCAATTCCTTCTCATGTCCCACGACATTTGGGAACATGCTGGATCTTGATTATATGATTACATCTCTTACACCTTGCTAAGCTAAGCATCATTGACCTTGTATGCATCCGAATTCATGAAGAGTACGACAACAATCCAATCATTTGATCCTCCTACCCAAAAAATTTTAAATATGTTTTTGAAAGCAAATAGATTTTTGGTATCTTTATTCCAAGGCATTCAATCACTCTTTCAAAATTTATGGAGTTCACTTTTGGATTAAAATTTCAAATCAACCATATTTGAAGGAAGAACCTAAAAATGCTTGGAACCCAAAATTCTTGAAAGAGTTTGAAAAGTTTTACCAACTAAAGGAATGCTTTTTTTTCAAAGCAAAATTTGGACCTAATCACCTTTTTGTTAAGGAATATAATCCAAGAAATCTCTGCAATTAAAGAAATCATTTTCAAATAAATTTCAAAAGCAAAGTTTCAACCCAATCATCTTTTGTTTAGAAATGTTGTTGTCTTCAAAAAGAATTTTGAAAAGATCCCATCATCTAGGGGAAATACTTGTCAAATGGATTTCAAAAATTCTAAATTTGAAAACCTTGAAAGGGTAAGAGGATCACAATGAGAAGAGAAATTGGCGCACTCGACATGGGTGAGGATCTTATGTGTTTATGTGTTAGAATTAGGATTTTCTGTTTGGCATATAGAGTAGGCACACACGCACACATGCATTGCATCCGCATGATGTATAAAATAAAAGTCTTCCTCGAATAAAATGAAGGTGAAAAAGGTTTTCTAAAAAAGAAGTTTTCAAAATTTGTTGTAGGAGCAAAGATAGCAAATCAAGCGTGGTTTAGGGATCCTACGGCAAGACTAGTAAGGGGAGGATACGCTGACATGGCCGAAGAGAGAAACAACGAAGAAATGACCGGGTTGAGGGTACTAGTAGAACAGCAGGCGGAACAGATGCAGAGACAGGCTGAAAACATGAACCGAATGATGAGAATGATAGAAGAACTGAACCGTCGACCACCGTATATGGTTCCACCTGTCATGGACCCACCTTTGGGAGGAGGAGAAGGAGATTGGTTTGACGATCAGGAGGCACAATGGACCGATGCACTAAGGGCCAACAGAGACAGGGAGCAAGCTGAGAAAGAGAAGCAACTAACCGAGAAAATAGAGAAGCTGGAAAGGGTAATGCGCAAGGCTCAAGGGGTTGATACCTATCTGATGGAGTTAGAAGGCCTGTATGACGGGGTCAATGAGACGCTGCCCGCCGGATTCAAAATGCCAGTTTTTGATAAGTTTGATGGCACAGGCAACCCCCGCAGTCACATCCGAATGTGCATAGGAGCTTTTCAGCCTAGTGGGCTGAGCACTACCATGATGGCTGTCCTGTTTCAGCAAACCTTAACGGGAGCTGCTCTATCGTGGTACCTTACACTTGAGCCGAGCAAAACCAGAGTTTGGGAAGAAGTGGTGAAGTCATTTGTGGCCCAGTATGAATACAATCAAGACTTGGACGTCACTGTCCGGGACCTAGAAACAACCAGGCAAGGGAACAAAGAATCATTTGCTGAGTACCTGAGCCGATGGAGAGGGAAAGCTGCGAAAATGGTGCAAAGGCCGTCCGAGAAAGATCAAATCCGGATGTTAATGAAAAACCTACAGCCAGTCTACCAGGAGAAGATGAGGTTCCAGTCAATCAACACCTTTGCTGAGGTGTTCGATGTGGGGACAAGAATCGAAGATGCGATTCAAGAAGGGACAATCAAGAAGGAAGAACCACAAAACCGATATCGGAGGCCCAGTTATGGATCAAATTGAGGGCATGCTTAGATTAATAACTTGATTAAAAAGGATGTTGAGTAGAGGCCTATCTTGAGATAGGATGAAAGGGGGTGTTTTAGTCCGCCGGGCTCCTTCCCCTTTCATTCCATAATCCCCGGACCCAGTTTATCTTTGGTTTCGCAAAAGATCAGTTTGCTTTAAAATGGTTTCTTAATTTTTTTCCTTTTAAAAATTAAGTGGCGACTCTTTGTACTTGAATTTGAAAAATTGTTTTAAAAACAAAAGTGGGCCCAAATGCCGGTATCCACAATCTGGCAATTTATATTCTCAATTTTCGCAACGGATTTGCGTTAGCCCTACGTTTTGAGAGTATAACAGATTTATATTCTCAATTTTCGCAACGGATTTGCGTTAGCCCTACGTTTTGAGAGTATAACATATTTATATTCTCGATTCTCGCAACGGATTTGCGTTAGCCCTACGTCGATCCTTCGTTTGAGAATATAACGGATTTATATTCTCGATCGTCGTAACGAATTTACATCGATCCTTCGCTTGAGAATATAACGGATTTATATTCTCGATCGTCGTAACGAATTTACGTCGATCCTTCGCTTGAGAATATAACGGATTTATATTCTCGATCGTCGTAACGAATTTACGTCGATCCTTCGCTTGAGAATATAACGGATTTATATTCTCGATCGTCGTAACGAATTTACGTCGATCCTTCGCTTGAGAATATAACGGATTTATATTCTCGATCGTCGTAACGAATTTACGTCGATTCTTCGCTTGAGAATATAACGGATTTATATTCTCGATCGTCGTAACAAATTTACGTCGATCCTTCGCTTGAGAATATAACGGATTTATATTCTCGATCGTCGTAACGAATTTACGTCGATCCTTCGCTTGAGAATATAACGGATTTATATTCTCGATCGTCGTAACGAATTTACGTCGATCCTTCGCTTGAGAATATAACGGATTTATATTCTCGATCGTCGTAACGAATTTACGTCGATCCTTCGCTTGAGAATATAACGGATTTATATTCTCGATTTTCATAACGAATTTACGTCGATCCTTTGCTTGAGAATATAACGGATTTATATTCTCGATTTTCGCAAAAGAATTTGCGTTAGCCCTCATTCTGGAATGCAACGGATTTACATTCTTAGTCTCCGCAACGGATTTGCAGTAACCATCGTTTTCTAGTCAGAGCAGCTTCCCTAACAAAATTGGCATCGGTCAGAGACTTGGTGACCTCCTTTGACTAACATATCACATGATTTGCGTCGTATGAAAACGTGTTATAGAGTGAGCATAGCATTTGTATAGCCAGGTCAATTCAAGAAAATACTATTGCATAGCATGTGCATCACGACAGGATAGGTGCATTCATCCGTATGATTATTTGCGCTTGTGTGTTGTCCTTTGCCCGAACTACGTCCTGGTATGATTCCCGAAGGGATACGTAGGCAGCTCACCATTGAGCACGACCAGCACCGACCGTCTCCGCGAATGTTTTTGCAACGCATTTTATTTTTACCTAAGTTCAATAGCTCGGTCAAAGGCTTGTCTTCACACAGGCTTCGACATTCACTTGTGATACGCGTTGCTTCACAAGCTCTGCCGAAGAGGGGCAAACTGTAGACACCCCAATTTTGACCAAACTATTAAACTTAGGGGGGATTTACCTCTAGAAACCAATGATGAATAATGTCCCGACGATTTTCTTCAAGTTCATCGCTTCGACTTCTGAAAAGCTTCAAGCTCCCAAAACTTGCTCCTAATATCCCTAGATTTGGCCAATCACTGACCATCTGTCTCGAGCTCACTAGATCATGAGTTACTTTCTAAAAAAAATAGAATAGATTAAATAATAATAATAATAATAATGATATTTTATAAAAATAACATTGTTTCTCATTTTTTTTTAGATTCAAAAAGAAAAACAAAAAGAAAAACAAAAAGAAGAAAAAGATACTATTTGGTGACTCATATGATTAATTTATATTTAAAATGAAAAATGTGTCTATACATACATATATATATAAGAAAAGGAAAATAATAAAAGAAAGTATCTCATGTGATTTGGAGAGATAGAGATTCCTTGACATATTCCTAATCCAAAGTAAATACCCAAAAAGCCCTTTGTTGGGCACTAATCTCCCATGTGCTTTGAAGATGCTCTAGAATGTTCCTTTATTCTACCCAACTTAAATGCCCTTCAAGTTTCTTGGAATTACATAGAAGTGCCATGGAGAGTTAGAGATGCCATAGAATATTCCTAACCCACCCCAAATTGACCTATCTACCCTTATCTTGGCCCCCAAGATAATGAAAGTCTATAAAAAACCCATTTATCTCATTTTGGGGGAGACACTTGAATTGTATAGAAAAATATTGGGAGAGCTTTAGAGGAAAATATATAGAGAGAGAAACTCTACCAATCTCATACCCAAAACCCCACCAAATCTTTACCCAACCATCAAATCACCATTGAAGGAGCTTGAAGCTTGAGGAAGAAGAAGAGGAAAAGCTTGAGGAATTCAATATCCCTACAAGTTTTGAGAAGATCTAGAGGTAAAGCCTTCAAATATATATATATATAATAATAATTCAATCACAAATTCCTAGTTCTAGGATCTTTACACATTTTCAAAACCTCTCTTCTTACCCCATTTCATCACACACCACATAGAATTTGTGATTGAATCTCATGGTAGTTCATTAGTTTGGATCTAAATAAGCCTTGAGTTTAGAAGTATGAGTTTAATTTTAAAGAATTTTTGTTCCTAATTTTCTCACAAGATTCATGAGATTTTACATATCTTAATGAGTCTCTTTGAGTTTGATTCCTTAGTTTCCTATGATCTTATGATCCATATGGAGATTAAAATGAATCATGGCCATAATCTACACATAGTTGGTGAGATACTAATATCAACTCATGACTAGGATCTCTTTACTATGAATCTTATGGAATTCATACTATATTCCATGGAGATTAGAGTAGATTTGTTTTTTTAGTCTCCAATGACCATCAAATGGTAGGAGAAGTAGTTTAGTTTAAGTCCACCTTTATGGCTTAGACTAATCTCTTCCATGGGTTTTGAGAAGTTCTCTATACTTTATCCACAACCTACGTGTATGTGTATCTTTAACCTCCAATGACCACTAAGTGGTAGGAGTAATGATTTGAACTCAAGTTTTGGTCCATAAGTTTGAGTTCATTGTTTGGGATTTTGTGAAGTCCATTTCATACTTCATCAAAAATCCATGAGTCTAAAGAGGTCCTTAGTCTTCAATGACCATCAAATGGTAGAAGAAATGATTTGGTTTAAGCCCAACATTATGATCTAATAGTTGAGGCCAATCAACAAAGTGGAACTAGCAAAAATAAAAACAGTGGGTTCACAAACTGTTTTTGATCAAAGATTTTTAGTTCGAAATCTAACCGTTGAAATCAAGTGAAACCAACGGGAAAGTGTCAATAACACATTGTTTTACCACTGTAATTTTTGTTTTGGTAAGACTTTATGCTTAGAATGGTTTGATCATGAGTTTTGTGAGACAACCACAATCTGTCCAGAATTTCAGAATAGTTTCAGAACAGCAAACCAGTTTTAAAATTGATAGATCAGAACTCTAACCAAGTTTTCATGACCTCTAATAATTTTTTATAAGAACCTTAATGTGTTAGGAAGATGCCCTAAAAAGAATGAAGCAATTCTGATTTTTGTGCTATTTTTAAAAAATCATACAAGATCTCTGGACAGAGAGTTGCAGAATCCTGAGTGAGGTCTAGTATTTTCCGTATTCCCGGAGATCTAACCGTTGAAACCTCAATTTTCTTTTTGGGTTAGAAACTATACTCATATAGGCATAACATATCCAAAAATCATTAAGAACCAACCGTTGAAAGTATTTTATTCCTATTTTTGAACGTCTGGTCTGCTCTCTGTAATTCATAAAAAACTGCTACCATTTTTGTCTAATCTTATTTATTCCAACTCAAATAGTCTCTTAATGGCTTAGGACTCAAACCATGTTTTGAATAATGATAATTTAGATTAAACCCAGAGGCTTAGTGATCTAAATTAGTGAATAAATTCATGTCCCATTCTTGTTCATATTCATGCATTCATTCATACATGTTAATATTCATAAGTAGGACTTATCTCTTGTCTAAGATGAATCTAATTGAACATGACTTAGGATTAATTACTCTTTGATATTATATCTTGTCTAAGGCATGCGTACTAATCTTTGTTTTGTAGCGCATTTGAGGTACAACTTCTCATCCATTCTCTAGTTTAATTCATTTCTTTGATTTTGAATTGATTTTCAAACTTCATGTGCGACACTTTAGACTAGGTCTTGCCTTATGTGCTTATATGTGATAGAGACCTTTTCTTAGGATTTCTATTCTTGCATGCATTGCACGTTTAATATTCGCGGCTGGATCCCGGGTATGTTTTCTAGTTCTCTATTGCATATCATGTTGTTTGCTATTTGAATTACGTGGCTTATGAATGATATTTTACCGTTAGCAATTTTACACCATTTCCAACATGCTTGTGTTATGTATACCTATATATGTATTAATTGAGGGCATGCTTAGATTAATAACTTGATTAAAAAGGATGTTGAGTAGAGGCCTATCTTGAGATATGATGAAAGGGGGTGTTTTAGTCCGCCGGGCTCCTTCCCCTTTCATTCCATAATCCCCGGACCCAGTTTATCTTTGGTTTCGCAAAAGATCAGTTTGCTTTAAAATGGTTTCTTAATTTTTTTCCTTTTAAAAATTAAGTGGCGACTCTTTGTACTTGAATTTGAAAAATTGTTTTAAAAACAAAAGTGGGCCCAAATGCCGGTATCCATACTCGGTCATCCCGACCTGACCTCCTATTTCCAACAGTCCATACGAGATCAACTACAATGGTACTTTTTTCCGATCATAGAGTAAGCTCAGACTACAAGAGAACTCCTGCAACGATTCGGATCGCTTATCAATTCCTCGTCAATCCCCAGAGCACTCCAAAAAGACCTCGGGTTCAACTCCCGAGGTGCTAAAAAGACCTCGGGCTCAATCCCAAGGCAACCAACGACTACTATTACGCAGTTGGCAAAAGACCTTGGGATCACACCCGAGGCACCAAAAAGACCTTGGGATCGCACCCGAGGCGTCGGCTTCGCTTAGGCTCATAACCTGCGATGGGGGCAAATCCCCCTAGGTGGCAGATGATGGCAAGCTTGAAAAGACCCTACAACCAACCACGTTCCAGGTCGGTTACCTACAGTCATAGTGTCACACCTCAACCCGCTCCGGCAGATTAGGACACGTGTAACAAGAGTAACCGCACCCAAAACACACAATAATTAGGAAGAAAATGTGGATAAACCACTTTAAAGAACCCCATTGTGACAAAACAGGCCCCCAAGGGCAAAATGGTCATTAATAAAGTATGTAAAATTTTTATACCAAAAGTTAGATTTTTGAGTCCCAATTCCAACGCAACAAACGACGCGCAAATCCGAATTTTCTAGAAAGAGTTATGCACGTTTCCGTAAAAGCAGTCGTGCTGTGAAAAATACAAGCGGATCGATCCCTTCAGGAAACCCGGATCGATCCATTTATATGATCCACTAGCAGAATGCTCCTCGGAAAGGCCGGATCGATCCCTTCATAAACCCGGATCGATCCGCGACCTGCACAACAAGTTCTGCTGCTAAATTTTGCTGTCAAACATTACCAAAACCTACCAACACTCATTCAAACCACATGGAACTTGCAAGAAACTTCCCAAACACATTTCTAAATACATTTGAGGACTAACCAAGTATGTGGAACACATTCACACTTATGATTGGATCAAACCAACTATGAATTCACCTCAATTTGAATCAAAATCAAGTGTTGAAGTTTTAAACTCAATTCTAGCTCATCCAAAGTTTATAAAACTTGCTAGACATGAACCCAAAATTTTAACCAACATTACACATACAAATTTAACTTATCAACAACACTTGCGACTCATCCGGACTTGCCAAGATGGTCCTAACTACCAACTTACACCACTTGAGCAAAACAAGAGAGATTACACACACAAAACACAACCGTAGTCGCCGAGTCACCGGTTATATGGTTCATTCAGACTCGAAGACCTCCCTTGGTCCTGTGGCCACTTCTATTCCTTGGACTTCCATATATATTGGATTCTTCCTCTACACCACCCTTATTACTCCCAACAATGAACCATTTCTCCGGTGCTCATTGACTACCACATAGACATATAAGCACATAAACACATTTCCATGTATCAACATATAATCTTCATAGAATTGACATGGAATTCACATGACTAACATCTTTATACTCCTAATCATGAATTATCATCTCTTACATCACATATAGCTTTGAACCCATTAAACACAATCATTTGGTTGTATAGAAAACTTACCTTAAGCAAGATTATACCTAAATTCAAGATATAGAAGTGATGAATTTCACCAATTAGAGCTCAATTTCTACACCAAAATGAATCCTATAAGAATTCGGTAGACGATGTCTCACCGTTAAGTATGAGCTATCAAAATCCAGCAAATTAAACGTAAATTAAGGGTATAGAAACGTTCGTCTCACCTCCACGAGTCCGAAAATGGCTTCGATTCGTGAATCCGACAAACGGCGGTGACGGAACGGCAAGATTTCGACGTCGGCGTCTCGAGCTCGTCTTCTCTCTTGGTGATCTCTTTTCTTTTGTTTAATTTCTGCTGTGAATTGAGAGACTCTCTCAATGCTTGACACACATGCTTTGCATGTTGAGGTGTCAAGCTATAATTTTCCTTCTTTTCATTTTCATCCCCAAATTTTCTTAAGTTTCTATTATGAGCTCCCCCAAACATTCCATTAACTACCTAATTACATAATGAGTGTTTGTCTAAGTTCTGTATGGGTCCCAACGTGAGTCCCACATACTTCGTAAAATTGCTATCGCACCTACTAATTTTAAATCTTTTTCATATATACCCTTATAACACCAAATGCTACACATATATCAACATGTAATATGAAAGCATATAAGCAAATATTCATGTAATCACATAAAATGCATTTAATCATTTAAAATGCAAATTGCCAATTTACCCTTCGATGGGTTCTATTTCAATACCTGTCCCACCTCACTAGGGACTTTTCCAATTAGTGTCCCTCTCTGAACACTTTTTACATGGGCGAGTCCAAGCCTCCCCTTAATCCGTTTATACACTAATTATATCAATTAATGCATATTAACACCATAATTAACCCGTTCTCTGAGTACAGGTGTCGGTCTTAGCAAAAGCTTGGGGGGCAGGAAGGCACAATGAATTAAACAAGCATTCACACTGGGTATTTACAGGGCTTAGGGTTAACTAAGTCAAACTCTTAGACAACCCAAACGCCTACAATACTCAGAGGCACCAACTCCACTTAGGTCCAGACCGACGATAGAGGAAATTCTCTTCGGTTGGCCCACGATAGAGGAGCAAAAGGACCCTAAAGCAACACGCTTTAGGTCGGCTCCACCAACATGGTCAAACTCTTCTCCCAATAGTCTTGACAAAGGATAGCTGGGCGGAAGATAACCATCCTGGGGAGTTGACATAAAAGGACCCTAAAGCAATACGCTTTTGGTCGGCTTTTCCAACATGGTCAAATTCTTTTGCCCACAACCTTGACGAAGGTTTAATTTACGTGTAGAAGATAACCATCCTGGGAGCTAACTCAAGCAAAAGACTCTAAATTAGGCCGAGTCTTAACTCTTGGCCAATTCCCGAGCACTAAAAGGTTCCGAGCTAGGCTGAGTCTCAACTCTTAATCAGCTCCCGAGAATTCACAAGACTCAGAAGCTCCGACAGCTTTCCCGAGCACTCAGACAGTGGCAAGCGGCATCAAACAGATTTCCAAACTTGCCCTGATATGGCATCCGGCCAACCTTGGAAATGAGGGGCAATTGATACGCCCAAAATTGGCTCTATCCTGTGACCGAGTGATTCCACGCAGTGACCGACCCCTATCTCAGCCAAATCATGTACAGTTCCTTGGATAAGCATCAGCTCGGGTGGTTTGGTCTAACCGAGGCATCCTGAGCGGTTCATCCACGACCCGACCAACAAGTCGGGAAGATCGCGCAAGCACGGTCTGTACAGGTGAAATCAAGCCAGGCCCGCGGGACACGCTCCAGAATATTCCAGGTTGTTTTCTAATCAAGTTAGAAGATTAATGGAAAGTATACATCGTTTCCTAATCCAATTAGGAAACCCCTATAATTAATGTCAATTAATCTTAATTGGATTATATTTCCTTATCAATGTAGTAGTGGGTCTTTTGCATCTATAAAAGAGACCCCTCGCCCCCATAGAAAGGGATCAACTTTTTAGTCTATATAGCACCTCTATAGCAATCATCATCATGCCCGGCTGACCTACGGTAGCTCCAGACTATTGTTGGTTCACCACAGATCCCCGACTTGTTACAGTATAGTGAACGTGCTCAGACACACACGTGGATGTAGGTTCCTTCATTAACAGGGCCGAACCACATACAAAAAACTACTCTCTCTCTCTCTCTCTTCCCCCCCCCCCCCCTTAAACTGCTCCAGTTTATCTTACCAAATTTTGGCATCATCATAAGGTACAAGTCGTTTTTTTTTTTAAGGAAAAGTCCGTACGTTATAAAAGTTATGTGAAATTTACATAACTTTTGTAAAAAATAAAACTAATTATGTGACATTTCACATTAAAACGTTATGTGAATTTCACATAACTTCTAAAACATAGGGATTTAATCCAATTAAGTTTCAGTAATCATAGAGTTGAACCAAAATAAAAAATGGGTTAGCCTTTGAACTTAATTAATCTAAACTGAGAGACTTTTTACTAAATTACTAAAGCTAAAATCACAAACAACCAAAATTCTAACATACACCCTTATATATCTATGATACAATCATTTTGATAGGTGTCAATTAATGGTAACATTTAACGTTTTGTTCCATTGGCTAAGATATAAAACAAATATGATGGTCAGAGATCACTACGTCATTCAAGCAAGCAGAAAGAAATACTCAGTATCTGAACTACCACTTCATCTACATGATATGGTGTCCAAACCATTGTGGGAGACAAGCATGTGTATATTAAGAAGTTAAATTGTACAAAAATCAAAATACTTGGTATATGTTAAACGAAATCATAAAGCTCTCATCAATGTTTTTTGTGCACACAATTCCCTCTCATAGTTTTGGACCATTACGTTACATGTGTGAAACAGTGATACTATATCACACAATAATTTTTTAAAAAACAAATATATACTTTATATTTGACTTAATGTTTGACTTTTGAATTAAGGGATATTTGACTTTTGGCATAAGGGAGGCGTAAAGCTTAGGGGCTGGTTAGTTTTTGGCTTGAAGGTGGCTTTAAGCGTTAGGGTTGTTTAGCTTTTGGTTTAAGAATTATTTGACTTAAGAGTTGTTTCACTTAATGGTTTTTGATTCTAAAATAAAAGCTTTTAGCTTAAAAACCGTATTACAAAAATATTCTATTATAATTTATCGTAAAGTGTTGAAAGCAACAAAGTTATCAAATGTGAAGGCGCGTAGAGATAGTTATGTGGTCACACCACATCAGTATGTTGACGTGATGTGAACTCCTCATTAAATAATTTAGGAAACAACTTCTGTGCTGTTATTACAGCACAAGTCAAACTGTGCCTCTAACAGTTTGAACAGTAAAATAGCTTTTTTGTAAAAACAGTTTTTAAAAACTGTCTATTTTTACCGTTCAACTGTGATGCGCTCAGTATAAACTGTGTTGAAATGACAACACATAAGTTGTTTCCAATATTTATCGGTTATTAGATTATAGAGACAGAGAGGGGTGGTAGCACACGCATCAATCAAGACGCCAATGGATGAGCCAAATGAATGTGGGCCCATGTGACCGAGCACGTTATACTGTCTATTTTTACCGTTCAACTGTGATGAATATAAACTGTGTTGAAATGACAACACAGAAGTTGTTTCTAATATGGGTAATTCTTTGGTGACAACTTTCATACAACTTCCTAAAAGATGTGTCTATCTCTCTCTTGTGTCACTGTGGGGCCCAGTGACATCACAGGAGAGAGATAGACACATCTTTTTAAGAGATTGTATGAAAGTTGTATGAAAGTTGTCACCAAAAAATTACTCTTCTAATATTTATCGGTTATTAGATTATAGAGACAGAGAGCCTGAGAGAGGGGGTGGTAGCACACGCGCCAATTAAGACGTCAATGGATGAGCCAAATGAATGTGGGGCCCACGTGACGGAGCACGTTATTAGGTCGCTTGGACAGCTTTGTTGTGTTTAATGGAGCCTGCTTGTCTCTAATTCTCTTTTTTCTCATCTTTTCCTTCGTCTTTAAGTTCAAAACCTTGGCAAAGAGTAATATATGGCTCAAAATTTGAAGATAATCTGTCAAATCTCTCTCTCTCTCTCTTGACTTGTCTTTGTCTTTGTCTTTCTCTCTCTATCCGTCGTCATATCTACCACCAAGTTATATATGTTGTGCCCTATAATGGACGTAAATTAAACAAAGTGCTTCCTCACGCAACCCTCTGTTCCATGCACTAATAATTACCATGTGTCCAATTAGAGGCCCAAAACGACAAAAACCAACACAACATGCAATCAATCAGACCCATATATATATATATATATATATTCGTATATCTTTGTTTAATACTCCCTCCGTCCCATAATAAGTGTCCACTTCCTTTTTGCACAATATTTAAGAAAGTTGTATTATATTAATTTATTTGGTTCATTAAAGAGTCTCTTTCCAATTTTACCCTTAGATGTGATGGGTGTTTGACTTTTTGCTTGTTTTGGGACCACAAATAAATACTTCTTTGTCTTTATTATAAGGGTAGTTTTGGAAAGTAAGTAAAAGATATATGCCAATTTAGGAAAGTGGACACTTATTGTGGGACATCCAAAAAAAGAAATGTGGACACTTATTATGGGACGGAGGAAGTATAACATCAACACGTACGTATGGGTCAAAAAAAATAAAAATAAATTTTATCATGTTGTGCTTCATAATATTGAAAGATTACAACAGAATCAAGTGAAAATTATTATGAATGAAGAATGAGACAGCGCACTGCCAAAAGTTTAGAGTTTATTCAAATATTTAGTGGAGAACCCGATAATCCCACCACTATATTCTAGTCAATCACTTAACTATGACTATTTGATATTATATTAATTCTTCAATTTTTCTTTAACTTAATGGCTAGCTAAAACCCTATATTCTAAACGGTATTATTGCTATAAATTAAGGATAATCGATCACCTCATTGTTGTAATATCAAGTTTAGAAAAAAATTCAATTTTTTTTTTTTGAAAAATATTACTTTAGTTGAGTTTTCTATAGGAAGTTTAAATTTATTTATTTTATAAATTTATGAATTTTGACAAGCAAAACACCACTAATCAATCGGGCCGATACATAATTAGCTTATGCTAAATAGCGTAATTTGTAATTCTTTGGACATCCATCCCTTAATTAAAAAGAGGATAGATTGCCTTATATTACCTGGGTTAATTAGTGTCAAGTCCTCTGTCAGGAAAAGTAATTGATTAAAGTGCACAATTAAATACTATTTTAGTGAAAAATCCCTTAATATAACCTTGTACAAAAAAAAAAAAAAAAAAAAACCCGAAAGGTTTGAGAAATTTCACAAACTTTTCTTGTGAAATATTTTCCCAAACTCGTCGGGATGTATTTTGCACAGGTTTATATTGAGGGGCTTTTCACTAAAAAAAAAATTCTTGTTGAATCTATTGCTTAAAAAGTATTCTAAAATGGACTAAACTTTAATTACCCCTTTATATCGGCCGGATAAAGCAAGGGGGGGACACAAGCTTACGGGGGTTTGGGGGTAGCGCCCCCAGAGGCGATTTTTTTTTTGTTTTTGTTTATTTATACATAATTATGTACAATTATGTGTAGAATTCATTTTATACCACAATTGCAAAATGTTCTACTAGTCTGCACATCACTGATGAAAACTCTGAAATTGGCCAAACATATTAACACAGACCCCTTTGTGAGGTTAATTTTGGGTATGTGGAGATAATGCTCTCATTTAGCCCACTTATGCATGTGGGGCTAATTTTTAACACTTAATCCCTATAGAGGTCTAATTTAGGGGTTAACTGCGTATATATGTACAGTTAATTTTGACACTTAAACTTTCTATGCGATGCTAATTTTAACACTAAATCCGGCTACTTTGAGAAAATCTTAGTAGTTTCACTTTAGTCCAAAACCACAAGGGGGGTTAAGTGTTAAATTAGGGAGACACAACGAAAATTTAGGGGGAAACTAAAGGTAGAATTTTAATTATGAAAAATCGAGGGGGGGCACGTGTCCCCCTCTTGTCCCCACGTGGCTCTGCCACTGACTTGGGACACAATCATTCACACAACTTTTTTGACACAACCCAATAAATGTGTCTATTTCTCTCTCCTGTGTCACTGTGGGGTCCAATGACATCACAGGAGAGAGACACATTTATTGGATTGTGTAAAAAAAGTTGTGTTCTTGGTTGTGTCCTAGACTCCCAAGTATTATTCTATGAATATATAATTGAGTAATGCTATACTTTCCAAATTTGTATTTCCAATCTGTTCTCCAACATATATGTATGTAGCAGTATCGGACCCATTAATTTTCACTGGAGGATGTTGAAACGGTCCCACCATTATTAAAAGTGATCCCATTATAACATATGCTGTGGAAAATGTATTTGAATTAATGCCAAATTTAAGAAATATAACATTATATAGGGTCGTACGTGATAAACGAGAAATTATTCAGTGAGTCCGTCACGCCATGTCAGCATGATGACATGGTGTGACCTCTCAATCTTAACCACACATATACCCCTACTTCTAGGGGGTCATGCCATGTGGTTATCAAAACTTTAAAAAAAAAAAAAAACTACCCACCACATGTCATAACCTCCTAGTGTTAGTGGCCACATGACACCTTTTTATTGGGAATGTCACACCATATCATCATGTTGACGTGGTGTGACGGGCTCACTGAATAACTTCTCTATGATAAACGTAGCAACACGCGTGAGCTTCTTGATATATATAGTCAATTCCTTTGCTCTATATATAGAAAATGAAAAAGTACATAGGACACCCATCGGATGCTAATACCATGGAACCATTTTGGTGGTTCTTTTCTCAACATAAAATAGAAATGTCAATGAAGATATATGCTTGTGGGTTACATCGAGACGCCGTATCATCGAAACTGCCTTGTTTACCTTGTGAAGGAAATTTATACCTTCAATTCATATATATCCCACATAACATGAGATTAGTAATGTTAGTTAAAGAAATTTCCAGTTACTTTCAGATACCATATGATAGTTCTACGTACGTGATATCTTATAACCAATGGAAGTGAGTTGTTTTAAATGGGGCTCCACTCTAAGACCCATGCATAGGATGATTACCCAGGTAGATGTGTCCTATCACCTAAAATTAAGATTCACTTCTATTGATTGTGTGTAAGGTACCACATAAGACTGTCATATTTTACCTTCATAATATGAACATAAGTCAAATAACTAGGGAAATCTAGAGTTTGTTTGGGGCAGTTAGTGCTTTTGCGACTACTATAACTTTTATTATAATAGTTTATGATCGGAGTAGATTTTGATAGTTGTGATTTTAAATGGGGCTCCACTCTAAGACCCATGCATAGGATGATTACCCAGGTAGATGTGTCCTATCACCTAAAATTAAGATTCACTTCTATTGATTGTGTGTAAGGTACCACATAAGATTGTCATATTTTACCTTCATAATATGAACATAAGTCAAATAACTAGGGAAATCTAGAGTTTGTTTGGGGCAGTTAGTGCTTTTGCGACTACGATAACTTTTATTATAATAGTTTATGATCGGAGTAGATTTTGATAATTGTGATGTTTGGCTAGTGTATTGTAAAAGTGAACATAATAGCATAATAAATTATATAATTTTTTGGTTATATAGATGCAAAAGTGATTTTGAATAAAAGTGATTTTGAATGTACAAAAGATAATTGTACCTTTTGTGTTGTTACTATTACTATACTATTGAAATACATATTTAGTTACTACGTATTTTAATACTCCGTAATACTACGTACATATTACCAACTATGAATGAAAATCAATAAATAAAAACTATTTACATAAGCAAAATATAGTATTATATCGATCATTCCATTGCTAAGGTTCTTTGTTAAGAGATTATT
Source organism: Hydrangea macrophylla (assembly GCA_033977485.1). Taxonomy (NCBI): domain Eukaryota; kingdom Viridiplantae; phylum Streptophyta; class Magnoliopsida; order Cornales; family Hydrangeaceae; genus Hydrangea; species Hydrangea macrophylla. The sequence goes on along the minus strand of CM066983.1, from coordinate 113,256,025 downwards.
TTTGCTTCATCCACTTTTGCTCACTCAAAATTTCACTAGGTGACATATGTCATATTCTAATAATTATGTTAATAATATAAGAAAAAAACATGAATGAAATTGAATACATGCCATCTAGTTGAGGCCTAAGTGAGCAAAAATACCCTCTGTTGTTAATGTTATTTATGTCTTCATTAGTTAAATAATTAATTAACCACGTTCTGCCTCGAAGCTGGTCCTCTCCAGCTTCGCGAAAACACGCAAGAAATGGCCAAATTCACGATAGCTTTCTCAATTGTGATTCATCCAAACACATTGCAATTCACGTTTGAGGGCTGAAAATCTATTTTGGGTATCAAATAATGATGCCCAAACAGGCTCCTAGTACAAGACCCACTTCTATATATTGACTGTAAAGTGCCACACGACTGTACCTGAAAGCACCTAAAGATTTCTCTTTCCTATGAGAAATATATATATGGTGATTCTTGGACTGCATGTATTAGCCAACCCATATTTTAGGTCTCAATAAGTGTGAAATATTGGTCTCAAAATATTAAGTTGGAAAATCATCTTGATTTTAAAAATAAAGTGGTTTTTTCAAAATCACAACTTATTAGAACCATAAATTTGAGTTGTTTCATACCATCCAAACCACTAGGGTGCTTCATAGAATTTTCTGAAATATATAACTTGGGGGAATCTAAATTAAATTAAGAGCAAGTGTATGATTGAGTTCAAGTGGAAGAACGTGAGGACTCAGAACAGCTTGGAATCTCAGTCTCTAACTTTTCTTTCGCCATCTGTACAAATGTTTACTAGAACCATGGTCACGAGAAGTTATTCAATGGTCCGGGACTATTGTGATCACGTGACGGTTTTGGCTAGTACGAAACTGTTATGTTGTAAAATTGTACAAAAAACTTATATTTAATCACATGACAGTCCACTATTGATATCGAAATCACCATGTGACATATGAAAGAAGAACATAGAATAATTTCTCCATAGTCATATGGTGTGTTCTCCTAGTAACAATGACGTTAATAAAGTGAAAGCTGCTGCACAAACAAGAGAGAGAGAGAGAATATCATGCACGGATACCCAAGTGGGTATAAAAAAAATGAAGTAATGAAGAGAACATATTTGGGCATGGATTTCGGAGCCAAATATTCCAGCTTCCATTTGTTCAGTTTGTACAAATTAAGTACTCATTTACTCACTCTTTCCCTTACCTTTCTTTTTCAGAAACACAATTGAATAGTTAGGTGATGTGGCACATATTTTCATTATCCACAATTTCGGGATCACTACAGTTACCAATCCACTGATTGCTCTAATCGATATCCCAAGAAGACCAACCCACCAACCATCATGTGATTATTTTCTCCATGCAGTACGGCTCTACAGAGAGAGAGAGAGAGAGAGAGAGAGAGAGAGAGGGCGCTTTTCATTTTTGAGTTGCTTTATTCGTTATTGGTTCTCGCAAAAGCAAATCTTGACACCTATAAGATTCCTTTCTTTCAAATACGATCCATCTCTCTGTTAGAAATTATGAATCATACAACTATTCTTTTTCAAGTGTTGTATATATATTTTTGGAGCCGTCTTTTGTTCTACCAAGAGGTTTAGTTGTACTTCTTCATAAAAAAAATAAAAATAAAAATAAAAGAGATTTAGTTGTACTCATGTTTTGAGTAATACTTAACTCATAACTTTTATACAATATTTTGTTCACAATTTACAAATTTGTATCTATTTCTCATCTGTGTCATCTTGTGATATCAATGGATCTCATAGTAATATAGGAGAGAGATATGCATAAATTTATGGGTTATGAATAAAAGGTTGTGTGAAAGTTGTAGGTGAAATATTAACCTAATGTCCCTTTGTTCCCGATCATGAAAGTTTATTTTCAGGTCAAAAAAATTTGTTTCAAGTAGGAAACTTTATTCTGTGGTAAAAAAAAATATTTGTTCCCATCAAAACCACTTTATTTCCTATAAAAAAAAACTTTATTGACCTGGGAACAAATTTCCTACTTCTCCTTGGGCACATGAAAATTCTGTGTTTCAAGACATAAATGGCCAAATGTCATTCACATAGATCACTATAGACCAGTCATGTGTCAAAACAACACCGTATGTACCAAAAGAAAAATTAATACAGATTTCATGTCATTTTTTATGGGTAAATTACATTAACTTCTTTTTTGGCGTCATAAATGAAGAAAATTCATCTTGCATTTAAAAATTAGCACTCACTTTCCTTTTCAGATTGAAACCCTAAATAACTGTCTTAACGGATGATGCAAATTGAAACCCTAAACAGAAGTGTTAACGCCCTACAACGAAAAGGGGTATTTGCGACGTGCAAATATAACGCATCGCAAATTATAGTCCAAGCATCACAAATACTTTTTGGCGACGCTATTCAACCAAGTGGGTTGTAAAAACTCTGGTCGCGAAAGAGTATTAATTACGACACAGTCAGGGTATCGCAAATTAATAAAGAAGAATCAACAATAGAAAAAAATAAATTTTTAGTTTAAAAAAAATCTGCACAGTTGAAAATGATTAAATAGAGACAAAGTATGTATACTCCAATTTTTTTTTACATAAATGAAGGGGATATGACAACTCTTGAGGCACATAAGAATCTCACAAAAATAAGATACCTAAACTTTATGTGTTTATCTCTCTTCTCTGTAGATCCTACACATATTATGGACCTCACAATGTCAGTGGACCTTACCAGAAAAGAGATAGACACATTGTGGTTTACGTATCTTATTATTATTTTTTTTTTATATTCTTATGTGCCCCAAGAGTTATCCAAAAAATATGTGTGCTTTTATAAATCTTTATTGCATATAATATAAATTATAATATACAAAACGAACCATTGGGTTCATGTGAATACATTACATCATCGTATATACTCCTACTTCTCTTAATCCTCCTAATTGAAATGCATGCTATAAGAACTAACATTTTTGTTCCTTTCACCTCTTTGAGAATCACTACTTTTGAACGGTTCATGATCTGGTCTAGATGATTTACTTTAACCTACGTAATTAAGAGTAATACTAACATTGAATAGTACGGAGTATATGACAAGTTAAATACATGACACGTAAGGTGTAGATTTCTGTTAGATATATACAGTTAAGTGTGTCAGCTGAGGCATGAAGTACTGGAATGATTTAATTAGTAGTCTTCGACCCAACTTTGTTAACTCTTTAATTTGACTGCTGTTTGCAGTCTTTACGTTATTCTTCTGGGACCAAAGAGGAACAATATTCGAGAATTTTCCAATCACTATGGATTTTGGTTTTTATATATATATATATATATATATACAATACGAGTATATATTTGTTGCGTGGAATTGAGTGATATTTTTTCTATTTCGGCGTCTTTTGAGACTTGTCGTACGTACCCTCCTAACGTTCACTGCTCTTAATTGGCCTATCTGGGAATGCTTAGAATGGAATTAGGTTCCCCTCCATTCTCATACTTAATTTGATTTTTATGAAAATAATTAGTTTAAGTTGGTTTGCAAAACCAGGTAGTTGTAGTTACATAAGCACCAAACTATATATTTAGAACTAATTCCTTCTTGAACCACATAGTTGGTTCTCGTGTTATTCAAACAGTCCGTCTAACCTCTCACCCAACACAATAACTATAAGAATTTTAGTCTCAAATAAAATAAAATAAAATAAAACAAAATAATAATAATAATAATAATGAATTGCCTTTATTAACATAATGATTTGGTTTGATTAAGTTTCACTAACATGGACTTTTGATCTTAATTTTTTTTTTTAAAATGGATATCCTTTAAATTCCAATAATCCAATATATGGGGACAATATTTTACCAAATTTCTAAATAATTAATAAGAAGTAACATAGTATATATTATTACAGTTCTTATGGCCTAATCATCAAGGAAAATCCCTTAACTATGCAAGAATGATTAAACAAACGACAGATTTTCTTGGAGGCAACAATATGAAAGTTACTAATAACTAACATCTAGGTAGATCTTCTGAAAACTTTGGGAAAGAGTAAAGTGAATATTTGAACGACAAGCAATGGAAGGCGCGCATGATGTTCTAAATTGAAAGCTAAGGATGAAATATACCTTTTCAATTTTGTTACAAACAACAAAACACACACACAAACACTCATCCGTAAAGGAATTAATAATTTATAATGGAGATTCTTGGCCTAAATCTATGATGCAGTCAGAGACGGACATACATGGGGCAAGGGAAGATTCAATTAATAAAACCCCCTTGATTTTTTTAAAAATATCATATATACTTCCAAAAAAAGTATATTTTTACACTTAATCCCCCATTCACAATTAAAAAACTCTCTATTTTACACTTAAACCCCCAACCTAAGTATAAAAAATTCAACATTTTGGTCTCAATTTGTAGTAATAATATGTCATTTTATTACACAAATGGTGTCAATCAGTATTCATTTTTCTAATTTCTTCATCTGTCCAAAAAATATATACAAATAGACTAAAAAAAAATTGGCTCGAAAGCGCTGCTCTCGAACACCCCGGTAAACTTGCTACCTCTTCACCCTACCAAGCCCCCCTAACTCTAATTTCCTACATCCGTCCCTGGGTGCGGTTAGGGGTATAGACCATGCGTTCCTGTTCTCTCTCTCTCTATCTCTCTCACATACACACACATACTATACTTTTCAAAATTACCCATTAGTACTGCAGACATGGAAATGATGAGCAATTTCAACGCAGAAAAGTTTGAAATTATACATTAACGTTTCTTAATTTTGTCATTTTGTACATAGGTTTTTGGATCACATCATTTGTCAATGAACAATAGTAAATTACAATTTGAAGTAATCACCAAAAGAAGCAATGCCTAAATATTACAGAGAAGCAAATTAGGCCGGCCTATATTGGTGGTTGAAAATGATTATCAATTGGACATGCCATTTGCTCCCCTATATATATAGACATTTGTTTTCTTTTCATGTAAAATATAGGTCATCAGAAATGGAAAACACTTCTTTTTTTTTTTTTTTGATAAAAAAAAAATTGGAAAACACTTCAACACATTGTTTGGGGTACTTTTTCCAATATCCCGCGTTTATGCAACACATGTGCCATGTAGACACTTATACATATACACCAATCACATTTAAAAAAGTAGAAGAGGTACCTAAACGAATTCCGCCATATATATATATATATATCACGTCTATAAGGAAAATAGAAGCCTTAGTTATTGAATTTTTATCAAGAGGTTTGGCTTCAATTTACATCTTTAAAATGGTAAATAAAAGTTTTAGCTCACGAACTTCATATCTCATGCACAAGAAAAGGAAAGTAAAAAAAAGGGGTAATTCATTAAGTCCCCCTACTTGGGTGTACATTTACCATGTTATTAATAGAATCTTTCCTCATGCCGTCGAGGTTATTTCAAAAAAACCATGCAAGCCACTCCTATATTGTTTTTCTGTGCAGTGAGGAAAAATCACTATACGAGACTCCAGACATTGTAGGTCTAGAGATTTTTTTTTTTTTTTTTTTGATCCATGCAGTCTTACACCATATACGTACGGAGAGGTTGTTTCTCACTTTCTAGTAGAAGGAATCACAAAGTACCCATACACTTACCTATCTTCGATGCTCTATCAAAAACCATACCTTGGCCTTGAAATTTATAGAACTTTTACGTATTAAATGATATATATAACTAGTCGCAAACTATATCCATAAAGCCAATTCTTAGGTCTTAATATTTCATGAACGAAACATTTACCAAATGCAAATTAACCTCTACCCAAAAGATCAAATGCAAAAGCAGATGTTCTGAAGCCAAATTTCTTTATCTGCAATAGGATATGATACACACATCTCTAAGAATAGAAAATCAGATCTCCATCTATACCTTGGCCTTGCATTCTGAAAAATCATTAATCATTCATTTCCAAAAATGAGATACACAAACACATAGTGTAAACTTATGTGTTATGACTCACTGAAGTTGAGACCATCTATAAGCACAAAAACTTTCAACTCACAGATAAAATAAATTAAAATATGAGAAAGGAAAAATGAGGAAGTAATAGAGAAAACGAAAAATTAAAATTTGATTCAACCAAATGCAATGATTTTGACTCTGAACCTTGAAACGCTCATGAGCAATTACATGAAATCTTCTGTTTCAATTATTAGAGATATCTCTAGTACAATAGTAATCAGTTGAAAAACAATTATGACATTGAGGATAAAACAAAAATCTTGTAACCATAGAATTCAATTAATAGAAACCATTCATCCAAACTTAAGACACATGCAAGTTCTCACAAATAGAATTCATGTCCAACAATAAACTAGCTACAAGAACTCGTACACTCACTTATGTAAACAAATTCAGACATTACAAAATAGGACTAAACTAGAAAGAAAGAAAGGAAAAAAAAAAAAAAACAAGCCTACCATAGTTAGGGTTTTCCAATGGATCTAAAAGAGACAAAATCCAAATCCACCATCTTGGCAAAATTGCTCTCTAGAGTTAATTAACTATCTTCACTCTTGAAGCTTTAACTGCAAAAAAAACCTTAGCTTCACTATTAGAAATAAGAGATTAAAAGACATAATTAATTATAAAGGATTACTAGAAGAAGAAGTGCTGAATCCAGAAAGATCTGTCCATGCAGTGTTGGTAGTACTATTCCAATACTGATCATTTCCTGGAATTCCCAAGAACTGTCTTGACAAACACATTTCTTGATTGTCCTCCATTTTCACAGAACCCATCTGAGAAAGACCCGACCCGGGCATTTTGGGTCGAATCTGGCTACCTTCACCACCATAACCAGAGCTCTCAACACCACCTTGAAAAGGGTATAGTAGTCCAGATGGAACATCCAACCCACCCAGCAAAGGTAGTTGTTGCTGCTGTAACCGCCACTGCTCGACCATACCTCCCGCCGATAAATACCCATCACCACCACCGCCGCCCACCATCGGAGCTGAAATTCCACTGTAACTTAAGCCCATGTCACCATATTCACTAAATTGATGCAAAGGAGCCATGAAGGGCATAGTTGGAATTTGTGGTGATAGACCCAACAAACTGGCCGTTCCACTGTTATTGGAAAGTGAACTTGCCGAGTTAGGGGCTGTTTGGCGGTTATCGCCGCTGCTGGCCGGAGACTTTGAGCTGCTGCTTCCTCCTTTGCTTCTCTTGTTTCTCCGGCAGCCACCGCCGACTGGGACGTTCCTGAGAGCGCCACCTCGGGTCCAGTACCTTCTACAGGTTTTACAAAAGTGACGAGGCTGTGTGAGACTGTAGTTGTTGAAGTAGCAAAACTTTGTGTTTGTGGATTCACATCTAGGGCATTTCAGTGCAGCCTCTGGGAAGGGCATGTTGGCCATCCGGGCTCGATCCGCCATCGAACCGGGCCTGATCGAGCCCAACCCACCACCCCCATGAGGCTGTGGAGGCTGCGGCAGTGGCGGCTGTGGTGGTGGAAGGTGAGGATTCGTGCCGCCGCTACTTCCAATTTGATGATTTGGTTGCTGTGAGAAACAAAAACAAAAATGAAATACTGCATATATTTGGTATATTCAAGTGAGGGAATTAAGCAAAAGATGTTCAAAGTAAAGATGAAGATAGAGAGAGAACGAGGAGTAGAAAAGCTAGGAATATTAATAATCTTAACCCTTTTGTAAGTAGCTCAAAAAAAGAAAAGAAAAGAAAAGATAGGAATATTAATCTTTTGAAATTTTGTTTGCTTTATATAATAAGAGAAAGAAGCCATGGAAATTAATAGATTTGAAGAAACCCTTACCTGTTGCCAGTTGGATGGATCAAGATAAGCTGGAATGGAAGAAAAAACCATGGTTGTTTGATCTTTATCTTTTGTAAAGGTTAATGGGTTTTTGAAGATATAGTGGTGGAGAATCACATCAACAAGAGGGTTAACAGAGAGAGTGGGAGTGAGAGAGGGAATGAGAATAAGCAGCTAAAATAAAGGAGGGGGCTTTATCTTATTTATATATAAACACAATACTACTATTAGGGGTTGTCTGTTTTCACTCTGGTTTTGTTTTATTGCTTTTTAGGGTTTCGAGTTTCTTAGCCTTTAAGCTTCTTATTGATACTGTGGTGAATTGCATTATAATTAACTACATTAGTGGTTCTTCTCCTGCATGAAAAAAAGTGCTCCAGCAATTATGTTTGTGATTTAGAGAGAGAGAGAGAGAGAGTGATTGATTTGCAGCATATTATTTGGATTACATACATAGGCATTAATTAAGTAACATAGTTCAATTAAATACAAATTCTTTGACTTAAATGTATGGTAATATAATAGTGTAAAAGAATTAGTTTAAGAAAAATGTTAAGTGTTGGGTGCTTTGGTGGGTGTACAAACAATCCCAAATGGTGTCCCAACCCAATGAAGCTTTTTGCTCCTCTATGGTCTGCTCTCTCTCTCTCTCTGCATGACAATATATAAAGATTGTATCTACTGTCCCACACAGCCCACAAAGCGCGTCACAACACTTAGAAGTTAATTGAACATATTTTTTTTTTGGTTATTGGATACACACGCACACTTTAGTCCCAATTTGTTTATACCATAAAATATAATTATATTATTATTATATAATAATAATAATAATATTATTATTATTATTAGCTACTTTGGCTTGTCATGGAAATCATTTATAAATTTCTTGCAGGGCACTTGTCATCATAGAAGTGCATCAAATGTGGTGAATATCAATGGTAATGATGGAGATATATGGAAGTCATTTGAAGACACTTGTTATTGTAGGAGCATCTCCCACTAATTGGTAGTTAATTACTTGGAAGTTGTAGGAATTTGAATTGTTAGTTAATGTAATTGGAGGGAAATGTTCAAATTCAAATAAGTAGTTATGTAATTCATCTATAAATAGATGTTGTGTACTCCTTGTAATAGGTCCTTGACCAAACAATGCATTAATACACATACTTGTTCTTCTCTTTAGCCGGCCACCATGGCCTTTAATTAGTTTAATGTAACTTAGTTTTAGTTATAGTTACTTCGGCCACTAGTGCCTTTAGTTTAGTTAGTCTTTTCCTTTTAAAGTTTCTTTACTGTTATTGTCTTTATAGTGTATCTTTACCTTTTGAACCACGTCGAAGGCCTCAATGCCTTGTCAATGCTTTCGAATTGTTCACTTCAGTTTCACCTTCGATCAACCACTACACCTTTGAATAGCCTTGAAGGCACTTCGTTTGGTATTTCATCTCACACGATAAAAGTCCTTGTTAAGGCATCGAACATCACCACAATCTCCCTGGTGAGGCGCAATTTGGATCACACACATTGGCAACTTACTTGTCTGGCACGCTCGTACATTTATAAATTTTCCAACCAAACACAACTTAATTCCAAAATCTCACATTGGTCCATAGTAAAACGCAATAAAGGCCACTCATTTTGACTGAAGAATAACTGAGGGGGCAAGCAATTAGAATCTTCTATAGGGATTCAAACTCTCTCCCTCCCCATTGAGAAGAGAGAGGCTATGCCAATAGAACTACAGTCAGCTTGACAAATCCTATCTATGTTGAGCAAAAAGAAAATTAATGATTCAAATGATTTAGCTTAATTTTCTGTGATCATGAAGAGATTCTTAATGTGTTTGTTGATGTAAGAAAATGGCTCGTAACTGATTTTTTAACTCCAAAAATAAATGTGGGACTATGACGTCTTTTGAGATATAAATTCACATATTTTAGAATACCTTCCACTCGATGCAGCGTTGTTAGAAATTTTTTTTTAGTAGTGTCATTCAATAACTTAACTCTGTGTTAAAAGTTAATTTACATATTAAATTGCCTTCACCAAAATTAACTGAGAAACTTGTAAATCTTACAAACGCAAATAAATGAAAAGAAACTTGGATAGTACTTGCTATGAATACTTCAACAAAAATGCTTGAAAAACTAAAGAACATTTTTTTACAATTGTTCTTATATCTATTTTCATCTTTTGAAAACATGTAGGATAGGATAGTCTCATTGCTTATGTAGTCAAATATATCTCAAATAGGTTAAACACATTGAAGAATACGTAAATTGAATTGTCAATGAGAATGAGACTGTCTGAAACTTTGGAGGACTACAAATTTGACACCTCTTCTCTTATTTTGCCTTTATTTTAGTGAATTCAAGATAATAAAAATTGACTTTTAAGTTATAAAAATTGTAGATTAAAGAATTTCCCAAGTTTTATTGGGTTCACTTGAACTTCTAATGTGGCTTTCTAATGTGGCTCCGCCACTGACTCGCGCTGAGAACATCAGTAGCGTAAGTCATTTTTTTTTTTTTTTTTTGCTGATGGTCAAAGCACCCGCAGGCGCCACACACACACACTGCAGGCAAGCTGCAAACAGCCAGGGGGGGCCACGGGCCCACTTCAAAGGGACTTCCTCCCATAGACGGCTGAGGGGAATAAATCCCCCGGTCCAAACTCCCCCTAAGGGGTCTTGAACTCCCCACCTCCCACTTGGGAGAGGTGAGGGTAGACCACTTGGGCAAAGGCCCAGGTCTAGTAGCGTAAGTCATTTACTCAAAACAATTCAGAGATGAATAAGAAATTTGACACATAAAGTGCCTACTGCTATATATATATATATATATATATCAACAATCAACAATCAACCATCAACAACTTTATATAAAAGAGGCTTATTTTCAATTGAAATTGTTCAATTTGGATATTTTGGATTTGTTTGAAATGACACTTTTATCTTTATTTTCCTTTTTTGTTCCATTTTTCTTTAATGATTACTTTAAATTTTTGTCATTTTGTGAGGGTAGGTTGGTCATTTCACCCACAAAACAACATTTATTACTATTAGGTTAACTTTTAAAATTTAATTAATCTAGAAATGATGATTAAAACAACTTTTCAAATAATTATTACAAATATTTACAATTTGGTTCAACTTTAAAATTAAATTAATCTATAAATGATGTTTCAATTAACTTTTCACCCAATAATTATAAATATTTACAATTTGGCTCAAAAAACCCAAAACTCAATAATTGTAAGTTGTGTCTTGTTTGGCACAACCGCTTTTCTGCTTTGTGGTTTGCACATTTTTTCGTTCTTCTAAATTAAAACAAGTCACTAACTTGTTTTGTTTTTTGGATTTTCCCAAATAAACAACTAACACAAGCAAGGCACAACACAACTTGAATTGGGCTATGCTTTGTTTGGTTTATTTTATTTTGTTTGGTTTTGTTTTTATTTTTTTGGTTTTCTCAATCAAAGCATTAACATTTGTTTGTGTTTTTGGTATTGTTTTTCTCAAAAAATTTCTTCAATTTAATTTTAGGGTTAACTACATTTTACTCCCCCTGTGGTTAGGTCCATTTTCACTTTACCCCTGTAGTTCAAAAGTAGACATTTACCCCCAGTAGCTTTGGAATAAAGTGAAACTGTAAAGATTTCCCTCAAAGTTGATGCAAATTCTAAAATTAACCAAAAATATTAACACTTAACCCCTTTTGTGAGGTTAATTTTGGAACAAAACCCCTATGTGGCAATAACGCGCGCTGCCATTTAACCAAACTATACAGGGCTAATTTTTAGCACCTAGCTCCTTTATGAGGCTAATGTTGGGATTAACTGCCTATGTGGAGTTAATTTTGACACTTAAACTCTCCTTCCTGGGGCTAGTTTTAACATTAATACCTGTGTGGAACTGTTTTTAGAAAAAATTTTACAGTTTCATTTTAATCCGAAACCACATGAGGGTAAATGTCCACTTTTGAAGTACAGGAGGTAAAGTTAAAATGGGTCTAACCACATGGGGTGAAAGATAATTAATCCTTAATTTTATACACATACCTTAGAAATTTAATTTTATTACACACATACATAAATTTCATTTACACACACATAAAATTTAATTTCATCTTTTTTTTCCCCTTCTGGCTACACATTAATACCTTTTATATTTTCATATTACACAAACACAAGCCAATAAATTTAATTTACACACACCCTCTCATACACACACCTTTAAATTAATTTAATAAATTTACTTTACACTCACACCTCTTTAAATTAATTTTTCTTTTTATATTCATGTATTACACACACACATACCTATAATTAATATAATTAATAAATTTAATTTCACACACTTCTTTAAATTACACATACACATAAATTTATTTTTGTATACCCTATAAATTTCATTTTATACTTTCATAGTATCCTATTAAATATATTGTACAATTCGTCGCCCGCACTTTGTGCTGCCCCACCCCTATTTTAGATGAAAGAGGTTTAAATGGAATAGTCTTTAAAGAGGTCAAATTAAATTTTTTTTTATTTTATATTCATGTATTACACACACACATACCTATAAATGTAATTAATAAATTTAATTTCACACACGTCTTTAAATTACACATACACATAAATTTATTTTTGTATACCCTATAAATTTCATTTTATACTTTCATAGTATCCTATTAATTATATTGTACAATTCGTCGCCCCGCGCCTTGCGCTGCCCTACCCATATTTTATATGAAAGAGGCTTAAATGGAATAGTCTTTAAAGATGTCAAATTAATTTGGCCTTATTGGTCTTTTTTATTTCTAATTTGATTATTTGGTAATTTCACATCAATCAATCCTTATCAAGTTACTATCCAATAGTAACTTGAGGCTTGTTTGACAAGTCTTCTTTGAGCCTTAAGATATCTTTTCAGGGAATCTTTGAATTACCAAACAAGCCTTAGATTATTTTTGTAAACTAATGCTTGTTTGGCAAGGCTTGTTTGCTCCTTAAGGCAACTTTTAAGGAATCTTTGAATTATCAAACAAGCCTTAAGTCACTTTTCTAAATAAGCATTAGGTTACTTTTGAAATTTAAGGCTTGTTTGAGCCTTAAGACATATTATAATTTATTAGTATTATTATTTATGTATTTAAAGTGTGTGCAATTATAAATTAAATTACCAAATTACCCTTTTGTTAAATAGGATTATCAAATTACAATTATAAATTTCCGTTTGTTAAATTGAAATACGAAAAACCGTTTTATTATATTACGATATATATACATATATATATATATATTAAGTAATCTAATTACCCTTATACCTTTTACAAATTACCAAATTACCCTTTTATTATATTACGATATATATACATATATATATATATTAAGTAATCTAATTACCCTTATACCTTTTACAAATTACCATTTTGATAAATCAAATTACCCTAATATATATATATATATATATATGTTTATCTATACGTTAACGAAAAGAGCCTAAAATTAAAGCTTCAAGTATGTATAATTACAAATTAAATAATCAAATTACCCTTAAGCCTTTTACAAATTACTCTTTTGTTAAATCGAATAACCAAATTACCCTTTTGCCTTTTCATATTGCCCTTTTTTGTATATATGTATATATACATACACATATATATATTTATTATATATACATTATAGAAAAGAGCCTTAAATTGTCGGTTAAAATCAATTAATATAGTTGTTGTTAAACTACAATTTTCTAACACTATCTTAAGAATTAATAAAACTTATTTCTCTTTCTTGTTCATGTTAAAAAATATATATACATCGTATTTTTTTTTAGGAAATTCAATGCCCGTGCATTGCACGGGTTATCTTCCTAGTATATATAAAGGTGTTAATCAGACTGAAGTAATGCAATGCTGTGCTTACCGAATCTGTGTTAGTAAATTTTTTTTAGAAACCTGGACCGAACGAGGAAAAATTGTATAAAAGTGAGGAACGTGTAGATCTAGTCATGGGGGACTTAATACCTAAACCCCTTTGGAAAAAACATCCCATCATTTTTAGAAAGAATTGTTTCCTGTTTTTTGTTTCCTGTTTTTTTGTTTTCTGTTATGGTTAAATTAGCTCACTTTTTTTTTTTTTTTTTTGATCAAGGTTAAATTCACTATTGTGTTTTCTGTAAACTCTTTTTTCAGGACGGAAAATTACTCATGTGTTATAATTAAGAGAGATCTCAAGGAGAAAAAAAAAAAGAAGAAGAAAGAGAAATATAATACCAGAAACAAGTTACATTTTTTTTTTTATTAATATGCTTTCTATTTATCGAGTACGGTGGCAGTGTACAAGTAAATATCACTTTATAATTAGTATGTGGTACACATTTTATATAATTGTTGAATCACACCATATCCCCATAATGATGTGACACTTCCCCTAAATAACTTCCCGTAAACATGAAAAAAGAGTTACTAATTCTTATTAAACACGGCGAAAGTAGCTAAATGGTACATGTGGTCCATGTTAGCATGATTGAGGTCGCTCCTCCCTGAGGAAAGGTTTAAAAGACCATTGCCTAGGGCATAGGCCCAATGTTTATTTGAATTTTAAGGCCGAAATGCCAATGATTTCTGTACTCCAACTATATACACAATCCAATTAGAAGAGTAAAGTTGTTCCAACTATATACACATTAATTTTGATGTAGAGTCCATGCAACTTAGGTTCGTCAGAGGATATCCCATGAGAAAACATTCAGTACTACTCTACACAGCCTTGAGTCCTTCACCATCCTCGAGATTTTAAATATGCTTAGGCTTATTACAGGGTTATTGCCCTGAGTTCAATTTTACTGTGAGACCCTCTAAGTTTTTATTCAGAACTGTTATCAAAGTTACAGAAGCAACATGGTATCCAACTTACTCAAATCCCTTTTTATTTATACATCTGTACGTCTCCTTATTTTTAAGGGAATCTCTTTCCACATAAGTCCAAAACCCCATTTCACACAAGCCCAAACCTCCATAGTATTAGAGAAATTACAAATAGTGATCTGTTATCCCCGTTACAACCAATACTTGTAACCTTGGGATGATAGCTAATTTATGATAATATTTGGGACAACTAGCAGTTAATCCAAATTAAGAGAAATATTATGATTTTAGTCCAGTTAGACAAAGGTTGTAGTATTAAGTCTATACCTTGCTACTTTGACACAAATACCCCTAAGATTTTGCACAAGAGCAACGAAAAACATAAGCAACACCACCATCACCTCCGGCAACCGACGCCATGACCTCGCCTGACCTCCGGCAACCACCACTATGACCTCACCTGACCTCCGGCGTCCTCGCCTAACCTCCGGCGACCTCGCCTAACCTCCGATGATCACGAACACTACTTTGTTTTATCTCTCCAACGATCACAACCACAACCCCCTCCTGACGTCATGCGATCACCCCCACAAATGCATTTGGCCTTCGACGACCTCCACCACGACCTCACCTGATTAATTCTTCACAACCAAGCTACAAACATCCAGATTGGTGGCTACACCACTGCATCTCCATCACCTCTATCATAAAAGTTTGATAAATTTCTCAAAAAAAAAAAAAAAAAAAATTGAGAACTTTCTCAAACTTTTTTTGAGAAATTTATCAAACTTTTTTGTACTAAATTTCTCAAGGCCTTGAAAAAAAACTAAGAGACAGGGAGAGAGAGAGTGTGAAGAGTGCAGAAGAAGAAGAAGAACCACGACCTAACCTGATTAATCTCTTCACAACCATGCAACAAACATCCAGATTAGGGGCAATACCACAGCATCTCTGTTGCCTTTGTAAGAAAACGTTTGATAAATTTCTTACTTTTTTTTGAGAAATTTATCAGACTTTTTTGTGTTACAATTTCTCTAGGCTGGTCTTGAAAAAAAAAACTCAGAGAGAGAGAGAGAGAGAGAGAGAGAGAGAGAGAGGGGGGGAGAGAAGTGCAGAAGAAGTAGAAGAAGAAGAAGGCATTGCAGAGGTCGAATCTACATCTAGATCTTAGATATTGCTGTGGTGGTCGTGATGGTGACAGCGATGACGATCATCGGCGATGGTTGGTAGAGACGTCAATGGCGATGGTAGTGGTGGCGATCCATGACGATGGTTATGGTGGAGACGCGATAGCAATGTTGGTGGTGGTGATGGCGACGACGGCGATGGTGGTGCTGGTCGGCGATCATCGCCGATGGCGATGGTGATCGTCTCTCTGATTGTGTTTTCTCTCTCTAACTGAAAATGAATGAAAAGGGTATATTAGTCACAACTAGAAGTAGTTGAGTTTATCCCCAAAAACTTCCACTAACATGTCTTTGTCCCCAAATATTTTTCACTTGTCTTATAACCAAATAATTCTCCTACTTTGATATTTAATACCAATTATCTAATAATGGTTTCTAAAGAATACAATATCATGAACGAATGAGGTGGACGTGTTGTCTCTTTCAAATGCAGTGGACCAAAAGTGATTATGGTTCTTCTATCACATTATTTGGAATTCTAATAATATCTATGCCTTCTAGTGGCTCAATTGTGAATTGTAATTTTCAAGTGGAATTTTCTCACCAAATAACAGAGCCATTTAAAGAAGACCAGAACTGGCAAAATGTAACACATTCAATATCATTGTTCTAATGAAGATCAGTATTATGTTGATTTGATAAAGAACTAGTTCTCATATCACTTTTATGCCAGACAAAAACTCCTATGTACCTAAAAAGCAGCACAGAAACACAAAAAAATATTTAGGAATTGTTCCTCTTGGACCCACAAAACCGGTTTTTGTGTTACCAATTCTTTTGGGCAAGTGGCCTTTTGCTAAAGGACAATTCTATGGACACAAACACAACCTCTACACAACTTTTTGTGCACAACATTAAAAAATGTGTATCTCTCTCCTAAGTGACTCTCCTATGTCACTCTTGTGACGCTGTGAGATCCACAAGAGAGATATACACATTTTTTTAGGTTGTGCACAAGTTGTATCCTATGCTAAATATATAAACCTCTGCACTCAATCAGGTCATTTAAAATCTGATTCTGGATCAGATATTGGCTCACCAATCTGCACACACAGAGTCCAGAACCCATGAAAACAGGACTGGACATGACCTCAACTTTTAGACCAAAAGCATTGGGCTTTCCAATACAACATTAACAAAGTCACTCGCTTGAAGATCATCCTCACTGTTATAACTCATTCAATCACCGTATACAAGAACCACCAATGATGATTTAAGAATATAACACAAAATTATTTACACTGTTTCGACCTAAAATTTTCATAATCAAGGAGCTTCACTATAAGTTTCTCTAGCCTTTTTGAACTTAAAGAAGGTTTAATTGCATTGGGACTGCCATACACTATACAAGGATCTTTACCTATACCAGAATTTCCCAAACACCATCCTCCAGGTGTAAATCGACCATCCGGTCTCTTTAAAAGTTCCTTATCAATTTTGTCAAGAACTCGATCATCTGTGGAAAATGTGCGAGCAAAAGGGGCCCCGCTCTGGACCATGTCATCGAAATGCTCCAAAGTTAAATTAATTGGATTTTGTTTGGGAGGATTGTCCCATTTGATATAATGCAAGTCGTGGTTCACAGTTGTGTTCTGGAAGTCTTTATGGTTGCAGACGACGGTGTGGAAATAGCCTTCTGGGGAGGACATGAAATTTGTGTAGTACATGAGGAGAGTGCGCGGAAGATTATCCCAACCCAAAATGCAGAATTCGAGGAATGATTTTGTCAGCACCACCCATTCAGACCCTGCAGATGAGAAGTTTGGAGTTCAAGAAATAAAGCAGAGGCTGAAAATATTGAAGCTAACTAAGCAAATCATTGGAAAAAATAGACTTTTATTAACGAAACTGGAGTTAAATAACAGGACATGCTCTGCCTCCTCCATGTTCAATTGCATGCAATTCATGCTCTAAAGCAAGGACAAGTTTTCGGGGAATCAAGATAGCAAATAATGCTCAACATTTTGCTTTGAAAGTCTTGACAAGCTACGAGTAACGAGGTATGTGTCAGCTGTAAATCAATAACTTGGCAGCATATCATGAATCCATGGTGCACATGCAAATTTCGTCCTCACGCAATCCACGGATGCTGTTCTATAATTTCTATATACAAGATGTCTTAGCACATATTTATAAAGCTTAACAATTATTGAAAGCCTCCCAAGACACCCCTACATCACCGTACAATACCATACGGCACCTGAGACAAGGGTAATGTCACAGTTGCAAAATATGTGGATAATAAAAAGGGCATAACCACACCATTTTCACCACTAAATGTCTTAGAAATTCTACCCCTATGTTTCACCCTTTTGTTCAAGAAATCAGACTTGGGAAATGGATGTCGAAACTCCTGCTGCTAGAAGTTATTGCTCCTATCCAAGACGGGTAATGCTTAAAATGTGATGAAGAGGCTGCAGAACAGCATGTTCGAGTGTGAAATCTTTACAAGAATGAATCGCATATCTAGGTTGAGCCCAAAATCCAAAACACAACTTACGACCAAAATCCATGCAGATGCAACAGGTTGATTTTCCTCATTTCAAACCATTAAATTTGTTTTGCCAACAAATCAATCTGAGAAGGTGAAGCTAATTAATGCAGATTATGAAACTATTTTTCTCAGACTAATTAGTACAATTGTACCTCCATATCACGGGGAATTAATACAAAACATAAAGTGATGACAAATAGTAGACAATAAGGCAATACCCATAAATAACTTGAAGGAAGCTGGCACAGATCTTTTCTCTTTGGCCCAAAATACACCAGACTTCTTTGAATGATACAAGCCTGGATCTATAATGATAGGCCTTGCCCTCTGAAACCTGCAAGCATACCATGACAAGAACATTTAATAACTCAAATAAAGAAAACATAACTACCAGAGTAATAAACTTTGGAGACGATTCAAAGGCTTGAACAGAAAACTCACTCTTTCCAACCAATATTGCTTGTGTGCTCGAGAAAGTTTAGATCTCTAGGCAAGTACGAGAATATATGGAAGAGATCTGAAACAAAAGAACAAGATACATAAAAGATCAGTCATATCAGTATTGAAATCAGCAAAAAATTGTATTGAATTAATTCCCTTACACTGGGGGGTATGGGGTGAAAGCAAAACAAGAAAAAGAGCTTCGAAATGCCAAAATATTAACGATGTACATGCAAATTAATTTCTGAAATCCAGTTGTAATTTGAGTGCAGGAGCGAACAAATCACTTAATAGAACCAGAAAAGCGTTTTCAACGGATATCAACACTAAGACACACTAAATACAACTTGTGCTGCAAACAGTGTATAGGACGAACTAAGATATCAACACTAAGACCAACAAAATACAATTTGTGTTGGAAACATAGTCTAGTACAAACTCCTTTAATTCATGTTCATTTTGGCCAAAGACGAGGTAGCCAGAACACTGCAGCATTCAACATGTTATGCCAAACAAGACCGTACCTCTTTCATCTCTGTAAAAATCTCCAAATCCTTGAAAGGATTCGGTTTTATGGTCAGAGCCAAGATCAACTCTCTTAGGAAGGTTCCCAACTTTTTTCTGAACTGGACCATTAGTATACAATGGGGTTTTCACCCAAAGAATTTTTTAACACTGATTCCAATTGGGGTCCTCCTTTTTCTATATAGGTAGGGGACCCTTGCCCTCTCTTTTTGGTTAATACAAATTTAATTATCAAAAAAAAAAAAAAAAAAATCCCCAAATCCTATTTGTCCCAGATGGTCATGGAAGAAACCATCAAACAGGAATTTACATTCCAAACTCTCTGGTCCTCTGACTATATAAAATGAAAGTTAAGTACAGTACAATTATCCTTGGTGATCTTGCTTACCAAGGGCTAGGTGCTAGGAGGGGCACACTAGTAACATACCTGCTTCAAAATTGAACCTAAATTCTAACCTGTCTGACCGAGCTTTTACCCTCACATGCCACAAGGATGCATTAGAGTTTATCAGTTTAAACTCCACACTTTTAAGACTGACTCTCTCTCCCACCAATCCTCTCCCCCCCCCCCCCCCCCCCCCCCCCCAAAAAAAAAAAAAAGTTAACAATAATAATATCACTAGTAACAGCAGAAGACATTGGTTGTAATATCACTTGCCTGCACAGGAAATTAAAGTTTCAAAGGACGATCAAGGACTGCCCCCAAAAAATTTCCTGCATGACTGCCGCCCCCATCCGTCATAATAAATTTTTAGTTGGACTGCCCCAAAATATCTTGCACACAAAATGGATATTCGCAAGGATATTTACACCAAGATAACAACATCACAATTCCCGTTTCTCTCAACAGACTATCAGAGACCAGTTTAAGCAGCTTCTCTCAATAGTCAGTCAGGCTTTTACTGCATCTTACCAAAGCTCCTTAAAATTTCCATGAACCTCATTTCCGGATAGTACCTCAAAGAAAATTTCAACCTATCTTTATTTGTTTGATCACATTCTGTGACTATTAAGAACAATTTGACCCAATCACCCAGATAATAGATACCGGTACTCCATCCAATAATTTCGAAATGTATGGGTCCTAAATTTCATCCTCTCTATATCCAGACCAAACCCAACTCAACAAAGCCTTAATGCAACTCCAAAGAGACCTGGTGTAAGAACTCTTTCACATCATGCAACTCATCCACGAAGGACACCAGTTCAGCTGGTGTCATGACCCAGATTAATAAAGAAGAAAAGTTAGTCAAAACGCTGTCGTTTTACCTTTCATTCCAATTTTGATTTCAGTAGTACGTTGTCGTTTAAGCTAGTGCAAGTTGTTAAGACAGTTTTGTTATCCGTCGTCGTTTTATTTTTTATTTTACATCGAGATTCCCAATTCTGTTAGATCTGGGAGGACTCATATACATATAGTGCTGTAATCCATAAAAAAGATAAGGCAATGAGAATTTGAGTGTTCTGTGATCTTTTGGCTCTGTTTTCTCGTGTGAAATCAGGGAGGACCTCCATTTGAGGTAAGCTCTTGTCCTGGGTACATGACAATTGGTATCAGAGCAGGACGCCCGCCCGCCCGGAGGGTTCAGTGGAGCCCCGCCGGGGCCGTCGGGTCGGTTAAGGGGGTGGATTGTCATGACCCAAGTGGGGCTGTTGTATGGGCAGCCGTCCCACATCGCCCATTTATGGGGTGGGATGATGTGTTATAAACCCATGGGCACCCTTCCCTTACAAGCTGGCTTTTAGGGGCAAGTTCTACCCATGGGTTTGTGACAGCTGGCTTATGATCTTAATAACAACGGTGTCCCAAACTCCAAGTACACAAATTCCAAATTCCACTTTAACCAGATTACGAATGACCAATTACTAAAATTTATAATTTTTAGAACAACTAGCAGTAATGTGAAGGTGCGTGACACCCAAATCTTAAAACTCACAAGAAACAGAACAGAACTGGTGTGATAATTAAGTCATTACGCTTTAATCAACACCAAATTCAATCATAAATTCATAATAAAAATGTTTACGTATAAGCACACATTAACAACAAAACTAACCATCTTGTGGTATGAGAGGATAATCCGAGGTACTGAGATTGATAAACCAGTCCCACTCCTTCCCTTGCTTCAACAATATGGCAATGGCGTGAAGTATAGAAGCAATCATCGTCGGCCCCTTGTAGGTCACCAGATCGGCCTTCCCAACCACCATCACATTCTTGAAATCCCTCATAACCACCTCCGATTTCACGTACTTTGCGAGCTCAAGCCGCTCACCGTTCGTCGCTTCAAAGTCCAGATGCAACAGATAGTAATTCCTCGGGTGATACGCCGCCCGAAGCAACCGCCACAGCCGCCGCCCTTCCCCTTTTGTCCCCGATATCAAGTACGCGAATCTAGGCAGCTCCGGCGGCCCAATCCGATCACTTCCTGTACTAAAACTCGAATCCGAATCCCAAGGTGTCGAATCCGAATCACTACCTGTCGAAGAAGACGAAGTGCCGTCATTCCCTAGGGCTCGAATGAGAAGAAGTACGAGAGAGAGTGCGGAGGTCAAAATCAACAGTAATAGCCATCTCCGATCGAAACCGAATAGAATGTGACTCCGTTTCATTGTAAATTAGGGTTAGGGTTTTGGATCAAAACACATCGATTACTCCAAAAATCACTCGTATTCAGATGAATTTCATGTACTCCTGATTTTGTGGGGTTCTGATCGAAAATATCTGAAAGATTGAGACTTTTGATCAAGTTTTAGCTTAGCTTACAAGCCTATAATATAAAGTATGTGTTTTGTTTGTTTAAAGTTGAAGCTTTTTGTTTTTTGTTTTGAACTTGTGAGATTTGGGTTTTGCAGAGGGAAAAGAAAGTTTAATGATTCGGTTCTTTACGGGATTATCGTGTTTTTGTATTATTGGTGAGATACTACACTATTACTCATTCAACAATGCTACACATACTCTAAAAAAACACATCAAAAATGTACAACCTTACTTAAAAATATTGGAATTTGTGCTAAAAAGTTTGCACACACAAAACACTCACTTTTGTGTGTGCAGACTTTTTAGCACAAAGTCTAATATTTTTAAACAAAATTGTGCGTTTTAATGTACTTTTCAAAATGTGCTATGCGAGTAATACTTGGGGCACAACCAAAGCCACAACCTTTTGCCCACAACCTCCATGTTGTGTCTATCTCTCTCTTGATAGGTCCCACAGTGTCAGTGACCCCACAGTGCCCACTAGAAGAGAGATAGACACAAAATGAAAATTGTGGATAAAAGATTGTGGCTTTAGTTATACTCCAAGTATTATACCGTAGCATTACTCTTGCTCATTTAGAGCCGTTGAGTGATTTATTTGTACGACCTCTCACCTAACATTTTTTCAAGTGTCGGTCCAGCAACCATCTCCATCTTATTAATTTTTTTGGGTAAACTATCTTTTATCCCCTGTAGCTTACCCTTATGACACTTTAACCCCTCTATATTTTTACCCCTCTATATTTTACAAAGTGACACATGAAATCCGCCACCACCATCTCACTAAATCAATGCCCCTTGTGACCCCAGATACACTACCCCCTCCATCTCACTAAACCTTGAATACTTTTTGATTAAAAAACTAATCTAAAGAATCCTCAACGTCTCAATTATTTTGATGGCACAAACCCGAACAAACAAAGGCAAGCAAAATCCCAAAGATATGTAATAAATTAACCCCCCCAAAATATATACATATACATATATATATATATACGGGCCGCTTCTCGTGCGGACGTCCGCAAGTTAATAACTTGCGGACTTCTTTCTCGGCCGTTGGATCGTGATTTCATTAAGGGTATATCGGTTATTTCACACCGATTCACGCCGATCCAACGGCCGATAAAGAAGTCCGCAAGTTATTAACTTGCGGACGGTCCGCACAAGAAGTGCTCTGTATATATATATATATATATATTCCACAAATTGGCAAAAAATAAAAAAAATAAATAAAAGAAAGAAAAAACCAAATCGAACAAAATAATATGTGAAAAAATAAAATCAAACCAAAAAGTTAGCAAAAAAAAAAACCCAAATCAAATCCTTTAGATCATCAGTCGTCGACCCAATCTCGGTCCATTTTCAGCAACTGAAGGCTTTGGAATGAAGGTGAGATGAGAACAAGTAAGATGATGTTTGTCGACTGCATGAATCGTGGTGGTGGGTGCGTCGGAGGGGAGTTCCAGCAGTGGTGGGCCATGGGGTCGGCAATGGTGGTGGGTGTGATTGAGAGAGTGGGGCTGTGACTGAGATGGAAAAATAAAAAATTAAAAAAATCAGAGAGGGAGAGAGAGAGAGTTGGTGTTGTGGTTTTTGGGATGACATGGAAGTCTTGGGTTGTGAATCTCTAATCTAATTTTTGGGAAGATGTAGAATCTGGTGGAGTTGTAAAATGTAAACGATGGGAATAAATGAAAGGGAAGGAGGAGGATAAAAATTAGTAGTAATATAACAGAACATTGATAGGAGGGGCATATTAGACTTTTCACTTGTCGGGTTAGTGAAACAAACAGTCTCACTTAGCACCATAGTTGAGGGGGTCATGTGTCATTTTGTAAAATGCAGGGGGGTAAAGTGTCATAAGGGCAAACCACGGGGGGGCTGGGGTAAATGGTAATTTACCTTATTAATTAATCGAGAGCATTTTTGCTCACCCCAAAAATGATTCACCAATGTTCACCCAAGTATCTCATTGGTCAATGCAGTGCAACTCATGATTAAACACAATTAATTTAATCATGAGTCCCACTGCATTGACCAATGGAATACTTGGGTGAGCATAAATGAACCATTTTTGGGGTGAACAAAACTATTTTCTAATTAATATGTGGCACATTTTGTCATTCAATAATAAAAAAATTGCACCAAATTCCTATCTAACAACATATTATCTTCTAGGGGTGAAAACGGCTCGGTTCAGTATGATTTTCAACCAAATTGATCGGTTTTGATTTGGTTCAATTTAATGTATTTTGTCAGTTTAGTTTGATTTTTGCAATGAACAAAAAGTTTGAGAATTGGTCGGTCTGATCGGTTTACCCCTATATGGTAGCGGAAATGTTTGAAATATGATTTATTCAAGTTTAAATCCCAATTTGTATTTGTTTTTTGGTGAGAAGTAAGGGGCTGTTTGGAAACTACAAAACCAATTTTGTAGTCTATAAGTGAAATGATTCTACATATATTTAATAGAGACCAAACAATTGAATTTGTCCAATCAACTAATTTATTAACAACAGGATTGTTCCTTGCTTTCATAACAATCCCTAATCATATACCCTGCCATTTTATCACTAAGGTCATGTTTAATAACAATTTTTGGAGATCATAAGTGATTATAAAATTTTTAAAGTTAAAATAAAATTGTTTGACAAATCAAATCAATAAAAAAAAAATTTGTAAGTGATCAAAATTTTCCTTAGTCAACTTTTAATAGAAAATAACTTTTTACAATAAGATCGCAAAAGCAAAAATTATTGTCAAACGGGACTAAGTCCTGCTTTTAGGAGCACTATGGCTTTGTTTGCCATAAGTAGTGGAGAACTAGTAGTAGTAGGTAGAAAACATAAGTGTGAACATATGCGGCAACAAGTACGTACTATCACATGTTTAGTTCTCGTCAAATTTAGGATCAAATTTCAACACTCTTGTACTACTCCTAAAGTAGCTATGCCCCCACTCGGCCCAACCTCAGACCCAAAAAAATTAACACATGTCTGGTCCTAGAATCTTTATAGGCTGGTAGGCCCAAGATCGGCCACCCACGAGTGTAACTGACAGGTGAACTTGGCGGGCCAACCTTAGCCCAGCTAGCCTACAACTTGAGCTTTGTTTAGGTTTGGACAATTATTTATTTATTTATTTATTTTTATTTTATTTAATTTTATAAATCTTGGGTGAGTCTGTATTTGATGCTTTAAAATATATGTTCACAAGTTACGACAAAAATGTGATATACATTTCTTGAATTGGAACTAAACTAAGCTAAACTAAGTTACAGCCTTAAAGTAAGAAAGAAGATGAAGGAATTGTAACTTGTGGGGTCCACTCCCATATCATATAGTCAAAAGAAACTAAAATTTCTTTTGATATGATAGCCGTGACTTGATAAGCATGATAGTGGATTTGGATAATGCTAAATCATGTGCCTTGTCAATGGCGTGGAGAAGAAGTCTTCATGTGCTAGGAGTCTAGGACATTATGGTAGTGTGTGGTTCTTATATTTATGCAGGTGATATATGGGTTAGACTGTCTCGGCTATGATAGTGTGAGAGAGGAAAAAAATATTATGAGGATATTTTTTTTTGGGTATTGAGTGTGGGAGTACAAGGGGGAGTTGGATTATGTGATTTAATTCAACAAGTGTTTTGTACCAATTTATTCTTAATAGAAAAAGAAAATCTCTTGGGTGTGGACGTAGACAGGTTTTTTCCGAACCACGTAGAATTCTCTTGTGTTTTTTCTTTTTTTTTTTCCCTTGTTATTTTTCTTTTCATTGTGTGCTTGTTTAATTCCGCTGCGTAAATCTCAATAAGTGGTATCAGATCCAAGGTTCGGTGTGCCAGTCAATTCACCATGAAGGCGATGATCAACTCACAATTTACGGTGGAGCCGTTCAATGGAAAGGGCAGTTTTACTCTCTGGCAGAGAAGAGTAAAAGACATTCTTGTGCAACAAGGCTTGTACAAGGCGCTGAAGGGAAAGGATGGAAAGCCGGAGGCCATGAAAAATGACGAGTGGGAGGAGTTGGAGTTGCGGTGTGTTAGCACAATCCGACTCTGTATTGGTGATAACATTATCAATAATGTTATGGATGAAGATTCTGCGTCAAGCTTGTGGGAAAAGTTGGAAAAACTCTATATGGCCAAGAGTTTGACTAACAAATTGCATCTGAAGCAACAGTTGTATCGGCTGAAGATGGAAGAAGGCGGGGATCTCATGTAACACATGAGTGTGTTCAACGGGTATTTGGATCAACTGCGGAAAGTTGATGTCAAGATTGAGGAAGAAGATAAAGCTCTCCTACTTCTTACCTCTCTTCCAGATTCATATGACTACCTCGTGACTGCGTTGATGTATGGTAAAGATACAGTGGTTTTAGAGCAGGTGGAGGCTTCACTAGTGTCCCACGACACTCAGAGAAAGACAACTAGTGAGGGTGGACATGAAACTACTTTGGCTGTAGCAAGTGGGAATCGGGGAAGGACGAAAGATAGATCTGAAGGTAGCAGCAGGGTTAGATCTAATTCTAGACGGAGAGAAGTCCAATGCTATCTGTGCAAAGAATTGGGTCGCATCAAGAAATATTGTCCTCAACGTAAAGGGAAGGATAAGGATGATGGTGGGAAAGATGGTGATGGTGAAAATTCTTTGGTTTTATTGGGATATGATGGAGATGTCCTCACAATCTCCGAAGGTATGCACACTATTTCTCGTGATGATTGGATTTTAGATTCTGGTTGTACAAACCATATATGCTTCAGGAGGGAATATTTTAATGAGTTCCAAAAAGGTAATTTGGGGAAGGTGTCATTGGGTGACGGGTCCTCGTGCAAAATTATGGGTATTGGGACGATTAGAATTAAAATGCTCGATGGAGTTGTTCGTACTTTGGGTGATGTGAGATATGTCCCAAAGATGTGAAAAAATCTATTATCACTTAGCTAGATGGATTCCATGGGGTGCAGGTATTCTGCTGCAGGTGGAGTCATGAAAATCACACTTGGCTGCATGGTTCTTATGAAGGGAGAAAAGTGTGGTGGGTTGTATCGTCTGATTGGAAGTACAATGAAGAAAAACTCGATTGGTGTTTGGAAATGGAGTGCACAGGAAAAAGGGTACCCTAGACGTGTTTTTTTTGCAGTGGAGGCTAAGACACAGGTGACAGGTTTCCAAGGAGCAGACGATGGTGAGGGAAAAAATACTGCTGGTAGTGGAGGGGGTGAATCGAGACCCTACTCCGGTGTTAATAAGTAAAATTAACGGAAGACGGTTACACATGTTCATTGGTCGTGGTGAATCAAATTGGGACTATGTTGATTCGGTATGTGTAAGTGGGATTTTTAGGCCAGTGGTTTGGGCATTTTGACGGGTTGTTCAAGGTGGGATATTTTTTTTTCTCTCATGGGTATTGAGGTGGAGATTTGTGGGGTCCATTCTCATATCATATAGTCAAAAGAAACTAAAATTTCTTTTGATATGCTAGCCGTGACTTGATAAGCATGATAGTGGATTTGGATAATGCTAAATCATGTGTCTTATCAATGGCATGGAGAAGAAGTCTTCATGTGCTAGGAGTCTATGACATTATGGCAGTGTGTGGTTCTTATATTTATACAGGTGATATATATGGGTTAGACTGTCTTGGCTATGATAGTGTGAGAGAGGAAAAAAATATTGTGAGGATATTTTCTTTTGGGTATTGAGTGTGGGAGTACAAGTGGGTGTGGACGTAGGCAGGTTTTTGGCGAACCACGTAGAATTCTCTTGTGTTTTTTCTTTCTTTTTTTCCCCTTGTTATTTTTCTTTTCATTGTGTACTTGTTTAATTCCGCTGCGAAAATCTCAACACAACTAACACCGTTATGGAAGAAGATAAACTAAACAAAACAAAGTTAAAGTAACTAGCAAAATTATGGCTACTAAGGAAGAAGATGAAGGAATTGTATTAAAGACAAACAAAGAACTTGAATTGAAACTAAACTAAATTAAGTTTAAGCGTTAAAGTAAAACAAAAACTAAAGTAAAGTAAATTAAAGTGGCCATAATGGCCTAAAAAAAGAAAGAACAATATAAAGATGATAGATTGATCATGTACTTGATGTTGGTCAAGGACCATTTACAAGGAGTACATTGTATCTATTTATAGATAAATTCTATAACTACCTATAACTATCCATTTTAACTTCCAAGAGAAGCACCCTCCAAATAACTTCCACTCTAGCATATGACCATTGATCTTCAAGTAACCACTTTTGATCTTCTCCTACGGTGCCAAGTGTCCTTCAAGTAAAGCTTCCAACATGGGCGGAGCCAGGAATTTTTGTCAAAGAAGGAACGCGATTATGGTTTTCAGGATGACTTACGACACTCTCAAACACAACCTCAGTATGGAGTATGGCTTAGGGCTTCTAACCTTAAACGTTCAAATTAACGCACACCAAGGGAGAAGCGTACAAATTCACGTCTAGATTCACAATCCTCTCTGCATGGTGATCCTACTCGTTCGGCACGGACATCATGGGAAAACAAGGAGAGGGATAGGCACGGACATCAAGAGAAAACAAGTACCTCGCTGGGGGATAATGTCTCAGTTTCACCATGAAAGCATATACAAAATGAACCTGCGGATGCACGAGAAGTCCAAAGCCTGTCAAAATTGTTATTGAATGAGGCGAATATTGTGCTGCCAAAGGAAACTGAGCAAGACGAAGTCTTTCTGGCTGGGGAAGGAAACACTCATATGGTCATCGATAACAATCAGGCAGAGGTAGAAAGGAGAAGGTCCTTATGGAAACGTTGGGCACATAATGGTGCTCTGTTGGATATTTCTAAACATGGTCCTGGACGAAAACAAAATTCTGCGAAGCGAGTCTTGTGCATGGATGATGAGGCTATGGGTAATGAATAGGGTAGCAAAAAATAGAAGGTTTGTGCATCTTTGACTAAGGCTACATATCTACTAGAGGCAGAACTAGGCTGAGATCTAGCCCTGCCTATCCCAATGAATCTCTTATGTAGGAGCTGCCGAGGGCTTGGGAATCCTCGTACAGTTCATGCACTTCATCATTTGGTGAAGGAAGTAGTTCCCAAGATGGTCTTCTTGATGGAGACTCGTTTAGTTGGTTCTTGTTTACAAAGAGTTAGTCGACAAGTTGGGTTCAAAAATTGTGCATCCACTTCAACCCCGGGTCGAGGTGGTGGTATTGCTTTGCTTTTGGATGAGTCTCTCATCATCTCACTTCAGAGTATGTCCTCTTACCATATTGATGTTGTGGTTAAGGAAGGTAATATAGATGAGTAGTGGCGCTTTACTGGCTTTTAGGGACACCCAGACTCATCGAAGCGACAATGTACTTGGAATCTTCTAAGGTCTTTGAAGTCAACATTGAATCTTTCGTGGCTGGTGTGTGGTAATTTAACGAGATTTGATATTCCTGGTAGAAAGAAGGTGGCAATATCAGTGATTTTAGACTTCAACAGATGTTCTGAGAGGCTTTGGATTTTTGTGACCTTCAGGACTTGCAATTTTAGGGAAACAGTTTACATGGCAGAGAAATTGGGGTTATGAGAATTTGATTCAGGAGAGTTTAGACCATTTTGTTTCTTCTAGTAGTTGAAATAATCATTTTTTGAATACGTGTGTTCATCATCTTACTCCTGTTTCAAATCATATCCCTATTAGTCAAATACTTTACCAGCCTAGACAAACCTGCCGCTTTCGTTTTGAGGCTATATGGGTTATCCATGACCAGTGTGAAGACGTGATTGCTAATGCATAGGCTGACCAAACGTATGAGATTGACCTTATAGGAAAGATTAAACAGTATGGGGAAGGTTTGGTTTCTTGGAACCGCACCACTTTTGGTAATGTCCATCCACAACCCAAAGCTAAAAGGGAGGAGTTGACTTTAAAAGGTAACCTAATTGGCTCGAAGGACCTGGATACTGATCAAGCCATCTCTCATGACATCAACATGCTCCTGGAAATGGAAGAAAAGGTCGAGACAGTCTTGGTTGAAAGAAGGGGATCGAAATACAGAATTTTCATCAAAAAGTTTCCCAATGACGTACAAGAAATTCAATTGAGGGTTTGTATGATAAATATGGGGTTTGGGGAATAGAACAGGATCACATTCACGAGACGGCAACTGACTATTTTGAGGATATTTTCACTTTTTCAAACCCCACTGATATTGATGATTTCCTTATCTCGATTGAGCCCCGGGTTTTAGAAAGGGATAACCATAGGATTTGCAACCGGTGACTGTGGAAGAAGTTAGGGGAGCACTTTTCCAAATGGGTCCCACAAAGGATCCGGGGCCAGACGGTATGTATGCTCTATTTTATTAAAAATTTTGGCATATTGTGGGGCCTGATATTGTTAAATTGGTGGATGATTTCTTTGCTCATGGTTTCTTACCAAGTGAAATTAATCTAACACACATTCCCCTCATCCCAAAAGTCAAAGATCCAAAGCATGTCTGTGAGTTTAGGCCTATTTCTCTTTGTAATGTGATCTACAAAATTATTTCAAAGTTCTTACTAATAGACTGAAAACTATTCTCCCAGAGATTGCTTCCCAAAACCAAAGTGCTTTTGTCCCTGGGAGACTAATTTCTGATAATGTTCTTATTGCTTTTAAAATTATGCATAGTCTAAAATCTAAGTCCAAAGACAAGAATTACCCAATGGCATTTAAACTTGATATGAGCAAAACCTACGACCGCATTGAATGGAATTTTATTGAAGCAACCTTGTCTAGACTTGGTTTTTGTGAGAAGTGAGCTGATCTTATTATGAAATGCATTCGTTCGGTTTTGTTCGTTGTCTTGATGAATGGGGATCCCACTGAAAATTTTGTGCCATCAAAGGGGATAAGACAAGGTGACCCACTGTCCCCTTATTTATTTATCCTTTGTGCCGATGTTCTCTTTGCTGCTTTAAATGTTGAAAGTTCCAGGGGTAATATTGGTGGTGTCAAGGTGGCTTGAAATAGCCCAAGTTTCACTTATCTTTTCTTCATAGATGATATTATCCTATTTTTGTCGAGCAAAGGAGACAGAATGTAATCATTTGATGGATATTCTTCGGCGATATGAGGAAGTTTCGGGCCAAAAAGTTAATGTTGAAAAATCTAGTGTGTTCCTTACTCCCAATACTCCATATTCGGTGTCCGCTAATATTAAAGCAATTTTAGGGGTCAACTCTTTTGCAGCTCATGAAAAATATCTTGGTTTGCCCTCGCTTGTAGGTCGTTCCAAAAATCAAATATTTGCATGTATCTAGATCGAGTGGTTTCTAAAGCAAAAGGTTGGGAGGAGAAACTTCTCTTAAAAGGGGATAGGGAAGTGCTTATCAAGGTCGTGGCTCTGGAAATTCCAACATTTGCTATGTCCTGTTTTAGACTTCCGACATCTATGTGCAAGACTATTGCCAACCAAATGGCCCGTTTTTGGTGGGGTGGCTCGGGGGAGAAACGAAAAAAAATTCACTACGCGTCGTGGGATAAGTTGTGTCAAGCAAAATCTGATGGTGGCTGGGTTTTATGGATTTGGATTATTTTAACAAAGCTCTCCTTGCCAAACAATTATGGCGTCTCCTGAAACTTCAAGATCCCTGATTTATCGTGTTTTTAAATCACGCTATTTCCCAAATGATTCACTGCTTAATGTTGGGCTGGGTTTTTACCCCTCTTATACATGGAGATCAATTTGGGGAGCTATGGATTTATTTAAAAGTGGTGTTTAATGACGCATTGGGGATGGGAATTGTGTTAGAGTGGGTTTTGAGTCTTTTGACCCATGGATTCCAACTCCAACATCTTTCAAACCGGTGTCCCCAATCTCGGGAACTCTTAAGGGTAGCAAGGTTGCTAGACTTATTAATGGCCATGCCGAGGGTGTGGAAGGTGTTAGGAAACCGCATTCCCAGAATCCGTTGACAGCGCGTATAAGTTGGTACTGCAAAAATTACGTGAAAACTACAATAACCCTATAAGGGCGGAAACTAGGGTTACCTTAAACTGCTAAAATGGATTGTTGTAGTAGACGAATCGAGAACACGGGCTCGATAACAGCTCACGATCTTCTACCGTATTCCTTTGCTGCCAGAATATCGAACTGAGTGTGGGCTCCTTCGAAATCCTTTATTTTTCTGCTCTCTCTTTTTACTCTCTCTTTTTCTATTTCGAGTTATAATGCTTTTGATGGAAAAACACAAACTGAGGAGAGAGCCAAAGCAGCATATATTTAGGCTACGATAGGGACCATAAGAAGTCAATAAGGAATAGACTTCCTTATGGAATTAGGAAATCCTAATTCGAACTGAATCAGATTCCTATTTTCATAAATTAGAATTCATACCACTAAAGAATTATAATTGCACTCCTACCCTCATCTCAAAAATATATTTCGAGCTCCATGTTATTAAATGCTTATTATCTCCCCATGTTAAGATTATAGATATCCATTAATTAAATATAATTACTGACAATCATATTTAATTAATCTCTTAAAATTCCTTGAGATTCTCTGCTTAACTTATCTAATATGTCGGATACAAAATCCACCTACAAGGTTTGATATAATCAAAACTTATAAGCTTTCTCAAGGGGATATCATCAATCCCAAAATTGAGACATGGATTCCATCATTAATTAATATCCACCACACAATTAATATTGTCACCCAATCCAATGAGATATTGACCCATTTAAGGATCTCACCCTTTTAGGGATCAAAGTATAAGTATCAAATGTACGTGTCTATAAATTAACTTAGGATTTAGAGCATAAGCACTCATAATAGTCATGAGGTATTAATTATCTTATAAGTCAGTATAAAGATAATTACCCCAAGTTGGTCCCATTTAATACACAAAGTGTACCAGCATGGCGAGTTGAAACTATACCATTTCCTGTAGTTAAGACAAACCTACTACAACACCATGCTGCAGTCTTACTGATAATGTGTCCAATCCATCTAAGACTGTAAACCAAAATCTTACATTCTACAAGATCCGATGGTCTAATCTTCCGTTTGTAAGCCGAACTCTACACACCAAACCACCTACTATGTAGAATGAAAGACACACATGTATATTATTAAATAAACAATATAATACATATATTGCCCACACAGATTCTCATAAAAATGGATTAACTGATTTTATTAAATGAATAATAAATCAACTACATAAAGCATGACTTTTAGTATATATCCCTAACAGAAGGAAGACATAATCTAACATAATTTCATACCTCACGAGGTGCTTTCTATCTTAAGCATTTCAAATTCATCTGAGTGCCTCATATAACACTTGGATTTGACACTGGGACAAGAAGGGTACGTTCACAGTATGCTTGACTTATCATGTTGAGATGCGAAAGAAGATGATGGAGCAGGAGTGTGGCTCGACATATGGTCATGCTAGGGTTTTTCAATGGAGAAAACTTTGGGCTCTCCCTATTCCGCTTAAGATTCGCTTTTTTGGATGGTCCATCCTTCATGATTTTGTCTCGTGCAATTCGAACCTTGTATGTAAAGTTGTGCCCGTCTCTGATCATTGCATTCGATGTGGAGAGACTGAGACATTAACCCATATGATTTGTGGCTACCATTTTTGCGAAGGAAGTGTGGAGGTTCCACTTTTCTAATAGTTGGTCCAAATCTGGCCACCATATGCAAATTGGGGATTGACTGGATTTTGTGTTGGAAACTGAACGAATTGATAGAACTTTCCTCTTCTTTATCACAATTTGGGCGATTTGGAATGATAAAAACAAACGAGTGTTTGAAGGTGAAGGCAACACACCAATGGGAATTCGGGTTTTTGTGGATCAATTTTGGAATGAGCTCACTTCAATTCGGGAGGTTCGGCCTCCTCACAACCCGACATTGCATTAGATTGCTTGGCAAGCACCTATCCATGGTTTGGTGAAATTAACTATGGATGGAGCATGTTTTGATGAGTTGAATGGATATGGTGTAGGGGCGGTGGTCCGTAACGATAAAGGCCATGTCATGTTTGGCATCTCCATCTTTGTCCCAGGTGTTTTGGAGCTGGTGGTTTGTGAAGCCTTGGTTGCCCTTTGAGCTTGTGATGTTGTTGAAGAGGCTAGTTTGCATGCCAATGTCCATGAAATGGACTGTTTGAGTGTGTTCTAGATGCTGAAGGAAACTGAGCCATGTCTTGGCCCGAGTGGTCATTTCATTGAAGCGACGAAAATATATCTCTCTCGATTGGGTGTTGTGGATGTGTCTCATGTTCGTCGGTCTGGTAATCAAGTGGCACATACACTTGCCCAGTTCACAAATACGCATCACTCACACACTTTATTTTTTGATGTTTTTCCCGAATGTATCCAATCTCTTGTCCGTTCTGAGTTTATAACTCTTTGATTTGGCAATGAAATCTCCTTTCTTTAAAAAAAATGTTTTATCACTGAAGGATTTCACAAGTGTGGTTATCTGTAAATTAATGGAAGCTATACATGAGTTATATATACACTCTTGTGTATACCCACTTTGCATATAATAATGAGCGTAATGTTCAAGTAGGCCTGTAAACGGATCAAATTTCTACAATCTGAATCTGATTCGATAATAAATCCGCTAAGAAAATCTGAATCCGAAAATAAAATCTGCTAAGAAAATTTGAATCTGAATCTGAATCCAAAAAGAAATGAATCTGATAAGACTAATTGAATTTCTTTTCTTTCTTTTTTTAAATTCAATTCTTATATTCTTTAAGCATGGGAAAAAAATTAGAGAAATAGTTTTATTTCCTTTTTTTTTTTTTTCCTTTTCCATTTCTTTTCCTTCTGTATAACTATGAACCAAACATAGCCTTACAAATCCAAATAAAAGACATTTGATTAGTGTTAAATTGCATTAAAAAAAATTAGAGGTTGTTTGAGAATACTAGAAATCAGGGGTCCATAGTACACATAATTTTACATTACAATTGGATTCAAATCCTTAGTTGCGAACATCGGATTCAGATCCTTATCGGATCGGATCGGATCATATCAGATCTATTACGTACACATATAATTCGGATTTTTGGATGTTACAATCGGATTCAGAGTCGGATATTTACATCGGATTCGAATCAAATCTCAAATCTAGATGGAAATGTTGGAAAAATTATATTGATAAAAACAGATTCTGGATTACAAGTAGAAGAAGTACAAGATATAATCTGTAACTTAAAAGACTGAAACTGCCTATGTAGGAAATAAAATTACAGCTAGTAAACGAAAAACCTAAACAGAAAATTTGATCAAACCGAGGCCTGTGATATTTCACAGTTTCCTTAAAACAGATTCGCCGCCTCACCGAATGTGCTTGAGGAAATCGTCGTCGGCTTATGTCTCCTAAGATACAGCGGCTTCTAACAATAGTACAAGCATAGTGTAAAACTGTTCTGGCGAACTTCTATGCTTTGTACTCTCTCGGGATTGAGTTGATAGACAGAAGAAGAACTGTATATTTTGTGTGTGTCTCCAAATGAAGAAGAGCTTCAGTATATAGACAGAGGAGAGAGTGGAATAAATCTATGGATTAATTCCAAATCAGTTTAGAAACTCCAAAGGTTGTTACAACAACCTTTTGGAGTTCTGTAACTCTTTGGACTTTTCACTTTCTGTCATATGTTAAGTATGAAGAAATTCCAAAGGTCTTTTGAAACTCTGAAAAATTCTGGGGTCCAAAAAGAAATATTTTGTGCGCACCCGCACCCACGACCACGACCACGACCACGATGGTCGGACGGCGGCGCGTGCGCGCGTGTGTGGAATAAACCCAAAGGGCCTTAGGTCCTCCCCCTTCCACAAAATTGGGTACCCCTTGGGGCCCAAACCCAAAACATGAAGTAGCCTTATAAATACACTAAAGACCACTTCTATTTTTCCTATGTGGGACAAGGCAAGTTGTGAACCTTTTTCATTTCAACAACTCCTTGTAAGGGGCAACCTTTGAGCATTAATTTCTTATTCACCCATCAATAGTTTTGGACATGTGAATATCCAAACTTCATCTCCTCATGGAAGAGAACACAAATCCACAAGGACCCCACTCAAAATCTAAGTAGGTCCCACTTTTATTAGCCCTTAAACATGGCCAAAACACATATTTATCCAACAATCCCCCACATGAATGAAATTAATCAAAATGATGTGAGACAACTCGACAAGAGAGAGAGAGCACAACGGATTACTCCTGCAACAGGACAGGTAGCTATTGGCTTTGAACCTTCTCTTATGATAATCTATCAGATTTACTAGCTGACCAGTGAACGTGTAGTCTTGAACTAATTGCCGTTACTGTAAACAACCGACAGACCTCACACATGAGTTTTCCAAACACAGTTTAGTTCTTACACTTGTGTTCATTTTGGCCTTGAACACTCGCCTGGTTCAGTGAATGTTTATCAAAGAATTTCACCTTTCTCAAATTCATTTAGAAGCAACCCCACTTCACTTTCACATAGGTGACTTATTTAGAGTTTCCTGCTATACTCTGCTTGGTTATACCAACACACATAGTTATTAAAAGCTAAGCTTATCCTCAACTATACATGCATTTCTCCTCAGTGATTCTCTAAAGTACATGGAATTAGGTTGTCCCTTTGAACCTAGATCTTGGGATCTCCAGTCAACTAGGTTGGGTTTCTATTCCGGTACTTTGTAATGCCATTGGCTTTAGTCCCATTCCTTTAGATAACTTATTAGCTAACTCTCGATTTAACCCTTTGGTTAGCGGATCCGCAATATTGTCCTTTGACTTTACATAGTCAATTGTGACAATCCCACTTGAGAGCAGTTGTTTAATGGTATTGTATCTACGACGAATATGTCTAGACTTACCATTGTACATATTACTGTGTGCCCTTCCAATAGCATATTGGCTATCGCAGTGTATGCAAATAGCTGGCACAGGTTTTGACCATCTCGGAATATCTTCTACAAAATGGCGAAGCCATTCAGCCTCTTCAGCTGCCTTGTTTAGCGCAATGAATTCAGATTCTATTGTCGATCTAGCAATACAAGTTTATTTTGAAGATTTCCATGACACAGCTGCACCACCAAGCGTGAAAACATATCCACTTATAGATTTGAATATTTTATATCGAATATCGAGTTTGCATCACTATATCCTTCCAATACAGCTGGATATATGATAATGTCAAAATCAAGTTCTTTTGTTTACCCTATTTAAAAATGTAGTACGGTGGAAATAGGGTGTCGAGTCCACAGGGATTGGAGTGCAACAAGACTTGGTGAGCGCTTAATAACCAATTATAATGCGAGGAACAATTACCAAACTAAGAAATAAAATTGAGTCTTTTCGACTTTAAGGTTGGTTCGGCTTGTAAAAGATTCTACTACAATGACAATCTAGAAAAAAAAAAAAAAAAAAAAAAAAAGAAAGCAAATCTTGAACAACGCTAAGTTTAATTGATAACTGGGGGTTTTGTAAATGGAGAAATTGAGGTTGGGGAGCATTCCCCCACCTAGGACCAAACAACAAATGGCTTTCACACTTGTAGCACATTCTAGAGTAGAAAATTCCATTGTGACAGAATATCAAATATGTGGTAGTCAACCAACAAGCTAGATATATGTTCCAATGCAATACACGGGTATAGGGTTAGAGTTTAGAGATTTAACAACTTCCAATGCTTGACATTGGAAGTGGGGTCTCAAAACATCAAACCATACACCCATGAACTCTAGAGATGCTACAAAATGTGAGAGTCCTACAATAAAACACACATGGGTCCAATGGTGGGTTTATGATCCCCAACCTACATGATTTAGCTACTCATAATCATAATGACAACAATATTAAAGAGAGGGGAATAGAAATTATACCAATGAGAAAAAATCACCATAAATACCATAGGAAATCCAAGAGATTCTTCAATAAATACTTCAACTATTCAATACATTCACACTCTCCTCTCTCTAATTCCCAAAATGGAAGTAAATGTTGGTAGTTGAGGAGTAATGGGGGAGAGAGATGAGAGGTTTTTAGAGAGAGATGACTTACAACCTAAAAGAAAACTAAGTAAAAACAAGCTAACCCTAACAAAAATCCAGCTCTAACTATATATAGTATATACATATAATGGCAAAGTTGTAATAAACAAGGGGGAGAAATCAGCATTCGCGGATCGATCCCTTTACAAGGCCGGATCGATCCGCCTTTTGTATGGGCAGTTACTAGCTTCTCGAGAAGACGCAGATCGATCCGCTCTTATAGCCGGATCGATCCATTTCTGGATCCTTGACGCAGAATGCCCCAGGAAGATCGCGGATCGATCCCTTCATATTGGCGGATCGATCCACTCTTTTTGCATCAGGTCAGTAAATTTCCATTGAGCACGCGGATCGATCCCTTCAAAATAGCGGATCGATCCGCTCTTCTGAATTCTCTTTCTTGGCCCTTTTCAACTTCATGAATGCTACCAAGGCTGGATTCCACTTCACCCAAGCTTACAAAACCTACAAAAAGAGATCTTTATTTGCTCCAAAAGAGTAACGACTGTTAGGAAACTGCGTTCCCAGAATCCGTTGACAGTGGGTATAAGTTGGTACTGCAAAAAATTTCATAAAATCTATAATAACCCTACAAAGGCGGAACTAGGGTTACCTTGAACTACAAAATTGGATTGCTGTAGTAGGCAAATCGAGAACACGGGCTCGATAACAGCTCACGATCTTCTACCGTATTCCTTTGCTGCCAGAATAACGAACTGAGTATAGGCTCTTTCGAAATCCTTTTAGTTTTCTGCTCATCCCTCTTTATGTTCTATTTTCTATTCACAGTTATAACACTCTCTTTGATTGCTGTGACGATTCAATCCTGATCACATTGATCCGACAAAGATGTGTTCGTCAGGAGGATCAAACGATCTCCGATTTACTTGAATCGAGCAGTATCGAGCAGTCCGAAGCTCTTTTAGTGAACGTTGTCCGACGCTAGCGATCTACACTCCTATGTCTCTTGAATGCTCACAGAGACTAGGGTTTGGTGGAAACCCTTCTAGAAGAAAGCTAGGAGGTCAAGGGAAGCTTAGAATATGAAATCATGCAACCTGAGAGAAGAGCCAAGGCAGCATATATATAGGCTACGATAGGGACCATAAGAAGTCAATAAGGAATAGGCTTCCTTATGGAATTAGGAAACCCTAATTCGAACTGAATCAGATTCCTATTTCCATAAATTATAATTCATACCACTAAAGAATTATAATTGCACTCCTACCCTTATCTCAAAAATATATTTCGAGCTCCATGTTATTAAATGCTTATTATCTCCCCATGTTAAGATTACAGATATCCATTAATTAAATATAATTACTGACAATCATATTTAATTAATTTCTTAAAATTCCTTGAGATCCTCTGCTTAACTTATCTGATATGTCGGATACAAAATCCACCTGCAGGGTTTGACATAATTAAAACTTATAAGCTTTCTCAAGGGGATATCATCAATCCCAAAATTGAGACATGGACTCCATCATTAATTAATATCCACCACACAATTAATATTGCCACCCAATCCAATGAGATATTGACCCATTTAAGGATCTCACCATTTTAGGGATCAAAGTATAAATATCAAATGTACGTGTCTATAAATTAAATTAGGATTTAGAGCATAAGCACTCATAATAGCCATGAGGTATTAATTATCTTATAAGTCAGTATAAAGATAATTACCCCAAGTCGGTCCTGTTTAATACACAAAATGTACCAGCATGGCGAGTTGAAACTATACCGTTTCCCGCAGTCAAGACAAACCTACTACAACACCATGCTGCAGTCCTACCGATGGTGTGTCCAATCCCATCTAAGACTGTAAACCAAAATCTTACATTCTATAATATATGATGGCCTGATCTTCCGTGTGTAAGCCGAACTCTACACACCAAACCACCTACTATATAGAATGAGAGACACACATTAAATAAATAATATAATACAAATATTGCTCACACAGATTCTCATAAAAAATGGATTAACTGATTTTATTAAATGAATAATAAATCAACTACATAAAGCATGGCTTTTAGTATATATCCCTAACAATCTCCCACTTAGACTCAAAGCCATGAAGTGACACACCTCACTCCAACTAATGGCTCTACCTCCTAGGGTAAACACATATCCTGAGGTAGACTTTCTGGAATCCCTATCTGACATAAAATCAGAATCTGTGTACCCAATGGGTACAAGACTGTCTGCTTGGTAAACTAACATATAGTCTCGAGTCCTTTTCAGGTACTTGAGAATATTTTTCACCGCAGTCCAATGTTCTTGCCCTGGATTAGACTGATATCTACTAACCATGCCAACAGCAAAGCAGATGTCAGGTCTAGTACATAGCATAGCATACATTAGGCTTCCTACTGCCGAGGCATAAGGAACTGCCTTCATCTTCTCTATCTCATCAGGTGTCTTAGGACACTGATCCTTAGATAGAGTAATTCTGTGTCTGAAGGGAAGGAATCCCTTCTTGGAATCTTGCATGCTAAACCTTGCAAGAATATTGTCAATATAAGTGCCTTGTGACAAGCCCAACATCCTATTCTTGCGATCTCGCATAAGCTTGATCCCTAGGATATGACCGGCTTCTCCCAAGTCCTTCATATCGAATTGACTGGAGAACCATACCCTTACAGAAGATAATACCCCCACATCGTTTCCGATTAGCAAGATATCATCCACATATAGTACTAAGAACACCACCACTCTTCCATCATGTTTTTTGTACACACAAGATTCATCCGCACATTGATCAAAACCAAAAGACTTGATTGCTTGATCAAAGCGGATATTCCAAGACCTAGATGCCTGCTTAAGTCTATAAATGGACTTCTTAAGCTTGCACAACATGTGTTCTTGGCCCTTCGCAATGAACCCGTCTGGTTGCATCATATAGATGCACTCGTCAAGATTTCTATTTATAAATGCTGTCTTGACATCCATTTGCCAAATTTCATAATCGAAATGTGCAGCAATGGATAAGAGAATCCGGATAGACTTCAGCATTGCCACCGGCGAAAAAGTTTCCTCATAATCGATTTCTTCTTTTTGAGTGAACCCTTTCGCAACAAGCCTTGCTTTAAAGGTTTCCACCTTACCATCTGCTCCTCTCTTCTTCTTATAGATCCACTTACATCCAATGGGTTTTATTTCATTGGGTGGTTCTACAAGATCCCAGACTTAATTGGAGTACATGGACTCCATTTCAGACTTCATAGCCTTTTGCCAAAGATCTGCATCTTTATCTTGGAGTGCTTCAATGTAGTTACAGGGGTCGGTACCTTGTTCATCAGGGACCCGATCATAAGACTCTCCCAAGAACATATACCGGTCAGGTCGAATAATAACCCTCCCACTACGACGAGGCACAACCCGTGTCTGTGCATCACTGATATTTCGTTGTGAAGATTCTGAACCTAATACACCATTATCTACACGTTGTACTGGTTCAGGAACCTGCGTGTTAATGGTTGGTTCGGGATCTACACGAGTTTCGATAATCCTCCCACTACGACGTGGTAATGGAATATCGATAACTCTTTCTTGTGGTGTTTCTTCTCATACCGTTGGTATCAAAGAAGTATGTCTCGGTGTCTTTCCTCTCATTTCCTCTAGAACAATACGGCTTCTGGGCTTGTGGTCCATAACATAGTCCTCTTCTAAGAATATGGCATTGGTGCTAACAATAACCTTCTGATCCTTAGGACTATAAAACAGACCACCTTTTGTTCCTCTTGGATACCCAATAAAGAAACATACTTCTGTTCTTGATTCCAACTTTTCTGCGTTCCCTTTCAGCACATGTGCTGGACTACCCCAGATCCGAACATGTCGCAGACTAGGCTTTCGCCCAGTCCACAATTCCGTGGGAGTAGTAGGTACTGACTTAGAAGGTACCAAGTTTAGAATGTATGCGGCTGTCTCTAACGCGTGTCCCCAAAAGGAAATTGGTAAATCCGAATAACTCATCATAGATCTTACCATGTCCATAAGAGTCCTGTTCCTTCTTTCTGCCACACCGTTCTGCTGAGGCATACGGGGTACAGACAATTGGGATGTAATCCCTTGCTCCAATAAGTATTCCCTAAACTCTCCCAAGAGGTACTCTTCACCACGATCAGATCGTAGTGTCTTGATACATTTACCTAGACGCTTCTCCGTTTCAGCCTTGAAGTCTTTGAATTTCTCAAAGCATTCAGGCTTACGCCGCATCAAATAAATGTACCCATACCTTGAGTAATCATCGATGAAAGTGACAAAGTACTCAAATCCCCCTCTTGCTTGGACAGTCATAGGACCACACAAATTAGAGTGAACCAGTTCCAACGGCTCTTTTGCTCTATAGCCCTTGGCCGAGAATGGCCTCTTGGTCATTTTACCTTCCAAGCAGGATTCACAAACTGGAAGTGCCTCCACTTCTAATGAGCCTAATGGCCCATTTTGAACCAGTCTTTGAATCCTTTTCAAATTAATATGACCAAGGCGTAAGTGCCAAAGATGCGTTTGGTTCATCCTCGAAGGTTCTTTTCTCTTAAATGACAAACTATTTGTGTTATTCAATTCATTAAGTTGCAGTATAGGAGAGATAGGATTTATAATATAAAGATCATCCACCAATTGACCAGAACAAATAAAACGTTTATTTTCTTTAATAACTACTACTTTATTAAAATGAACTGAATATCCATTCTTTACTAAACTAGAAACTGAAACTAAATTCCTTCTAATAGAAGGTACATAAAAGCAATTTCTTAATATTAAATTCCTATCTCTACCAAAACTAAGATGTAGATCTCCTACTGCAACTACTGCTACTCTCGTAGCATTTCCCATATATAGATAAATCTCTCCATCACTGAGTTGCCTGGTTCCCTGGAACCCCTGCAAAGAATTGCATACATGATCAGTGGCTCCCGTATCTACACACCAGGTACCGGTAGATCGGACCGCTAAACACGATTCAACAATTAGTAAATGAGATTTACCTTGATTGTTCTGTCTGGCGAGATAAACTGGACATTGCTTCTTCCAGTGTCCTGGCTGATTGCAAACAAAACATTTGCCTTTAGGCTTTCCCGGTTGTCCTCGTGGCCTTTGGATTAGCGGAGGACCCGCGGCCTTCTTTTGAGCCTTTTTCATTTTCTTCTTGCCTTTCGGCTTTGAAGTAGAACCTTTCTCAAATACAAGAGCACTCCCTGACTTTCTGTTGAGACCCTCAGCTGCCTGAAGTTCTTTAAGCAGCTCCGCCAAGGTATATTTAAATTTATTCATGTTGTAATTGAGGCGGAATTGCTTAAAAGACTCTGGCAGTGACTGGAGTACGATATCGACCTGGGTTTCCCCGTCAATTTCAGCTCCAAGGATCTCTAGTTCATTAAGAAGAGATATCATCTTAAGAACATGATCCCTTACAGGCGTCCCCTCAGCCATGGTTGTATTCATCAAGTCTTTCATAGCAACCTGCCTAGCAGCACGACTTTGATCCCCGAACATCTCTCGGAGGCTCTCCATCATGTCATAGGCACTGATCATTGACTGATGTTGATGTTGCAGAACATTTGACATGGATGCCAAAATGTAACACCGCGCCATCTCATCAGCCTTGACCCATTTCTTGTGAGCCTGGGTTTCCTCAGCGGTTGCCCCCTCACCAGGTTGCTCAGGACATTCTTGAGTAAGCACAAACTTGTACTCTTCAGCAGTTAACACAATATCCAAATTCCTTTTCCAGTCTATATAGTTTGGTCCAGTAAGTTTGTTTTCTTTAAGTATAACAGCAAGTGGATTGAAAGTACCCATTTGAAAGCCTGAGAATCACATAACATAAATAATTACGTTTGGGCAAAATTTACTATGGATTCGAGTTGAAAATATTGGTTCCCTCTACCATATTTGAAAGGAATCCGCCAGCAACCTGATACACCGCGAATAGTATGACTCGATGGGAAGCCATATACTATCCATCATTTGTTCAGATAGACAATTGCCTTTTAATTTTACTATCCAGGCAATGTACTTTGCCTAATAAAATTAAACTGCTGACTTGCTTTGGTCCTATAAATAATAACAGTGACTCAGATGGAGAGGATATTATTATTTATAGCTAAGTGTATACCATCACTTAATTCTAGGTCAAGAGTTCTGTAAGGAACACCTCTGATGGAGAGGTGACCCACACCAACAATCACCCAAAACATTCTTTTAAAGAAGTTTGTACTGATGATTCCATGATCAACTACATCCGATGGGGAGGATGACACTAGAGCCATCACATAAAATTAATCATATCATCTACAAACCAGTGATGGAGACCATGGGATTTATACTTGATAAATTTCCTCTCCCACTTAGAATTTTTAAAAAAAATTGAGGGTTAT
Source organism: Hydrangea macrophylla (assembly GCA_033977485.1). NCBI lineage: Eukaryota > Viridiplantae > Streptophyta > Magnoliopsida > Cornales > Hydrangeaceae > Hydrangea > Hydrangea macrophylla. The sequence continues at coordinate 113,211,481 of CM066983.1, read as the reverse complement.
AATTTTTTAGAAAAACTTTTAATTTAATTAATAAAAAATAATGGAATACTTGACAAGGATTAATTCTTCCTTACTTGTGAAACCCACATGTGTAGATAATAAAATTATTCTATTCTCATGATTTTAGAAAATAAGTACTTATGTTTTCAAATTATGGAATTAGTTTTATTTCTAAATACACATGTAGTTGTCCATCATTTTAAATTAATATAAATTAAACATGCAGCTAGACATCTGAAATAGGTCTAGGAACAATTATCCATGTTGTCCTATTCATTAAACATGAAACAATAATAATCATTCAATCACACATAAATAAGGAAACCACAATAAAATAGGAATCCCATTATTATGGTCAAGCTGCAACTCTTGTGAAGAAATCTTCATGGAACCCGATTAGCTCTATGTCGCAACTACGCAACTGCCTTCCAGAACTGTTTTCTGAAATAGCCTCCAGAAATTGCCTCTAGATTGCTTTCTGAAACTGCTTGTAAACTATCTTCACGAACTGTCTTCACGGATTTACTTGAGATATATTACACAAACCCTATGCCTCCATAAAGGAGTTCACATGCTATTTCTTTGCAGTAAATTAACCACACATCAATCAAGCGTGGGATCCAATACACACAAATCCTATGCCTCCATAAAGGAGTTCACATGCTATATTAAAACAGCAAAATTAACCACGGATAAAACCATCGTGGGATCCAATCACACAAAATCAGTGACCATAATAGTGGAATAAGAACGCTGCAAAACAAGGGTTAGCACAACTCTACGTTCTATCCATCCATCAAAACACGCATAAGATCTGTTTTATTGGACAACATGGTTGCGTCCAACCCATACGCAGAATCAACGTTGCTCTGATACCACTGTTAGGAAACTGCGTTCCCAGAATCCGTTGACAGTGGGTATAAGTTGGTACTGCAAAAAATTTCATGAAATCTATAATAACCCTACAAAGGCGGAACTAGAGTTACCTTGAACTGCAAAATTGGATTGCTGTAGTAGGTGAATCGAGAACACGGGCTCGATAACAGCTCACGATCTTCTACCGTATTCCTTTGCTGCCAGAATATCGAACTGAGTGTGGGCTCTTTCGAAATCCTTTTAGTTTTCTGCTCATCCCTCTTTACGTTCTATTTTCTATTCCCAGTTATAACACTCTCTTTGATTGCTGTGACGATTCAATCCTGATCACATTGATCCGACAAAGATGTGTTCGTTAGGAGGATCAAACGATTTCCGATTTACTTGAATTTTTAATAGCAGCTCCGTCTCGACGTCAGGAACGTTGTGTAAAAAATTCAGCAACTTTCGATCAGTATCGAGCAGTCCGAAGCTCTTTTAGTGAACGTTGTCCGACGCTAGCGATCTACACTCCTATGTCTCTTGAATGCTCACAGAGACTAGGGTTTGGTGGAAACCCTTCTAGAAGAAAGCTAGGAGGTCAAGGGAAGCTTAGAATATGAAATCATGCAACCTGAGAGAAGAGCCAAGGCAGCATATATATAGGCTACGATAGGGACCATAAGAAGTCAATAAGGAATAGGCTTCCTTATGGAATTAGGAAACCCTAATTCGAACTGAATCAGATTCCTATTTCCATAAATTATAATTCATACCACTAAAGAATTATAATTGCACTCCTACCCTTATCTCAAAAATATATTTCGAGCTCCATGTTATTAAATTCTTATTATCTCCCCATGTTAAGATTACAGATATCCATTAATTAAATATAATTACTGACAATCATATTTAATTAATTTATTAAAATTCCTTGAGATCCTCTGCTTAACTTATCTGATATGTCGGATACAAAATCCACCTGCAGGGTTTGACATAATCAAAACTTATAAGCTTTCTCAAGGGGATATCATCAATCCCAAAATTGAGACATGGATTCCATCATTAATTAATATCCACCACACAATTAATATTGCCACCCAATCCAATGAGATATTGACCCATTTAAGGATCTCACCCTTTTAGGGATCAAAGTATAATTATCAAATGTGCGTGTCTATAAATTAAATTAGGATTTAGAGCATAAGCACTCATAATAGCCATGAGGTATTAATTATCTTATAAGTCAGTATAAAGATAATTACCCCAAGTCGGTCCTGTTTAATACACAAAATGTACCAGCATGGCGAGTTGAAAGTATACCGTTTCCCGCAGTCAAGACAAACCTACTACAACACCATGCTGCAGTCCTACCGATGGTGTGTCCAATCCCATCTAAGACTGTAAACCAAAATCTTACATTCTATAATATCTGATGGCCTGATCTTCCGTGTGTAAGCCGAACTCTACACACCAAACCACCTACTATATAGAATGAGAGACAAACATTAAATAAATAATATAATACAAACATTGCCCACACAGATTCTCATAAAAAATGGATTAACTAATTTTATTAAATGAATAATAAATCAACTACATAAAGCATGGCTTTTAGTATATATCCCTAACAACGACAAGAACAATGAAAGTACAATTTATCCATTAAATCTCCCAATATAAGTGATAATTTGTGTCCAATAATGGTAAAATCATGAGGTTAAGAATGCAATGTTGGACACGAATCAATATCTCATGTAGTGCAATCCCTGATCACGTGTATATCGTAAGTATCGCAGTACCCTTACTATCCCTTTTCAGTGTTCAACACTAGGATTACTAGTGTATCTACTCAGTCTACTAACAGAATAAGCAATGTCAGGCCTTGTACAACTCATTAGGTACATCAAACTTCCTATCACTCGAGAATATTCTAGTTGAGAAACACTTTCACCAGTATTCTTAGATAGGTGTAGACTTAAGTCCACAGGCGTCCTGGCTACACTAGTATCAGACTTGTTGAACTTCTCTAGAATCTTATCTACATAATGTGACTGTGACAGTCCATTAGTATTTCTAGAGATATTGATAACCAATATAATATCAGCAAGTCCCATATCTTTCATATCAAATTTAGGATTCAACATTCTTTTAGTAGATTTAAATATCTTATCATTACTACCCACTATGAGCATGTCATCAACATATAGAAATAAGATGACATAGCTTTGATTCGTGTCTTTTACACTCATATCTTATCCATTGTTTTGGAGCTTGCTTTAAGCCATACAATGATTTGACAAGCTTACACACTTTATTTTCTTGCCCTGGAGCAGAAAATCCTTTAGGTTGTTCCATATAGATTTCTTCATTCAAATCTCCATTAAGGAAGGCAGTCTTAACATCCATTTGATGTATTTTGAGATCTCGCAAAGCTGCGATCGCAATAATCATGCTAATGGATGCTATTCTTGTAATAGGAGAATACGTATCAAAGTAGTTTAGACCCTCCTTTTGTCTATACCCTTTAATGACAAGCCTTGCCTTATACTTATCAATAATACCATCCGTCTTCATTTTCCTTTTGAAAATCTATTTGTAGCCCAACGGCTTACAACTAGGAGAAAGATCTACCAGTTCCCAAGTATGGTTTTGTAGGATAGAATCAATTTCACTCTTGATTACTTCTTTTCATAATGGACCATATGGTGATCTAATAGCTTCATTATAGCTTTGAGGCTCACTTTCTATAACATAAGTTAGAAAGTCTGGACCAAAAGATTTTGAGGTCCTAGCTCATTTCCCACGTCTAGGCTCAACATCAACATTCTCTTCTTGGGTTTTACTAGTTTCCTCAACAGTCTCAAATGTGCATTTTTTTAAGACTATATTCCTCTTTACAATGAAATATATTCTCAAAGAAATATGCATTTCTAGACTCCATGATCGTGTTCTTGTGTATATCTGGGTTTTCAGATTTATGTACAAGAAACCGATACGCACTACTATTATGTGCATAGCCAATAAATTAGCAATCAACAGTTTTTGAACCTATCCTTTCTTTCTTAGGAGTAGGTACAAGAACCTTTGCAAGACACCATTCATAAGAATTTATAGGAAGGTTTTCGACCATTCCACTGTTCATATGGGGTTTGATCAACTTTATTTCTAGGTACCTTATTTAAAATGTAATTTGCAGAGAGAATTGCCTCCCCCCACAGGTTCTGTGGCAATCCTGAACTTATTAACATAGCATTCATCATTTCTTTTAAGGTAAAATTTTTTCTTTCAGCAACTCCATTTGATGGAGGTGAATAAGGTGCAGTGGTTTGGTGAATAATTCCATTTTGTGCACAATAGTCACCATACGGTGCTACATATTCATCACCTCTATCACTTCTTAACACCTTAATCTTTTTGCCAAGTTGATTCTCAACCTCTGTCTTGTATAGAATGAACTTATCCAAAGCTTCATCCTTACTTTTTAGCAAATACACATAACAGTGTTCAGTGCAATCATCAACAAAAGTAATAAAATACTTATTACCACCTCTTGATTGAACCATTTTTAATCACATACATCAGAGTGAACTAATTCCAATAGTTCAGTGCTTCTTTCAACTAATTGAAATGAAGTCTTCGTTAATTTTGCTTCAACACAAGTTTCACATTTCTGACTTGTGTCAATTTGGAATTTTGTTATGTGGTTTAATTTAATTCATCTTCGCAAAGAATTAAAATTAACATATCCTAGTCTACCATGCCACAAATTGGAAGACTCAAGCAAGTAAATAGAAGAGGTACTCATTTTATTAATCTTTGGGAACACAATTGCTACATTAAGTTTGAACATCCCATTACACATATACCCCTTCCCTACATACATCCCCACTTTGGTCAGCACCACCTTGTCTGACTCAAAGACCATTCGGAAGCCATGCTTGCTTAGGAGAGATCCAGACACCAAATTCTTGCAAATTTTCGGTACATACAGGACATTGTTGAGAGTCAGCTCTTTTCTTGAAGTCATCTTCAGAATTATTTTCCCTTGGCCTTCAACATATAAGGAAGCAGAATTTCCCATATACATCTTCTCACCACTTGTAATTGGTTCGAAGGAAGTGAACATAGCTTTGTCGGAGCATATATGGCGAGTAGCACCAATGTCTATTCACCATTCCCTTGGGTTTGAATCCACCAAGTTCACTTCAGAGACAACAGCAGACAGATTAATGTCAGAGACATCCCTTAAGATAGAATCTAACTTCGTCATATTAGCCTGATTACTCTTGACTTTCTTCTGTGGAAGACGACACTCAGAAGCACGGTGTCCAGTTTTGCCACAGTTGTAGCATCTCCCTTAAAATTGGAACTTAGGCTTTTTGGCGATACCACCTTTTGGCCCCATCTTGTACCCTTTTCCAGAAGGAATTTTCTTCTTCCCACGTGAACTTTGACCATGCTCAACCATATTAGCCTTGGCCTCAGAATTCCCCAATTTCCTGTCAGCCCCTTTGTTGTCTTCTTCAATCCGAAGCCTTACGATGAGATCTTCAATCTTCATCTCCTTTCGCTTGTGTTTTAAATAGTTCTTGAAGTCCTTCCAAGCAGGGGGTAGCTTTTCAATTATAGCAGCAACTTGAAAAGTTTCACTCAAGGTTATCCCTTCAGCATGGATTTCATGCAAGATTACTTGTAGCTCTTGAACTTGACAGATCACAGTCTTCGTGTCCACCATCTTATAGTCGAGGAATCTCTCCACTACAAATTTCTTTGACCCGGCATCCTCAGTTTTGTACTTTCTGTCTAAGGACTCCCACAGTTCCTTAGCAGTGGTCTTAACACTATACACATTATATATTGTATCGTGTAAGCCACTCAACACATAATTCCGGCACAGAAAGTCCGAGTGCTTCCAAGCATCAATGACTAGCACAACCTCTCGGTCTTGTTCATTGTCATTAGGAACAGGAGCATCTTCCTTCAAGAACCTCGCAAGGTTCAAGGTGGTAAGGTAGAACAACATCTTTTGTTGCCACCTCTTGAAATCCACACCATTGAATTTTTCGGGTTTCTCCTCGTGGTTCACAGGAACCGTTTGGATTAAGGGAACCTTCATAGGGATCGAACCAATCACCACGATGTTGGAGCCAGTAGCATCGTCGGTCGCAGTAGGGTTCGCAGTAGTGTTCACATTCTCATTTGCCATTTCTGAAAAATAATCAAAGGAGAAAAGAAATTAAAAATAATAATTTTACTTTTTCATCCTCTTATTTTTAACAGCAGCAGAATTTTGTTTTCAAATTATTATAGGAAAACGAAGGAATTTTATGATTCTAATCACGATGTCCCAAGAAAAACACGATTTTGCACACTTTTCGTCTAATGAATTTTCCTTGATTCTGCACCGTTTGGGCAGAAACTGAGAATTACAGTGGCAGTTTTTTGCAAAACTGTTTTCCAAAATAACTATTTTTCCAAACCCGAATATGTTTTTTTTTTTTTTTAGAATTTGTTTTAAGATTGTTGGAAAAATTATATTGATAAAAAAATATTCTGGATTACAAGTAGAAGAAGTACAAGATATAATCTGTAACACAATAGACTGAAACTGCCTATGTAGGAAATAAAATTACAGCTAGTAAACAAAAAACATAAACAGAAAATTTGATCAAACCGAGGTCTGTGATATTTCACAGTTTACTTAAAATAGATTCGCCGCCTCACCGAATGTGCTTGAGGAAATTGTCGTCGGCGTTTGTCCCCCAGGATACAGCGGCTTCTAACAGTAGTATAAACACAGTGTATAACTGCTCTGGCGAACTTCTATGCTTTGTGCTCTCTCGGGAATGAGTTGATAGACAGAAGAAGAACTGTATATTTTGTGTGTGTCTCCAAATGGAGAAGAGCTTCAGTATATAGACAGAGGAGAGAGTGGAATAAATCTGTGGATTAATTCCAAATCAGTTCAGAAACTCCAAAGGTTGTTACAACAACCTTTTGGAGTTCTGTAACTCTTTGGACTTTTCACTTTCTGTCATATGTTAAGTGTGAAGAAATTCCAAAGGTCTTTTGAAACTCTGGAAAATTCTGGGGTCCAAAAAGAAATATTTTGTGTGCACCCGCACCCACAACCACGACGGTCGGACGGCGGCGCGTGCGCACGTGTGTGGAATAAACCCAAAGGGCCTTAGGTCCTCCCCCTTCCACAAAACTGGGTACCCCTTAGGGCCCAAACCCAAAACATGAAGTAGCCTTATAAATACACTAAAGACCACTTCTATTTTTCCTATGTGGGACAAGGTAAGTTGTGAACCTTTTTCATTTCAACAACTCCTTGTAAGGGGCAACCTTTGAGCATTAATTTCTTATTCACCTATCAATAGTTTTGGACATGTGAATATCAAAACTTCATCTCCTCATGAAGGAGAACACAAATCCATAAGGACCCCACTCAAAATCTAAGTGGGTCCCACTTTTATTAGCCCTTAAATATGGCCAAAACACATATTTATCCAACAGGAAATCGAATCGTTTAGCGGCCTACCCGATGTTAGGGATGTATACTAAACCCATGCTTTTTGTAGTTGATTTATTATTCATTTAATAAAATCAGTTATTCCATTTTTATGAGAATCTGTGTGGGCAATGTTTTGTATTATATTGTTTATTTAATATTATGCATGTGTGTCTCTTATTCTACGTAGTAGGTGGTCTAGTGTGTAGAGTTTGACTTACACACAGAAGATCAGACCGTCAGATCTTGTAGAATGTAAGATTTTGGTTTACAGTTTTAGACGAGATTGGACACACCATCGGTAGGACTATCATATGGTGATGTAGTATGTTTGTTTTGACTGCGGGAAATAGTATAGTTTCAGCTCACTGTGCTAGTACACTTTCTGTATTAAACGAGACTGATTTGGGTAATTATTTTTGTACTGACTTATAAGATAATTAATAACTCATGACTATTATGACTGCTTATACTCTAAATCCTAAGTTAATTTATAGATACGTTGTAACATCCTGTATTTTTATTTTCATTAATAAATAAATATTTCATTTTAATTCAATTTATAAATATTTGTTTGGGGTCAAACCGTAATATTTGTAAATATAAAAAAATACTTTATTAGGATTTGAAAACTAAATCTATACTTTTGAACAACCCGGAATTTATTCCTACGTTGACATTAATTTTCTATATTTTCATTTCAACCGGAAATGTCAGTTTATGTTTTAATCTGCTTCCTTACCGCGTTTTGGGTGTGGGAGCACATGAGCTCAACCACACCGGGCAAAATCTATTGATTGCTTGGAGCCCAAAACTAACCGTTTATATATATGCTTGCAAACTCTCACAGTGTCTCATCTCTCATTCTCTATAACTCTCAAGTTCTCTCAACTCTCTCTTAATACCTCTCAAGATCATACACACACACACAACACACACATATTATATATTATATACATACACACATACATAGTTTTATATATTTATATATCAAATTCAAGAGAGATCGGAGGAGTGGAAAATCTATCAACGGAAATTACGGCGGAATAATCGGCGCGCTAAATTCTCATTATTCCTGGTATCTGAGGCTATATCGTGGTGTGCGACCTCAATATCGATCAGATATTATTCCTGGTATTGGAGGCGACAGTGTTGTGTACGACTTAGATATCGATCGGATATTATTCCTGGTATCTAAGGCGCGCATTTCGGATATCGATCGGATATTATTCCTGGTATCCGAAGTGATGGTATGGTGTGAGGTTTGGATATCGATTGGATATTATTCCTGGTATCTGAGGTAATGTTTTGGTTGAGTCGAGTTTGTTGAGGGAAAAGAGTCAGAAAGATGAGATGTTACATTATTCATGCACGGTCGCATATTTATTGCTCATTATTTTCCCCCGTGACTTATCATGAAGTTGGAACCTTGAATCTATTGTTCTATCAGTTTATATTACACTGTGGTTATACATGCTTATATATACATTGCGAGCACTTGTTTATTTTGCTCACCAACTTTCATAAGCTGACGGCGTTGATGCGTCCTGGACTCTATGTCCAGAGTTTCAGGGTCAGGAGCAGCCAGGGTATTTCGACTATGCTAGTTAGAGGCAGGGGACTTTCCAGGGGGGCTGCTTTATATTTCTTATGTCTTTTACTTTGGAGTTGTAATAGACTTTATGTTACATTTGAATAAGGGCGTTTGTGCCTAAGACCTGGACTTATGTAATAGTTTAGTAAGTTTTAATTTCGGAGCTTATTTTTATTAGTATCCTTTCTTTTAGAAATGTTGTTAAGTTATTTGTTGCAGGGACAATTGGTCATACTCACTTGTCACGACCTACGAATCCATACAGGAAATTAAATGCTTTCATGTATTATGCTACGTCGGGGCGTGACATACGTACATTTGATATTTACGCTTTGATCCCTAAAAGGGTGAGATCCTTTAATGGGTCAATATCTCATTGGATTGTGTGACAATATTAATTGTGTGGTGGATATTAATTAATGATGGAATCCATATCTCAATTTTGGGATTTAGATATCCCTTTAAGAAAGATTATAAGTTTTGATTATGTCAAACCTTGTAAGTGGATTTTGTATCCGACATATCAAATAAGTTAAGCAGAGCATCTCAAGAAATTTTAAGAGATTAGTTAAATATGATTCTTAGGAATTATATATAATTAATGGATATCTGTAATCTTAATGTGGGGAGATAATAAACATTTAATAACATAGAGCTCAAAATATATTTTTGATATAAGGATAGAAGTGCAATTATAATTCTTTAGTGGTATGAATTATAATTGATGAAAATAGGAATCTGATTCAGTTCAAATTGGGTTTTCTAATTCCATAAGGAAGCCTATTCCTTATTGACTTCTTATGCTCCCTATCATAGCCTATATATATATATATATATATACAAAGATTCTCTAAAGAGGGCTCCCTCTCTTTATTAAAGAGAGGACCAATATTTTAGCCGTCAGATCGTGTTTTCATTAAGGGTAGTGTTGTCATTTCACAGATTTTAAATACGATCCGACGGTTAAAACAGAAGCCCTCTCTTTAATAAAAAGAGGGCGCCCTCCTTAGAGCCTGACTGTATATATATATATATATATGCTGCTTTGGCTCTCTTCTCAGTTTGCATTTTTCAATCAAGAGTATTATAACTCGAAATAGAAAAGAGAGCGTAAAAAGGGAGAGCAGAAAATAGAAAGGATTTCGAAAGAGCCCATACTCAGTTCAATATTCTGGCAGCAGAGGAATACGGTATAAGATCGTGAGCTGTTATCAAGGTAACCCTAGTTCCACACTTGTAGGGTTATTGTAGCTTTCACGTAATTTTTTTTTTGGCAGTACCAACTTATACGCGCTGTCAACTGATTCTGAGAACGCAGTTTTCTAACACCCGGCAGTTCAAGTAATTGAACGTTACTCAACTTTCTTCATACAATATCTCTTCCATATATTCCACAAAATCTCTAATCACATGCACTATCCTTATTGAGTGCAACCACTAAACTACTTCTTTTACCAAGTCAAATGCCACAAAGCTAGGGGTGGGCAAACTTCGGCTCAATCAAAATTTAAAGGAATTTCAGTTCAGTTCGTGTTGAACCCAAACTGTAGTATATATAACAGTTCGATTTTTGGAGAGGGATTCCCAAACCAAACCCGACCCGAAAAACTAAACTTTTGGGAATATAAAATGTCAAGTTTATGTTTTTGTAGGGCAAGCATTCATATTCAATCTGTAAGAGTTTAAGACTGCAAAGGAACAGGCGAACAGCTGCATTTGGCTCGGGCTCACCCTCACCTCACAACTCACGCATAGTCACACAGATCAGACCTCATCTCACCCTCACCGCATTCGCTACACAAACACACCACAGAATCACACATCTGACTTCAGCAGCTCACCTCACAACTATAGCTCACCTCACCCTCGTGGCGAAGGTTCGACAATGGCTCGGTGATTGCTCTGCAAAGGCTCAGTGACAGCTTTGCTAGTCGGCGATACTCTCTCTCTTTCACACTTTCACTGAGCCACTGAGGTACTTTTAAAGTTTTTATCATCTCAATCTTTAGAATTTAGATCTCATCTCATCTCAATCTCATTCTCAGATTCTCAATCATAGACTTCATAGTTATAAATATTGAATCTTTTCTAACAGTGCTTTGTGATTTCAGAACTTAGAATTTAGGAATTAGGGTTTCTTTCTCAAAATCATGTTTTTTTTCTTTCAAAATCATAGTTATTATTTGTAAATATCGAAGGTACTGATTCGAAAAAGGAATTAGGAATTACAGGTTAAAATCATAGTTCAAGTTCTGAACTATGAGGAAAATAAATATAAAATAAAATTAAAAATTTGAACTTCGACACCAGTTCAACCCAAAGTTTTGAATCGAACCTGAACATTCATTCCGGAAACCGAACTGAATTTTCGAACTTTCTTTCAGTTCGATTTTCAGAACAATAATTGCCAACTTGAACTGAAATTTACAGTTCGAACCCGAACAAGCCGAATGTCCACCCCTACACAAAGCCAACATGGAAAAAAAGTATTTCTAACTTATATAGTGAATTAAAAATGATAACAAATATTATTAAAATATTAAACAATATCATTTACTTTATTGCAAGGTTTTATAATATTATTTAACCATTGCATTGAGGGCTATTTGGCCACTCTATCTAACAGGTCCAAGTTGGGCGGACTCAAGTCAAGCTTAGGCTTGGACTTTGACAAAATCTGGTAACACTCGAGTTGCAGCCCAGTACATGATATGCATACATTGTATTGTAAATAAGTGATGTCCTTAAAAAGGATAAATGATCACTCGTTGGATAATAGCCAAGAGTAATGCCTTGCTTCGCAAAATTTAGTTTTTAAAAACTTGGTCAGTTGTATCATATGTAGTGGTGAGTGTGCCGTCAATCACTACAATATCATACAATTGTTAAGTCATTTAAAAATCAAATTTGGGAATTTAGCGTTATTCAATTCTCAATGCCAATCTTAGCTTTGCTTAGTTGAACAAATGACTGTCGTTTTTTCCTCGCTGTTCCTTTCAAAAGGCTTAAATATCATACTTGCAGCAATGGATGAAATAATGTTCTTCCAAGAGGACCAATTCCACTACTTTTTGACCTCACTCAAGTAATAGTACAGTCCTTATTCAAAGTACCAACGTCTGCTTTCCTCTCATTGTTAGCTTAATCATTGCACTAAAAAAATAATAATAAAAATAATAAAAATCAATGACCATTTTGCCTAAATTTTTATAATATGATATTCATATGTTAGAGTCACGTGTGAGACTAATTCTACATTAGGTTAAAGAGTATGAGAAACAGCAATCGATGTATTATAATTAGGGCTTCCGTCTTGACTCTCTGTCTCCTCATCAAACACCATTAACACTTACTCAATCACAACAGAATTCATGCATCTATTAGCTTAAGTCTCAATCTACTTTTTTAATTTCTACCCAAAAATATAATGCATCTTAAAACTCTTAAATTTCATATGTCCCAAGTTGTAAGAGTGTTTTAGATCATTAATCATATCATCAAACTCATAAGATCAATGATCAATATTCACCAATTCTTTGAATAATTTAGGATAAATTAAGTACTAGTAATAGGATAGAGGACAATAAGAATTCAAAATATCTATCTTGTTTCATCAGAAGAGAAAAATGTTCATGTTTAAAACTTATTATAAATCAAACCAAATCAAGCATTGTGTCCCAATCAATTAAAATTTTTACTATACAAAAAAATAAAATAAAAAATTTACTATACAACAAACGAATAATCATAACTTTTATTTCAAAAATAAAAATTCCTTGAATGACTAATGTAAGCTGCGAACCCGAACTTGAACTTTCAGCAAACCTCCATAGAGGCCGTTTGGCTCAGCTTTAAGTAGACTCTAGTCGTGATTTTGAAACATTAAAGAGTTAGTTTGGCCGTGATTTTGAAACATTTAAGTAGACTCTAGTCGTGATTTTGAAACATTAACGTTTGGCCGTTTGGCTTGCTGTTTGGCCTAGTAGTAACGAGTTCGTTCAACCTCGTTCCATGCTTGGATTCGAATCTCCTCCACATAGATACGGAGAGGACCTCTACAAATCAGTGTTAGGTGTTGGGTCCAATACTCCCCGACGGAATTGTGAGATAACCTACCTAAATTTTCATTTTTTTTAAAACCCCCAAAAAAAAAGATTGCACAAAAAAAAAAATAGGATTGACAATTGTCAGCACAGAAGTGCTTTTGGCCAATTGCAACTCTTGCAATTGCAATTCAATGGAAAATACTGCAGTAATTTTTGCCAAACAGTCACATTTTTTTAGAGAATTTTCGATATATATAGAGAGAGGGAGAGAGAGAGAGAGAGAGAGAGAGAGAGAGAGAGAGATAAATTGGAAGCAATTAAACCAAGTTAGCCGAATCCGGCAAACCTTGCTGGAAATCATCGTCACCGTGCATCGCAGATGATTTGGGACGGCTCACGGGAATCGAAGCCCGACAAACCGGACAATTGAAGTGAGAATTGAGCCACTTATCAATACAAGCGACGTGAAACGAGTGATTGCACACCTTCAGTAGCCGGAGCTCCTCGCCGTCGGCGAACGCCGACAAACATACCGGACACTCGCCGCCGTACTCTTTTCCATGTGCTTCCTTCTCGTACTTCACAACAGACCCAGAAATCAACTCCATATTTCGAGTCATACTCCGGCCGGTGAGTTCTCCGGCGATTTCGCCGGAGCTCCGGTGATTTCGCCGGAAGGGGTTGCAATTGGGGCATTTAATTGCGAAGAAGAAGGCGTAAATCAAGGTGGGTATGACGATAATTGCTAGAAGAGCAAAAAGAGAGGAGAGAGAGGACATGTCGGTGCTCTCAGAGCTCGCCGGCGGTGAGCGTAACGGCGATCTTTGAGATGGAAGTGTGGTGGTCATGGATGAGATGACGAGGAAGTAAATGGTTGTGGATAGGACGTGTTTGGATGGCTTTCCTTAGCCGCCTAGAATATTATTGATGGTCTTATTATGGTCATGGCTAGTCTTTTTGTACTCTTAATAGATATGTATGGCCTAATAATTGAAGTGTGGAGTTAGATGGAATCCGTCACTAATAATGATATACTCACACCTTCAACCACACCTCTAATCATATTCAGAATATTTTGTTCATTGATTATAGTAGGTCCTATGTGAATCTCATATGGAGCGCACTAGAATTAAGTGCAATCAAAGGTCAAAATGTGTTAAATGTAATTAGAAATGTGGATAAGAGTGTAAATATATCATTACTTGTACGTCACACACCTGACAGGCTCATGGAACTTCTCCATTAAATGACAAAATATATGTTAGCCTCAGATAGCTGCACTACGTCACTGCGTACATATTTTCTGTGTACACACTTTTTGTTCTCTTTTGTTTTGTTTGTTTTTGAAAATATAATTTTGGTATTTGGACATAAAATGTGTACATAAAGATTTAGGTTATTTATTTCGGTGGAACTCGTGCCTGCATACATAGGCAGATCTTTATATGCATACTTTATATGCACATTTTATGTGTACCAATCATTACTCTATAATTTTTCAACAGATGTAGTGGTGACTTAATTATCTTCATCAATATTGGGATCACATTACTTTTAATTGAAAAATTAGTTTAAAGTTAGATTTAGTGAGGAAAAATGAAAGAAAATATTGAGAAAAATATTTTCCTTTGCTTGATTGATAATGAAAGATGAGAAAAGTAGGAAAAAAAATAGATAATTAAGTTGATAAATAAATTAATTAGCATTTTGATTATTATGAGTCATTTTCATTTCTTCTCTCAAAATTAAACAGAATTATTAATTAGTAATGTTATTTAAGAATGAAAGAAAATACAAAAGAAATTAAAACATGAGAGAACTAGTTTTTCTTTCTATTTTCTTTTCCTTCTCTATTCACAAACCAAACAAAGCCTAAGTGGTTTTACTATTACAAGTGTGAGAACTTAATTTGAAATACGAATTTGAGAACTATCGCATTATACTTTTATTAAAAACTAGGAAGACGGCCCGTGCAATGCACGGGCATTGGATTTTGTAGAAAAAAATACAATATACATTTTTTTTAATGTGGACAAGAAAGAAAAATAAATTTTATTAATTCTTAAGATGGTGTTAGAAAAATATAATTTAACAACTATATTAATTGATGTTAACCTACAATTTAAGGCTCTTTTCTTTAACGTATAGATAATAAATATATATATGTATATATATACATACATATATACAAAATGGGTAATATAAAAAAAGGCAAAAGGATAATTTAGTAATTTGATTAACAAAAGAGTAATTTGCAACAGGCTTAACGGTAATTGATTATTCAATTTGTGATTGTACATACTTTAAACTTTTAGGCTCTTTTCTTTAACGTATAGACAATATATATATATATATATAGGCACACACACACGCACACACACTCGTATATACAAAAGTGTAATTTGGTAATTTGATTTAACAAAATGGTAATTTGTAAAAGGTATAAGGGTAATTAGATTATTCAATATAGAAAATACTTTTGCTCACCCAAAATTTGGTACACCAATGCTCACCTAAGCATCTCATTGGCCAATGCAGTAGGGCCCAGGATTAAACAATATTAAACAACATTTGTTTAATCCTGGGCCCCACTACATTGGCCAATGGGATGCTTGGGTGAGCATTGGTGTACCAAATTTTGGGTGAGCAAAAATGCTCTCTTCAATATATATCGTAATATAATAAAAGAGTTTTTGGTAATTCAATTTAACAAACGAGAATTTATAATTGTAAATAATTTAAACTTTAAGCTCTTTTCTTTAAGGCATAGAAATAAATGGTAATTTGCATAAATCATAAGAGTAATTTGGCTATGCAAATTATAATTATACACAATTTTATTCAATTTTGGTATATAATATATTCAATATATATTATAAAATAAAACTATATATATATATATATAAATATATACATACAAGGGTAGTTTACAAAAGGAAAAATGGCAATTTGATAATTCAATTTATAATTGTACACACTTTAAATACATAAATAATAATAGTAATAAATTATAATATGTATATATACATATACACATATATACAAAATGGTAATTTACAAAAAATATAAAAGGGTAATTTGTAATTCAATTTAACAAATGGGTAATTTGTTTATTCAATTTATAATTATACACACTTTAAACTTTGAAAAAAGGGTACTTTACAAAAGGCAAAATGGTAATTTTAATGATATAATAATATAATGTATGTATATATATACACACAAGGGTAATTACAAAGGGAAAAAGAGTAATTTGATAATTCTATTTTACAAAATGATAATTTGGTAATTCGATTTCTAATTGTACGCACTTTAAACACATAAATTATAATAAATTATAAAATGTATACATATACACACACACACACACACATATACGAAAAGATAATTTACAAAAGTAACTTAAGGCTTGTTTGGTAATTATAGGATTCCTTAAAAGTTGTCTTAAGGCTCAAACAAGCCTTGCCAAACAAGCATTAAATTTCAAAAGTAATCTAAGACTTGTTTTAGAAAAGTGATTGAAGGCTTGTTTAGTAATTCAAAGATTCCTTAAAAAGTTGCCTTAAGGCTCAAACAAGCCTTACCAAACAAGCATTAATTTATAAAAGTTATCTATAGCTTGTTTGGTAATTCAAAGAAATAGTACAAAAAACACAAACAAATGTTAGTGTTTTGTTTCGGAAAACCAAAAAAAGAAAAACAAAACAAAACGAAACAAGGCATAACCCAATTCGATCGGTTTGTGTTGTGCCTTGTTTGTGTTAGTGGTTTATTTGGGAAAACCCAAAAGAATAAAAACAAAACCAAACAAAACAAAACAAGTTAGTGACTTGTTTGGGAAGAACGAAAAACCATACAAACCACAAAGCCAAAAAGCGGTTGTGCCAAACAAGGCACAACCTACAATTTGTTGACTTTTGGGTGTTTTGAACCAAATTGTAAATATTTGCAATTATTGCTTGAAAAGTTGATTGATTGTAGATTAAATAATTTTAAAAGTTGAATCAAATTGTAAATGTTTGTAATTATTGGTTGAAAAGTTGATTGAATCGTCATTTTTAAAATAATTTAATTTTAAAAGTTGACCTAATAATATTGTTTTGTGGGTGAAATGACCAACCTACCCTCACAAAAGGACAAAAACTCAAAATAATCATTGAAGGAAAATGGAACAACGATAAAAATAAGGGTAAAACCGTCATTTCAAACAAATCAAGAAATGCCAAAATTGTACAAAATTGAAATTGAAGCCACCCCCAAGCCTCTTTTATAGTATAGTGTAGATATACTTATATAGCTGCAGGCAGATGAAGTTAATTGCAAGACTACAAAGGAAGAAGGAAATGCAAGAAATGAGAAAGCCAAGAAGCTTTTTTTTTTTTAATCTATAGAATTGTATTTGAAAAAAAAAATCGTGTTTAATCAAACAAGACTGAGAGAAGTTTCTCTTCCTTTCCCTAGAAATTTTTCCTCCTCTCTTTTCCTCTATCTTATCTAACAGATGATAATTAGTAGCTTGCGATAATGTGGTATATATAGATGGGGAATTTTTAGAAAATATTTTTGCTCACTTAAAAAGTGATTCACCAATGCTCACCCAAGTCTCTCATTGGTTAATGCAGTGGGATCCATGATTAAACATCATTAATTAAATCTTGGGTCTTACTATATTGACTAATGGAAGGCGAGCATTGGTGAACCAAAAATTGAGTGAGCAAAAGTATTTTCAAATTTTTATTTATTTATTCTGTTGATAACAAGGAAATCCAATTGTCTAATAATATAAATACAACAAGTACATGCAGATACGGAATCCACAAATATAACTCTCCAAGTTTGTCTTATTTAAAGGACCCTCTAGTTTGTGTTTTCATTAGCCCAACGCTGAGGTTGATGGTAGGACAGATGGTGATGTGATCTATGAAATTAAGCTTAGCTTCTATTTGTTAATAATGAATATCCATGGGGGTTTAGTGAATAAAATTGATCTAACTTATAGCTTCAATCATTCAACTTTAATCAATTTTTTAAACAATTGGAATTACGGTTATCACTTTCGATCCTTGGAGTCAGTGGTTAGTTTTAATAATTAGACTCAGTTTTGGATTAAAGTGGAAATGAGTTATTAGTGCCATTTAAGGACAATTCTTAGCAATAGCATCATTCAAAAATATGATAGGACGGACGACGTGGAATAATCGTGTCTTAAACCAAAAATCTGCACTAATATTACGAACTTACAAAGCTCAAAATGAAGCTTTGATGTTGTTATATGGTAATAAAATGTGCCATTTAGTATTATGCAGCCCAAAATGAAATTTTGGTGTCATTGCCGAGTACTAAAATGTGTTAAGCCCTAATTGTTTTGAGATCTGTTTTCTGATGTTCTTCTTTTTTCAATGATGTTAATGATTATTCTTAAATGTCACACATTTACAAATTAAATACTTAAAGCATTGTAATATTTATAGCAAACCAGGATGAGTGTAAGTGCAAGGTACTAAATTATTTTACAAAATTACAAAGCTCAAAATGAAGCTTTGATGTTGTTATATGGTAATAAAAATGTGCCATTTAGCATTATGCAGCCCAAAATGAAATTTTGGTGTCATTGCCGAGTACTAAAATGTGTTAAGCCCTAATTGTTTTGAGATTTGTTTTCTGATGTTCTTCTTTTTTCAATGATGTTCATGATTATCCTTAAATGACAGACATTTACACATTGAATACTTTAAGTATTGTAATATTTAGCAAACCAGGATGAGTGTAAGTGCAAGGTACTAAATTATTTTTAGTCTTTAGGCTTATTATATCCGCATATTAATTTAATGATATTTATAAGTGAAATAAGTCATATAATTGAGAATACTATTATGATGAAATGTCTTTTTTGGTAACTTCTAAGCTAAAACAAACAAGGGCTAAATATATTTTTACCTGTTGTGGTTAAAGTCTGACTTCACTTTAGCTCTGTAGTTAATTCAAAATTATTAGACTCTTAACCTCTGCAGTTGTGTGTTAATTACAAATTTTAATGGTGTTTACTTTTGACTTCAAATGACAAATATACTCTTTGACACACGGACTCTTCGAAAAGGCCACCGCACCCCCACTGGGTGCTTCTAGGATTCTTTGAGTTCTTTTGGAGTTTAATTTTGGATTTTGGGTGCCTAAGTGTATACACTAATGCACGAATATATTTGTAAACACTAATGCACAAAACATCGTTTTCTTGTTATTTCGTTACATAAGCAAGTAATTAAGAAATAATTAAAAAGACAATGTATTCATAGAATAATCTAGAGTTAATTAGTATAAAGTCTAATCTAGTTTAAGATTTTTGTAATAGGCCCAACCCAAGATACATTTTAGTGAGAGGTCCACACACAGATTTTTGGACCGAAATACCCTTTGTGTGCACCATATCACTTTCCCCTTCAAATTTCAGTATTTAAACTTCAACCCATTTACCAAAATCAAGCCAAGATTCTAGGGTTTTTCAAAATTCAAAAATCCAATAGATTTGTGGTGAAAAATTAGAAAGAGGAGCAAATCACACATTCTAGCATGGCTACCCATCTCTCTCTCCATGGATGCCCCTGCCTCGGATCCGACGTTCCGTTGTGCCTCTGCCTGCGCAGCCGCTGTGCTCCGGCGATGCGCCTCCGATCCGCCACTGTGCTCCGCTACTTCTCTCTCTCTATATATATATATTGTTATATATCTTGAGTTTTTTTATCATTGATTTATTTATTTTTTTTGTTTTCTTTTGGTGGGATGAACAGATTTGAAACAAAAAGAAATGGAAACATCTCTTGATGCCACAACAATAAATAAGCAAAATGAGGACACAATGGTGATCGATCGAATAAGGGAAGCCAAGTGTACGTGCCAAAGCAAACAAGAACAGCAATAACATCAATAACAGAAGAAGATGAAGAAAGAAAATCAGTGATTGGTCTCCGGTTATGGATGGAGTACTTCCTATTCCTATTCCTCCATCTTGGAACACCTGTCAGAAAACATACACACGCACACACAATAGATACGATTTATAGTGTGAAATTTAACACTATATGTAGGTTATATTGTGAAATTTAATACTCATGTTCTTGCTTCAAAGGTTGTGGTACGAAATTGTATACTATGTGAAGTAAAATTGTGAGTATGTGGATTAGTCTTTAGTTCTAACGGTGAAGTTACTGGTATGTAGGTGCCAAGCACTCTATGTGCTTGAGAAAAGTCCTAAGTGAGTGAAAGGTTTATTTTATGTAAACTGAAGGTTCTTGAGTGATTTTTGGTGTTTGTGTGTAATTTTTAGTACCATCAATAAAATTTCTACTCTTCAAAACAAAAGTTATTGCGAAATTCCTCAGTCTAAAAAATCATGTTCATTTTAATGTGAAATTTAACTCGAATGTGAGTGTAAAATTTAATTATGCTAGTGTGAAATTTAACACTCATGTTCTTAGTTCCTATGTTGTGTTGTGAAATTGTATACTGTTAGTATGTACTAAAATTTCTACTCTTCAAGACTAAGTTATTGCAAAATTCCTCAATTTCAAAAATCATATTCATTCTAGTGTGAAATTTAACACTCATGTTCATTCTAGTGTGAAATTTAACACTATTTTTTGTAGTGATATTGATGAATGAATGTTAGATCATCCAAGAATGGTGAAAATGCGAAATTAAAAAAGATCTATGCAAGAATAAACAGAATCTAATGTAGAAAGCCCTACAATCATGGCATTTAGTAACTTCCCAAAACATATGCAAGATTTATGGGATTTAGTTTGGTAACTTCCCAAAATATATGCAAGATTTTTGGGATTGAGTTTGACCGAAATATATATATCAGCATTATATATATCATTTAAGGGTAAAATGGTTAAATTATCTATCACTAATTTGGGATTTTGGACTAATCTCTAACAACAATTACAATTATAGGGCCTATTATTATGGAGTACCAATTGGTGGGTCTATTACAACAAACATTGGTATAATAGGATTTTTCACTAAATTTTTCTATAATCTATATATATATATATATATTAATATATACTATTATAGTATTACATAAATATATATATTTTTATATATTTTATACAGGTATTCCCGCCGCACCCGCACTCTTACTTTTTAGAAAATTGGTGAATTCTCCGCACCCGAATCCCCGCACCAGCATTGGTGCTTCCTAGAATATACTCTTCATTTCAGTTACAACCATACAGGATTAAATGTCAACTTTTGAACTATATGTGTAAAGTGAAAATGAGTCTAACTACTGCATAAAATATATTTATTTTGTTATGGTTTCGATCGGTTGATTCGGTCCAATCGGCGTTTGTGACACCCCAAATTAGCTAGAATGAAATCATAACAGACTAAATATGATAGGTTCGGTCGGTTTTCATCAAAACAGCGGAGTGAAAAAATTGAAATGAATCCAAAAAAAAAAAAAAAATAGACGTCTAGAAATCACAACATGGGTTATAAGCGTCAATTTTTAAGGCATGGAGGATAAATTGAAAATTAACAATGTGTTTTAACCCAACAAATTAACAATCACAAACCATACGTAATGTACTTTATATCAAAGTCATAGATGCATGTGTATATACACTAAACAGTCGACACATGATCATCATCCAAAGTTTCAAACACCAAAGACATGCACCACCACCGGATCACTCCGGCAAAGAAACCACCACGTGCGGCCATGGAGGTGCAGCATTAGCGCGACACAGCGGACAATTTGAGTGCGAGTATAACCACATGTTAATACAAGGCGCGTGAAATGAGTGCGCGCATTCAGGCAAAACACGCACCTCCTCACCCTCACTAAACTCACACAGACACACACTACATGTCTCTTCGTTACACCTTTTATTAAACGTATGTATAGTGATTAGTTGAACCGTTGAGTTGGAAGTGCTTGGAATCTCATTCTCTTGGTCAGTGAACCGAGCAATTCTATTGTCATGTGTTGTTGGGTTCGCTATTTGCCTCTGAGCATTGCACCAATTTAGGAATATGCAATGGAATGTTGCCACGATAATAGCTCCCGCGAGGATCCCGAGAATGCCAACGAATAGGAGCCCCGCTTGGGAACGATGGTGTTGATCTTCATCATCCATGTGTGTGTTTTTTCCGTGTGTGTGTGTGTGTGTGTATGTGAGAGAGAGAGGGAGAGAGAGGGAGAGAGATTTGGGAATGGGTAGGGTAGGGTGAATTGGCCGGGAGGTTTGTTCGTGGTCATGTGTGTTCTAGGCAGTTGTATTTGTGTAGGAGGGGCCGGGGTGTGTTTGTTATCATTTGTCTAACGTTGGTGATACGCTCAAAATGATATGGAATCTAAATTAATTAAAATTTACAAACTGAGTAGAATTTTGGACCGAAAGTAATTACTTGTAATTTGGTTTCATTGAAAATTTGAAAGTTGGGTTCAAAATGTAAAATAGCTCGAGGACAAATTTGATACTAGCCAAAAAAAAAAACAACTCAGTTCTCTTTCTCTAACTGGTTCTTTCTGAAAATCAACATTAAGCAGCCTCATATACAGTTACATATGTGCCTTTGCCTTTTCTGATCGGGTTTGGTCTGATCAAGTGAATAGCAAACGGCCGTCCATACAAATAGGCCCCTAGGGCTTCGGCAGAGAAAAGGGCTATCTACATCTGGACCCAAGCCCATGAATTATTAACAAAAGTTTAGGCCAATCCGGCCCAATATCAGCCCATTGCCATTCAGCTGCAACGTCACATTCCTTCATCAATTAAATTGGTCAATCCATCATTAATTGAGCATGTGGCTAAATTAGTATCTTAAACAAGACAGTACCAGATAACGCCCTGAGAAAGAAACACAGGTGACATCCGAAGCAAATGAAATATATCCGAGCATTAAATAAGGAAGAAAAGGGGAGTTAAATTAGTACTACACAAAATAATGAAATATTATATATGCTCACTTTCCCCTTAATTATTGATGTGGAAACACTAAATTATTTGCATGATTAAACTATAATCAAACATGCATGTGCTGTTGTACTGTCTCTTCCAAGCCGATCTTTTGAATCATAAAGAATTACTTAGTGTTAACAAGGTGTTTATCCTAATAAGAGTGCACTTTTACCTCACTAATTTTAGTCATGAGAGAGAGAAAGAGAGAGAGCATAAGCTTAAGGGGAAAAAAAGTCAAAGCTACAAAAGTGTGTTCCCACGTGTTGGATTATTATAGGCATTTAAGACGGTGGGGAAGCTATGAACGTTAGAACCAACAACAAATGAAAGAAACCATCGTACAAACAAATATAAGAGACAATATTATTGTATTTTTTTTTATTTTTTTTTAAAGAAAGAGACTTACACTTCGTTTGCATTAAGAGAAGTGGAGAGAATTTTTTTGTAAGAGACTTACACTTCATTTGGATTGAGAGAAGTGGAGAGAAGAGAAAAGAAACTTATCAAGATAATATAAGATAAGAGAAGAGAAAGTTGAGTTTTTTCCATCATGTTTGGATAGACAATAGATGATAGAAGAGAAAAGAAGAGAAACATAACTTTTTCTCGTTTGGTTAACTTTCATAAGAGAAAATAAAAAAAGTACTTATACCCAATTTACTTTTTTATCCTCTATTAGGGATACATGTTAGATGAAATAATAATGTATTGGGGCGTATTGGTGTTTTACACATTACTTAATAAAGTATCTCTTCTTTTCTCTCCGGAATCTCTCCGATTTGGAGAAAAATAAAAGTGAGACTATTTTCTCTCCACTTTCTCCCTACTTTCTCTCCATTTCTCTTCTCTTCTCTCCCCACTTAAATTACCAAACGAGATAACTAGAGAAAGTGGCACTCTTGCTCTTCTCTTCTCTCAATTTCTCTCAATCCAAACAAGTGTTAATTTTATTGATCAATGGGAGGTTTGGTCTAAGGTCCTTAAGGTTGGGTATATTTGATTTAAAGAACAAGACATAAACAAAAACTCCCACAATAACACCCACTCTAAAAAACCTTCCCTCCTAAAGTCTCTAATATTTTGAATTTCATCCTCAAGGACATACTTGCATTTTATCGCCCCAAAATACACTCAAACCCTAGTCTCTGCTCTCTCTCTCTCTCTCTCTCTCTCTCTCTAAGCCACCACCGATCCACCACCAAGCTGCTGCCTTCACCACCACCAAACCGCCACCGCCGCCACATTTGGAGATCAACCTCAACCACCTCGATCTGTCGTCTATCTTCTCTCTTTCTACCTTTCTTTCTCCACCATCAACCATTGTCAACGAGCAGCCACCACCACCTTCGCCAGCTACCGTAAGCTACCGCCACCACCAAATTTCATCCTCAAGGACACACTTGCATTTTATCTCCCAAAAATACCCCCAAACCCTAGTCTCCCACATTTTCTTTTGCTCTCTCTCTCTCTCTCTCTCTCTCTCTCTCTCTCTCTCTCTCTCCAAGCCACCACCGATCCACCACCAAGCTTCCATCGTCACTACCACCAAGCGGCCACTGTCACCGCCACCAACCACTGGTATAGCTGCCGCCACCACATTTGAAGATCAACCTCCACCACCTCTATCTTCGATCTTCTCTCTCTACCTTTTACTCTCTGCCATCTACCATAGTCAACGAGCAGCTACCACCACCTTCGGTAAGCTGCAACCACCACCATTGTGCAACACATGGAGCAACCACCACCAACATCGCAAACACCACCACCAACATCACGAGCTGTGATTACCATTTTCTCAGAGCCATCACTGCCTCTACCTTCGCACAACCACCACCACCACTACTATCACGCGCCATCACCACCGGGACCATCGCGGTACTTGTCGCCGGAGACTTCCTTGGCAGCACATTTTTTTGGATTTGACCCATTAAGTAAGGGGAGTTTGGACCAATTAAGGGAAATCTCAGTCTCCCCCTAACTTTGATTTATTTGATTTTGGATTTGATCTGTCGGGGTTTCGATAGTAAAATTGTTATTGATGGTTTGAAATTTCACTTGATATAGATAAAATTCAGTGAAATTTCTCTTAAGGTATCATATCCGAAGTGAAATTTCACTTAAGATATCACATCCTAAGTGAAATTTCACTAAATCACATCCTAAGTTGAATTTCTGTCACGCCTGGAGTAGCAGAAATCAGAAGGAAATAAAATTTTCCTTTCTGGGTCCGTAAGCCATGACTAGTTACATTAACTAGTTGTCCACAACACACTGGATAATAAAAGAATCACTTAAGTGGAAGCATAAACTAAATATATACATCAAAAGGTTACTAACTGATACATCAGAGTTTGAGGTTTCAAAAGATAAAATAACGAAAGAGAATAAGGCGCTGGACGCTGTTTACAACTTTACATGTAAGGACAAAAGAAAGTGTAAGATCGTTAAAGTAAGCCGTGTGACGCCAATATACAACTTAGTATGACTGGACAAAAATCTATAAAGGACAACTAAGTCCTCTATCTTAAAGTCGATTCGAGCCTCTAACTAGCGTAACCGTAACCTTCATCGTTGTAGGCTTCCCCTTCGAAAGCTTCCTCTTCATAGGCTCCTTCTGAGTAGTGCTCCTCCGGGTCGTCATATCCTCTAAAGCCTAGACGTGGGAATGTCCAGAGCGTAGTATGCCATTAGCTTTAATAAAAGCTAAATGAGGGTCCTAACCGAACACTCCTAATATAAAATATGTATCCGAAAGTACATAGCAAATAGTTATGACTGCTGAATGAATGATAATGAGACCGTGCGTGAACTATGCATCGTCGATATATTCGAGTTCCCTCAACTTGACATTGACTTACTTGACTTTGTTACATTACCGGTGTAACGTCGTTGGCTTAGAGTGACTCGTCCAGTGGGTCGAGCTATGGTTACTTTACTATCGTTGTTTGCCTCTCCGTGGCTAAAGTAGTAATCTCGCTTTACAAGCTAACCAAGTACTCTAGGTCCCCGGGACCTTGCCTTATGAATACTGTCACCGATTTGCGAAACGGTTACTTTACTATCGTTGGTCGTCGCGACCGCAACAGTAATCTCGCCTTACAGGCTAACCGTGTTTATTCATTTTTCGATTTGTTCTTATCAACATGGTTACTTTGCTATAGTGTTTGCCTCTCCGTGGCCATACTAGCAATCATCGCTGACATGCGATCCTATAATTCCATTTTATAGTACCGACTCACTACGTATCAACTTTCGGACCTCTGCGGTGGACTACACATATTTCCAAATGCATACGGACTTGGTCTCCGCGACCGTCCGACTCGATACCCGTACACGTCGACTTGACGCTACGACACCGACTCCTACGTGAGGTGTATCATGTGAAATGAATGAGGTACAAGTTAATTAAACAAATGCTATTCTTGAAATATAGTACAGCCTCTAAGCTCGTAATACTACATGTTAAAACATGGTATTAACTGGAATAATAATCACCAACAGAAATAACAATAATAATAATAAAAATAACAATAATAATAATAATAATAATAATAATAATAATAACAACAACAACAAGATAATTTGCTCGGGGGACAACATATTACAAAAGGTAAAACTAGAATAAATAATATTATTAATAATATTAACGGAATAATACGAACATTAATATGTTCGGGGTACAACATATTAAAGCATGATATTTATTTGATACTACTACTAATAATAACAATAATAATAATAAAGATAATAATACTAATAATAATATTATTAATATTATTCACGGAATAACAACATGGATATTAATCTGGTATAATATACATATACTAAACAGGAGTTTAATCGGAAGACTAAATAATTATAAATATAATAATAATACTAACGATAATAATATAGAGATCATGATACAGATTTAAGTTAGGGGTACCACATGTTAAAGCATGGAATTTAACGACTAACTTAATAATATATTAATAATAATGAATAATAATAACGATAATAATATTAATAATGGACATCATAATATGGACATTAGGTTCGTGGTACAACTGGTTTAAGCATGGTATCAACTAGAAAAATAATAACAGGATAATAAAACAGACTGATACTACGGGCCTAGGTTAGGGACACCACATGTTAAGCCCAATTTTTCTCCAAGAATAATATACGAAAAATAATACAGGCATTATCTCTAGTATACCGAGTGAATTAGGAACTCACCGTAGGGTCGGGGTCACAGTGTGGCTTGGGGCAGTGGTAAGCTTTCCTACTCTTCTTTCTCTAACTCTCTCGAACTCTTCTCTCTCTATTTCTATTTTCTTCTTTGGTAAACAACTAAGGGGGAGGGGAAATCTCTATATATAGGGAGGGGTGGCATGTATATACATAATATTATACCACACACATACAGGTACTATGTACACTTAAACACACAACCCTTCAAGCACACAAACACACATCACCACCCACTCCACTGCCACTACCACGCCACACATACACACACAGTACACTCATATACACTCTACACAACACATAACACTACACACATTCATACACATACATGCTGCCACACACACACATGCACCACTCAACATTTAACACACATGCACTCACAGTCACTCACTCACTATTGTTGTACACACACCACATACTATACACACATGTGAATTAGGTAGAGAGGTGAGGGGGGTGGAGTGTTGGGGTGGTGAAGGTGGTTGGGGGTATAAGGGAGGTATGGGTGGTTACTTGCTTCCCAAAATTGGGGGATATGACTAGGGGATGTGACTGATGTGATTGATGTGACCTGTCTCGTTAAGCGTGCTGTGCATAGAATTTCGTGCAAACACAGGTATTATTAGGGGTTTGTGTGTTAACCCAGTCCGGGTTCTAAATACAATCCGGGAAAGAACGAATTAATAATAAATCTATAATTTAAACTACTACTCTGATAAAGCTAAGGACATCGAGATTAGAAACTGTAGTTTATAATTACAGTCCAAAAATTAGAAATTTAAAATAAAAGAAGTTATAGGTATTACAATATCCACCTCCTATTAAAGATTTTGTCCCCGAAATCTGAGCTAGCTAGTTACTAAACAAACTTCTTTCGCACTTCAGATTCTAACTCCCAAGTAGCTTCGCGTTCGTCATGGTGTCTCCACTGAAATTTCATGAAAGGGATTTCCTTAGTCCTTAATTTCTTGACTCCTCGATCTAGAATTCGGGCTGGTCCTTCAGTATAAGTCAGGTTATTGTTCACCTCGATGTCCGTGAAGTCGATCTCAAGTGACGGATCATGTATAACCTTCCTCAGCATGCTGATTTGAAATACATTGTGCACTCTTAACATCTTGGGCGGCAGTGCAAGTCTATAGGCAACATTTCCCACGCGTTCGAAAATTTCAAACGGTCCAATGTAGCGTGGTGACAACTTTTCTCGTTTTTGTCCGAATCTGACGACACCTCGCACCGGAGATACCTTGAGAAGTACGTGATCTCCAACACTAAACTCCAATTCCTTGCGGTGCTTATTTGCGTATCTCTTTTGTCTGCTTTGTGCTACTTTCATCTTTTCTTTCACGACGTTGATCTTTTCATTCGTCTCTCTAACCATTTCTGGTCCCAGAAGTTTGTTGTCTCCAACCTCAGTCCAGCACAACGGTGATCGACACGGTCTCCCATATAAAGCCTCGAAAGGTGCCATCTCGATGCTAGAATGATAATTGTTGTTGTAAGCAAATTCTATGAATGGTAGGTGCATCTCCCAAGAACTCCCAAAGTCCATGGCACAAGCTCGAAGCATGTCTTCCATTACTTGGTTGACTCGTTCTGTTTGTCCATCGGTTTGGGAATGAAATGATAAACTTAACTTTAATGAAGTTCCCATTGCTGCTTGCAAGCTTTCCCAAAATCCTAATGTAAAACGAGAATCGCGATCTAATACGATTAATACGGGCACTCCGTGCAGTCGAACGACTTGTTGTAAGTACATTCTGCTCATCTTCTCAACTGGGTACGTCATGTTGCAAGCGACAAAATAAGATGATTTGGTGAGTCGGTCCACGATCACCCAAATAGCGTCATGATTCTGTTGCGATCTGGGCAATCCTACAACAAAGTCCATAGTAATATGTTCCCATTTCAATCCAGGAACTGGTAGTGGTTGTAATAATCCTGCTGGCCTCTAATGTTTTGCTTTAACTTGCTTGCATGTTAAACATTTGGATACATGATCCGCTACCTCTCTTTTCATTCCTTCCCACTAGAAGTTCCTTTTCAAGTCCTTATACATCTTTGTTCCTCCAGGGTGTACCGTCATTCTTGACTTGTGTGCTTCACTCAGTATGTCTCTCCTTAAATTGTCCTCATTAGGCACACAAAGTCTATTACGACATCTAAATCCTCCGTCTGTTCCAATATTCCATTCTGTTGGGTCCTTTGCCGATGCTGTCTTAAACCATTGACGAAGTCCTTCGTCCTTTCCTTGAGCTTCAAGGATACGATTGATGAGTGTCGGTTGAACCACGAGACATCTGAAAAGTCGTCCTTCACTAGATTCAAAGGTCTGAAAGTCAAATTCAGCTAGTGTTCCAACACTCTCCACTCTTTAACCATAAGGGAGGATATGATCAGCTTACGGGGTTTTCGGCTAAGTGTGTCGGCAACTACGTTTGCTTTACCAGGGTGGTATTGCAAAGTGAAATCATAATCCTTCAATAATTCCATCCAATGTCGCTGCCTCATGTTCAACTCCTTCTGAGAGAACAAGTATCTCAAACTCTTATGATCTGAAAATAGGTCGAACTTCTCTCCGTAAAGGTAGTGTCTCCAAATCTTGAGGGCAAAAACGATCGCGGCTAGTTCGAGGTCGTGCATAGGGTAGTTCATCTCATGTGGTTTCAGTTGTCGTGATCCATTCTCTATCACTTTTCTATCTTGCATGAGCACATATGTAAGTCCTTGGTGTGATGCGTCGATATAAATGGTAAACTGCTCACCGCTCTTCGGTATCGCAAGCACTGGTGCTGAGGTCAATCTCTTCTTCAACTCTTGAAATGCGCATTCATACTTGTCCTTCCATTCATACTTGACGTCTTTCCTTGTCAGGTTGGTTAAAGGAGATGCTATCTTAGAGAATCCTTCAACAAATCTTCTGTAGTATCCAGCTAAACCAAGGAAACTTTTAACTTCGGTTGTCGTGTTTGGCCTATTCTAATCCAAAACAGCATCTGTCTTCGTTGAATCCATAGCTATCCCATCTTGTGAGATAGTGTGACCCAAGAATTTGACTTCCTTTAGCCAAAATTCACACGTGCTGAACTTCGCGTGCAAGTGGTTGTCTCGAAGTGTCTGTAGTGCGATCCTCACATATTCTTTGTGTTCCTCCTTGGTTCTTAAGTAGATTAGGATATCGTCTATGAACATAATCACGAATCGATCCAAGTAGGGCCTGAACACCCTGTTCATTAAGTCCATGAATACAGCAGGGGTATTCGTTAGTACAAACGGCATGACCAGGAATTCATATTACCCATATCTCGTCCTAAAGGTTGTCTTTGATACGTCCTCGGGTCGAATCAATAGTTGGTGATATCCAGATCGTAGATCTATCTTGGAGAAGGTCGTCGCTCCATTCAATTGATCGAATAGGTCGTCGATTCTGGGGAGTGGGTATTGATTTTTGATTGTAACCTTGTTCAACTCTCTGTAGTTGATACAGAGCCGAAGTGTCCCATCCTTCTTCTTAACGAATAGCACCGGCGCTCCCCAAGGTGTCGTACTTGGTCGAACGAATCCAAGATCTTTAAGTTCCTGAACTTCATTCTTTAATTCTTGCATCTCCGTCGAGGCCATCCGATACGGGGTCTTGGATATTAGTAGGGTACTGGGTACCAGCTCAATACAAAAGTCAATGTCTCTCTTAGGTGGCAGTCCTGCAATGTCCTTAAATATATCCTCAAAGTCTTGGACTACGGGGATTTGTGTAATTGGGATTTCTGAACTTATGCTTCCAAGAGTAGCTAGACAGCTGGTGAGGAAGGTGTCGCACAATGGATCGCATTAGAATCTGAATGGTTGGCTTCCGAGTATCGAAAAAGTAATAGACTTGCTAACACAGTCTAATTTGGCATGGTATTTCGTGAGCCAATCAATTCCTAATATTAAGTCGAATTCCTTCATCGACAGAACTATCAAATCAGGGTGGAGGTTTTGACCTTCCAAGTTCAAAGTGCAGTCCTTACACACTTTTCCCAACTTAATGTTCATTCCTAAGAGGGACATAACGTTCAAAGCTACATCAAGCATCTGGGGTACTAAACCCAACCATTGTACAATCTTAATAGCAATGAAAGAGTTAGAAGCACCAATATCAAATAAAGCTTTAACTTGACTGTTAAACAGTGTGAGGGTACCTTCCATATTCTGCTATTCTCCTTCATCGAATCCGAATTCCTCTGGGATAATGGCATTAGGCGAGCTTGCTTGGGTTGGCCCTGAGTAGATGCTTCATAGTATCCACCTCGAAGTGCTCGACAATTCTTGGATATGTGGCCCTTTTTGCCACAGTTATAGCAGACGGTGTCCTCTCGGCTTCTCCTTGGGGCTTGGCAGTCCTTGGACCTGTGTCCGGGATTTCCATAATTAAAGCATCCATAGTTATTGTCTTTAGTGGCAGCGGGTAATCCTGTTAGGGGTTGTGCTTGGGGTACAGCTGGTTGGTTCTAGGGGAATGTGACTTGTGACTTCCTTTCTCTAGTCCAATTATGCTTATTCCCTTGGAATTTTGCTGGGGGTCTTGATCCTTGGTTCCCTTGGTTGTTTCTGAATGGTGGTCGATTCCCAAAACGTCCTCATTCTTGACCATTAACTTCTTCGTGGGCAATTGCCATGCTTACCATGGCTTTGAAGGTTAGACCTTGATTGTTGAGAGTCATACCCTGAAGTGGTAGTGAGAGGCCTTGGTGGTACTTTTGATTTTTCTTCTCTGGGGTATCAATCATGCGGCGGGCAAAGCAAGACAATCATTCGAATTACACTGTGTATTCTCTTACGGTTCAATTTCCCTGCGTCAGCTCGATGAACTCTCTCTCTCTTTCTAGTTCCTCTCTGTCTGCGAAAAATAATCCTCCAGAAACATCTCTTTAAATGTAGTCCAGGTCATCCTTCTTACTGCCGCTTCTCCTACTGTTGCTTTCTCCGATTCCCACCAATCGGCTGCGGCGTATGTCAACTGGAAGGTCGCCAGTCGATGCTTCTCAATCTCTGTACATCCCAGCGTGTCGAATATCGACTCCATTTCCCGGAGCCACTGCTCCACTTTCCATGGCTCGGCATCTCCGTCGAACTTCTCAGGGCGGAAATGACAGAAACATTCTACCACTCTATCCTCTACAGGTCTCGGAGGTAGTGCGGGGTTGTTTCCATTATTCGCGTTGTTATTAGTGCCCACGTTGTTGATGCGTTCTAGTCTTCACGCAAAGGCCTTGAATATACTAGTAGGATCAGCAGTTGCAGATGCTGGGGGTGGGGCCTCAATCTGCTCGACTGGACGATTACGAGTAGGTCTCCCAGCCATAGTAATCCGTGTACCGGTATACCTACATAGACATCTATTGGTTACTACTAGCATACGCGCACTTAATTACGAGTTATTAATGCAACAATGTACATCGAGATATGAAATTTAACAAAGTAGTAAAATTTTAAAATATCAAGATCATTGGAACACAGCATATACCAAAAGATAGTTTTTATTCATAGTTAGAGGCTATAGGGCCGATTTACATCATCTAGGATGCACGGATTACAAAATAAGGAATATTACCCTAACACATGCATCTTACAAAATAAAGAGTTGCTAACCCGAGCTAATATATATACACATAATAGTGGGGCTATCAACTCATTCTAATACATCACTCCTAACAACTAAGGCTTATGAGCCTTAATCCAGCTCTTACGGATATTACGAGTCTTGTTCTAATAGTCACCATCATCATCAGACTCTGAAGGTGGAGCATCATCTCTACTGGTAATTTCTTCCGGTGGGACCCAATCAAGGTATGGTTCGAACTCATCCTCCTCATCATCGTCATCATCATCGACCTCGCCTACTATCTCAAAATGCCACCAAGGAAGCGGGCCTATCACTTGGGGTACCGGGGCTTCCTTAATGTTAACTTCCTCGATAATTGGCTCATCTCCCCCTACCAGCTCTTCTTCCACTGGATCTTCCTCTACTGGCTCGTCCTCCACTAGCTCGTCCTTCACTGGCTCATCCTCTATGGGTTCATCCTCTACAAGCTCCTCATCGGGCTCACCCTCATCTAGCTCGTCCTCATCTGGATCATCCTCCACTGGCTCGTCCTCTATTGGCTCCATCTCCGGCTCTTCGTCGGTGCTATTTCCCTCATTAGGATCTTCCTCATGGTCCTCATCCTCATCTAACTCTCATTTCTCATCAGAATCTCCATCATCATCGGAATCTCCATCGTCATCAGAATCTCCCTCTTCCTCTACATTATCCTCTGCTGGTGGAAGTGGGGGTGTCTGCGGTAGTGATCCTATCGGAGGTGGCGGGGACATCAACTCTACTCGAAAGGTAATGACATGAAAAGTATGGTGGTCCTCTACCATATCAACTGCCTCCTGATGGATGAGCCTCAACGTATTCTCACGGTAGCGTGCCTCCATTTGTAAGATCACCGGATCGTGAATCCCCATTAGGTGCATGTCATACCACATACCATCCTCTATGTTTTGCAAGGCCCTCTCGCGAATCCTCTGGTGATACAGCACTAGGTCAGCCGGCTCTATATGATCTGAGTATATCAGGTGTCCCCCAAATCCAGCCTGGACATGAAAAGGTTCCATGCTAACCTATTCCACACAAAACTATTATATGGTTAATTTCTTTAGAGATGGAAAGGTCTAGTGGTTTATAACTTAAATGTGTAGGACAATTGAAGTACACTTTTTAACCTAGGTCTCTAATACCAAAAATCCTGTCACGCCCCAGAGTAGCAGAAATTAGAAGGAAATAAAATTTTCCTTTCTGGGTCTGTAAGCCATGACTAGTTACATTAACTAATTGTCCACAACACACTGGATAATAAAAGGATCACTTAAGTGGAAGCATAAACTAAATATATACTTCAAAAGGTTACTAACTGTTACATCAGAGTTTGTGATTTCAAAAGATAAAATAACGAAAGAGATTAAGGCGCTGGACGCCATTTACATCGTTACATGTAAGGATAAAAGAAAGTGTAAGATCGTTAAAGTAAGGCGTGTGACGCCAATATACAACTTAGTATGACTGGACAAAAATCTATAAAGGACAACTAAGTCTTCTATCTTGAAGTCGAGCCTCTAACTGGCGTAACTGTAACCTTCATTGTTGTAGGCTTCCCCTTCGAATGCTTCCTCTTCATAGGCTCCTTCTGAGTAGTGCTCCTCTGGGTAGTCATATCTTGTGAAGCCTAGACGTGGGAAGGTCCAGGGTGTAGTATGCCGTTAGCTTTAATAAAAGCTAAGTGAGCGTCCTAACTGAACACTCCTAATATAAAATACGTATCCGAAAGTATATAGCGAATAGTTATGACTGCTAAATGAATTAAAATGAGACCGTGCGTGAACTATGCATCGTCGATATATTCGACTTCCCTCAACTTGACATTGACTTACTTGACTTTGTTACATCACTGGTGTAACGACGTTGGGTTAGAGTGATTCACCCAGTGGGTCAAGCTATGGTTACTTTACTATCGTTGTTTGCCTCTCCGTGGCTAAAGTAGTAATCTCGCTTTACAAGCTAACCAAGTACTCTAGGTCCCCGAGACCTTGCCTTATGAATATCGTCGCGGATTTTTGAAACAGTTTCTTTACTATCGTTGGTTGTCGCGACCGCAATAGTAATCTCGCCTTACAAGCTAACCGTGTTTATTCATTTTTCGATTTATTCTTATCAACATGGTTACTTTGTATCGTGTTTGCCTCTCCGTGACCATAGTAGCAATCATCGCCGACATGCGATCCTGTAATTCCATTTGATAGTACCGACTCACTACGTATCAACTTTCGAACCTCCGCGGTCGACTACACATATTTCCAAATGCATACGAACTTGGTCTCCACGACCGTCCGACTCTATACCCGTAAACTTTGACTTGACGCTACGACACCAACTCCTACGTGAGGTATATCATGTGACATGCACGAGGTACAAGTTAATTAAATAGGTGTTATTCTTGAAATATAGTACGGGCTCTAAGCTCGTAGTACTACATGTTAAAACATGATATTAACTGGAATAATAATCACCAACAGAAATAACAATAACAACAACAACAACAACAACAACAACAACAACAACAACAACAACAATAATAATAATAATAATAATAATAATAATAATAATAATAATAATAATAATAATAATAACAACAAGAAGATAATATGCTCGGGGGACAACATATTACAAAAGGCTAGAACTGGAATAAATAATAATATTAACGAAATAATACGGACATTAATATATTCGGGGTACAACATATTAAAGCATGATGTTTATTTGATACTAATAATAATATTATTATTATTATTCACGGAATAACAACATGGATATTAATCTGGTATAATATACTAAACAGGAGTATATTATAAATATAATAATACATGATGTTTAATCGGAAGACTAAATAATTATAAATATAATAATAATACTAACGATAATAATACAGATTTAAGTAAGGGGTACCACATGTTAAAGCATTGAATTTAACGGCTAACTTAATAAGATATTAATAATAATAAATAATAATAACGATATTAATATTAATAATGGACATCATAATATGGACATTAGGTTCGTGGCACAACTGGTTTAAGCATGGTATCAACAAGAAAAATAATAACAGGATAATAAAACAGACTGATACTACGGGCCTAGGTTAGGGACACCACATGTTAAGCACAATTTTTCTCCAAAAATAATATACGGAAAATAATACAGGCATTATCTCTAGTATACCGAGTGAGTTAGGAACTCACCATAGAGTCAGGGTCGTAGTGTGGCTCGGGGCGGTCAGGGTGGTAAGTTTTCCTTCTCTTCTTTCTCTAACTCTCTAGGACTCCTCTCTCTCTATTTCTATTTTATTCTTTGGTAAACAACTAAGGGGGAGGGGAAATCTCTATATATAGGGAGGGGTGGCATGTATATACATAATATTATACCACACACATACATGTACTATGTACACTTAAACACACAACCCTTTAATTAAGCACACAAACACACATCACCACCCACTCCACTGCCACTACCATGCCACACATACACACACAGTACACTTATATACACTCTACACGACACACAACACTGCACACATTCATACACATACATGCTGCCACACACACACATGCACCACTCAACATTTAACACACATGCACTCACAGTCACTCACTCACTATTGCTGCACACACACCATATACTATTCACACATGTGAATTTGGTAGGGAGGTGAGGGGGGTGGAGTGTTGGGGTGGTGAAGGTGGCTGGGGGTGTAAAGGAGGCATGGGTGATTACTTGCTTCCCAAAATTGGGGGATATGACTAGGGGATGTGACCGATGTGATTGATACGACATGTCTCGTTAAACGTGCGTGCATAAAATTTCGTGCAAACACAGGTATAATTACGGGTTCGCGTGTTAACCCAGTCCGGGTTCTAAAATCACTCCGGGAAAGAACGAATTAATATTAAATCTATAATTTAAACTACTACTCTGATAAAGCTAACGGCACCGAGATTAGAAACTGCAGTTTATAATTACAGTCCAAAAATTAGAAATTTAAAATAAAAGAAATTACAGGTGTTACAATTTCACTTAAGATATCACATCCTGTCACGCCCCAAAACCCAATTGGCGAATTTAAGGCTCGTGACCGGCCACCAAGGCCTCATAACTTGTTTAGAGACTAGCGAAAGCAACATAATTAAAGTTTATTACAGTTACACATCATGAAAACCATAGTTTACAAATCATTCCAAATTTATTACATAATATTTTGATTGGCTAACTTGAGCCTTTAAATATTACCTTTGAGAATTCCATTGGAATTGCTCATGTTATTTAACTAGGTAGGTAGTATTTTAAGTTCTTCTTCTTCTATAGGTCTTCCTCAACCAGGTTATCTCCCACCTTCTTATATTTTTCATCACCTAAAAAGGGTTAGAAAGATTTGGAGAGAGTGAGTAGAAGACTCAGTGAGTAATCATAATCCTGGATGATGTGTATAAAAAGAAATCTGTATATCAGTGGTAAATGAGGTAAATATAACAATCGATATATCAAGAGAGTAGAATATCATCAGGACAGACATAACAAATACATATTTAGAAGGTCAGATTACCAACCACCCATTCACATACACATACATATACACTGCAATAGCTAACTGATCAGAAGCACTCGTAGACCCAATTAGGAGGGTCGGCCAATTTTAGGCCACTCGTAGATCCAATATGGATCATCCCACGTAGGGGCTCGTAGATTCTTAATAGAATCAGTATATAACCACGTAGAATGGTGGTAGTTGACATTTTGAATCAATGAAATATGGAACTTACAATAACATCAAATAAAATAACCTCTTTTAGTGGAACGAATCGATTCTAGAACAAATGTAAGAACAACGATTTCATAATTAAAGTAAAACTTGTTCAAGTAATAGGACAAGATTCACTCGTGAGGAGTTGAATCAGTAAAAAGGAAATACGATCACTCACCTTGGTAGTTGTGTGATTACAGTACTTCTTTTGTAGATAAGTTAACCCTCAAGTCCTATACAATGTATTTGATAAAACTTGTCATTTAGTCTAACGTCAAAGCGCAGGGGTAAAACTATAATTATGGCTTCTTAGGAGTATTTTTGTAATTTTACCAAAATAGGATTTTCCCTTAATCCTTATATAATTACAAAACTAACGTCATTGACTATAGTCGATTCGGAGTTCGTTATAATAGTATATGAAAAATTATATAGCTTTTCTATAGCAATTTTGCTCTAAAATAAGTGATACAAATTTCTGTTCCCAAAATTTAGGAAAATAGTATCTAAATATTCGGAATATTTTTTTATCGTATTGGTATTGACCATTTATTTTTTTCGAAGTTTGACAAAATTTTAAAAGTAATTGTAAAGTAAATAAATTAAAAAACTCGTATTCTATAGTTATTTTATTAATTCGAAATTCAAATAAATACCAAATGATGTCCAAAACTCACCACATTTTGGAAAATAATAGGAAATAGTTTACAATGACTTAACATAATTTTGAAATAACAAAAATGCCCTTTGTGCATATCCCAAAAATTAAGTTAGCTTTGAAACTTGAATTTATCATTAATGATGATTCGGGGTCTGTTTGGCCTTGCTCAAGTTTTAAGCTTTGAGAAGGCCTTCTAAGGGTCTAATACAGATTATGAAAATACATATAGAAGGTGCATATTATGAAATGCATGAGAATATTTTGGAAAAGAAATTTACCCACTGATTGACGATAGAGTTTGGAATTTGTAGTTTGGCTCAAACTTTCTTCGCCAATGGATACTAGTCTAGTATTTTATGCCAAACGACCCTCTGTAAGAGTGGACAATATATACCAACACTTTCTCTATTTCTCTGGCTCTTTTTTCTCTCTCCTAAAACTCTCTCTTTATCATTATTGAACTCTTTCTTCCCTTCTCTTTTTTTCCCTCTTGTAATGAGTTAGTGTATGTACGTATTTCTTTTATAGGTGAATAAAAAAAGTTTCTTTTGTTGGAATTATTGAGTTTCCTCTTATTTGGGTATTGGACTTTTTATTTCAAAAATGCAAACAAAGTCATTTACATTGATGTGACTAGTATCTTATATTAAAAATATGGTCTCTTATTTGGGTATTGGACTTTTTATTTCAAAAATGCAAACAAAGTCATTTACATTGATGTGACTAGTATCTTATATTAAAAATATGGTCGTTGGAGGTTATTAAATCTATTAACTCCAATATGGCCGTTGGAGGCTATTAACTCCTGTATTAAAAATATGGCCGTTGGAGGCTATTAAATCTGTTTTAATAAAATGACCGTTGGATAGTTTGTCTTATATAAATAGCTTTCTATCTTCCATTTTACATACAGAAAAAAATTCCTCTCTCTTGTGTGCTTCTTCACAAAAATCATTTTTATTATTTTGGAGCAATTCTGAGCGCTCAAATATTCTTCCAATTCGAGTGCACGTTTGGAAGAAACTGATTGCTGAATCCTGGAGAGCATAGCGCTGAGACCTTGTGCATCGAGTCATTGACTCCGAGGGGCGGAATTGTTCTTAAGGACAGTGCAAATCATTGCATGCCTCAATCAGATTCATATCTGTATCCTTCATATTTTCTAACATCTTTTGCATTTAATTACAATAGTCTTAAATGGGGGTGATAGAAACTAAAGAAAGCAAAAATGAACATGCACATGATAGAGAGAGAATAGAGTTTAGCGTAGGAATTTTCATCGGAAAAGAAGTAATGAGAGTAAATACAGTAACTCTCAAGTGTTTTTATTTATGTATGTGTATTTACCGTGTTTGAAACATTTGTATCCAAAGGAAAAAATGTTTATGTTAACATGTAGTAATTATGTATCATATTAACTTAGTTTATATGCAAGTGTGTGTTAACACGTTATGAGTTATACGTAAAATGGGTAAAGTTCAACAATATTATTTGGGTAATAAATTTGGTATATTTGTGTTGGGTAAAAGTCTCACAATTAGGTGATTGACTAAAGTTACACGTAGGTTAGTATGTTAGGTAAAATACCAATCGAGCTTTAACACATGTCTAGAGTTGATTGGTTAAATCTAAAAATATGATGATATTTTACGAATTTTTAATAATGAAAATTCAGGTCTTGACACATCCAAAAGTGAAATTTCTTTTAAGATATTGATGATGCCGAAAATTGGTAAGAGAGGTTTAGAGAGAGACACAAGAGATTGTATATGGTTCGGCCCCGTTAATGAGGTGACCTACGTCCACGGTTGCGTCATTGCGCTTTCACTAGCAGATCACCGGTGGCGTTTGGTGAGCCAACAGAGTGGGTGGCACTACCAAAAAATCAACCGGATTTTATGCGTAACAGTGAGTTGTTTATATGCTATTCTTTGGAGTCAGAATGCGATCCCCTTTAATGGGGTCAGCGGCCTCTTTTATAGGTGCAAGAGACCATTCGTACATGGTAAGTCTGCAGATTAGGAAGCCTAATCCAATTACAACCGATTTACATGAATTTAGGTGGGTTTCCTAAGCTGTTTAGGAAACTACTTGCTCATTCCATCTAGTCTTCTAGTTGGGATAGGAAACTATCTGGTTACTCGCTGAGCAAGCAGCCATGCCTTCTGAGGGTGCGCCCATGAGGGGCCAGTCCGGAGTGAATGCCCGGGCTTCTGACCAAACTGGGCGGTTTTATACAACGGCTCGGGAGGATTGAATAGTAGGCCTGGATTTAAGGTGACTTGACTTCTCTTTGCTGAGGTGGTGAGGGTTGACTTTGACCGGATATTTTTGTACATATCAGCTGCCCCCTATTTTCAAAACTGATGGGATGCTTCATCAGATGAGGTTTGAAAATTAAGACTGCTTCCGAAAAACCGTTCAGGGACTGGCCCCGGGATACTACGCAGGGCACGACCGGTTAAGCTGGTCTTCCGGGATCTGGACTGAGCAGTGGCTATGTGGGGCTGGGACCGGCTTCTACCACATGTCAACTGGTCACTGGCCTAGTCAGGATCCAGTGAGGCTGGTACAAACGTAACCGAGCAGTCACGTTATAACCGGGCTGTCACATCCTGCATTTAATGCGCGCGCCTTTTAAGGCGACGTTTCACGTGCTCGAGGTGAGGGTTGGCAGGCAGTTTTGGTGAGAAAGCTTCTTGACCATTGGATCTGATATGATCGAGTCCATCCATGCTATGTATATAAGAAGCACTTGTCCATTTCAGCCATTCTTGATGCCAAGAGATAGAGATACCGAGTGGTTTGAGAGCAAAAAGTCCCCGGTCAAGCTTTTCGACCCTTTATTCCTGCGTTAATTTGTGTAAGTCTCTCACTCCCGAGTTTTAATTCGCTGCTCTTCCCTTTACCCTCTTTTCCTTGTCTTTTCCAAGTGAAGTTGGAGAGGACGGATCCATTAGGTTTCGAACGAGAATGGGATTTTTTCTTCTTAAGATTTTGTTCTTACTTTAGATCAGGCGGCACGTTAGACAGGTTGAACTGACCGGCCTACCCCGGGGTAGTTTTAACTGAGTGTCACCTTACTTTCAGGACCTTGTACTCCATATCCTTTAGATTGATAACCTTACCCTCTCTGTACCTCAGACTCAGAGTTCCTGGCCCATACCTAGGTCGTTATTTGATTCCTTGCCCAATCACCGAAACCCCAAGGATGTGTCACTTCGGTTTTGACTCGTCTTCTTGGTCGGAGGATGAGCGATCCGGGTCAGGGACGCCGGACACAAGTCTAAATCCACCCTCTGCGACCCCCTTTGATCACCATAGTGAGGGTAGAATCCCAATCCGTCTGTCGGACGATGAGTTAGACCAGAAGGCCCCCGTTACCTCCGTTTCCCTGGGTACGGGTGATGAAACACCTGGGGAACCCGACCCCGAGGTAGCCTTCACCAGTGAGTTCATCCAGTCCACCATGCGTGTTGAGGATCTCAGCTGCATTAGGGATAGGTATGGCATTCCTAACTACTACTCCCTGGCCGTGAATGCCAGCGGAGCCCAGATCTACCAGCGGGGTTTCACCACCCTATATGAGGACACCCTCATGGCTGGATTTTGCATTCCCCTCCATCCAGTCACTCGAGACGTCCTGATATACTTGGGAATCGCCCCGGGGCAATTGGCCCCGAACGGTTGGTGGTTTCTCGTGGGGTCCATCTCCCTTTGGCCCCAAGTTTTTAGGTATGAGCTTTCCGTTCAGGAGTTTTTCTGGACACACCGACCATTTCCCATATATGGGGAGGTCAGGTTCTTCTTTCTCGGGGCTCGGTAGGGGAGAAAAATCATAATAAATTGCCTGAGCAACAACAAGGGTTGAAAGAATAGATTCTTCCAAGTATCTACCCTTGGGCTCTATGAGCGGGCCTCGGGGATCCAAATGAAGACTTCCTGGGCGGGAGAATTGAGGGGTAAGTTAGTGCAATATCTTCCGTTCTCTTTCTTTGCTTCGATCCTGGAACAAACTGCATTATAATTTTCCTTACAGCGGGGTCAGCCAGCCTACCTAGTATTCCTGAGGAGTGCCAAGCCAGGATCAGGGGCTTGGCAAACTTGCC
Source organism: Hydrangea macrophylla (assembly GCA_033977485.1). Lineage (NCBI taxonomy): Eukaryota > Viridiplantae > Streptophyta > Magnoliopsida > Cornales > Hydrangeaceae > Hydrangea > Hydrangea macrophylla. The sequence continues at coordinate 113,169,122 of CM066983.1, read as the reverse complement.
AACAATCATCTGGAACGTGCTGACCCGGACGGGCGATTTCAAAGCGTCCTATGACCCGGCCGAGCCTGTCGAAGCTCTTGTCTTCCTACCCATACTTCCTGATAAGTACCCGGGCACACTTGGTCTCGTTTATATCTCATTGTCTCTACTGGTCACTGGCCGCCTTTCTTTCCTTTTTGCAAAAATGGCCCCCAAGTGAGATCTTGAACAGTTGAGGTCCAGGCAGGCCGCGGCCGCCACCTGGGTGGCAAATAGAGGATGAGAGAGGCCCACTGCAGAGGTCTCGGGCAGCAAACGCCCGCTAAGGTGAATCCAGCACGGGACTGCGAACCGCCCAAAATTCGTGGGGACTTCAACTCCCCGCATGGTTGTGGTGGAGACTTTCCCCCGAGCGCGAATACCGTCCGGGGTGCCGGTTGAGGAATCAGCAGTGATTAGGGAGAGGGTCAAATCCGCCCTTCTTCCCAACCAAGTAGAGACGTATGCAAATGTCTCCCGAGGCATTCCAGGGATGGCTATACAGCCTCTCCCACATGGTAAGCCCTGACGCCTCTGCCTATTCATTTTCACTACTTTTCTTTTATATACCCAGTTAACTGACCAGTTTTTAGGTTTCTTACAGGTCGGTTGCATGGCCATTGGGACTGAGTCCTTTCTGTCCTCTCTGGCCGGGAGGGCCACTGCTGCTAAAGCCACTCTGGCAGAGGAGCAAGCTACCTCGGAGGCCAGGGAAAATGCCCTGGCTCTAGAGAAGGATAAGGTAAAGGGCTTAGCCCTAAGCCTCGGGGCAGCCCATACGGAATTGGCGACTGCCCAGGTAGATCTGAAGGCATCCCGGGCCAATGCGACAGCTGCAGAGGCTCGGGCGAAGGCTGTAGCTGAGGCAACGGTGGCGGGGTCTACGGAGGAGGCTTTTGATGACGACTTCTTTCAAGGTTACGAGGACCTCAAGCAAAGGCTAGCCCGGGATCACTCCGAATGGGACATCTCGTCCTATGAGGGTATTGACTTAGACTACTAGGATCTTGGTCCTCCCGCTGTCGATGATACTACCGCTCTGGCCGGAGAAACTAATGACTCTGCCGCCTTGGCCAGAGTTGCTGATGGTTCCACTGCCTCTGGCGGTAGCCTGGTCCCGGGAGAAGGAGTCACCCTGGTAGGAGAGACCGGTGAGGCTGAAGACGTGGTCGAGATTGGCGACGCTTAGTCCCTGACTTGCCCTTTCTCTCATTGTTGTTTTTGTTTGCTTTTTTTGTATTTTTTTTGGGAGGCTACTACAACTGCCCCCCTAGGCAATGTACAGTTTTCCTTTGTTAATTAATGAAAAAGTCCATCGAGGCCATCCTTTGCACTAATTGTTTATTATTCTGCACTTGTATGCATGTTTGTGATTGCCAATACCTGACTGGTTGTTAGCCAATCTAAATCCCTGCCTTAGCAAAAGGTTTAGGACTATAACCTGTAGAGAATATTTGGTCTTTCAGGGACCTGTTATATAGGTCCCGCTCGGGTATAGTGTAGGCTTGTGACCTGTTAACTATTCAAGCAATTTCTCTGGGTACTGTAGGTACTTAGGAATGTTAGGTGTCCTAGAATTCCAAGTCCTATTAGTGCCCGGTGTGATTTCCTGTTTAGCCTGGTATTCCCCTGCCCCCCAAGCATTTGCTAAGGCATGCATATAGAGGGAGTGACCGTAGGAAACCGACCTGGAACGCGAGTGGTTGCAGGGTCCTTTTAGACTTGCTATCATCAGCCACCTAGGGGGATTGCCCCCCAGCATTGGTTGGACCTAAGCAAAGCCAATGCTCCGGGTTATGGACCCGAGGTCTTTTCGATGCCTGGGGTCTTACCCCAAGGTCTTTTGAGTTCCTGGGGTTTTACCCTGAGGTCTTTTGAGTGAGCAAATACGGAGAAGAGTTGTTCGACAGAAAAAGAAACTTTTATTACTTATATGAATAGAATTGCTCGGGCAGAGCTACATGGTTCCTAGCCAACATTATTTTCATACTTCACTGGAAATACTTGCGGAGATGCTGCACGTTCCAAGGGTGAGAGAGGTCATGTCCGTCCATAGTTTGTAACCAGTATGCTCCCAGTCAGTTGACTTGGGTGATCTTGTACAGTCCTTCTCAGTTCGGTCCTAATTTACCATAGCTTGAGACTTTTTTAGACTGGTATACCGCCTTTAGAATGAGATCCCCGACCTGGAAGCTCCGATGCCTGACTTTGCTATTGAAGTACCGGGAGACCCTCTGTTTGTAAGCTGCCACCTTTAGATATGCCTGGTCTGTTTTTTCTTCTACCAAGTTAAGCTCTGCTGTGAGGGCTTGCTCATTGCTCTGCTCGCTGAAATTTATCACCCGATACATATACAACCCAAGCTCCGTGGGGACTACCGCTTCCATGCCATAGGTTAGTGAGAATGGTGTCTCACTTATTGCCGCTCAGGGGGTAGTGCGGTAGGCCCACAGCAGGGTCGGTAATTCCTCCGCCCATGCCTCTTTGGTATTTTCAAGCCTTGTTTTAATAGATTGCAGAATAGTCCGGTTTGTCACCTCGACTTGGCCGTTGGCTTGAGGGTGCTCGGGAGAGGAGTAGTGATTTGATATCCTGTATCCCGAGCAGTTCTGCCTAAATACCGGGGTGTCAAACTGTCTGCCATTATCGCTGACCAGAACCCGTGGAATGCCGAACCTGCAGAGGATGTTTTTTTCAATGAAATTTTCTATCTTTTTCTCGGAAATTGTCGCCAAGGGCTCAGCCTCCGCCCACTTGGTGAAATACTCCACAACGATCATAGCAAACTTAACTTGTCCTTTTCCTATAGGGAGGGGACCGATAATGTCGATTCCCCATTGAGCGAACGGCCATGGACTGAGGATTGGTGTCTGAAGCTCTCCCAGTTGGTTGATCATCGAGGAGTATCTCTGTCACTTGTCGTACCTCTTTACATACTCTTGGGAATCCCGGACCATCGTTGGCCAGTAATAACCTTGCAAGGCTTTTCGCGAAATTGTCCGACCTCCAATGTGGTTTTCCCAAACTTCCTCGTGGATTTCATGCAACACCGCCGGAACTGGGCAGGGTGGACGCAATGAAGATAAGGGGTAGTAAACCCCCTCTTGTAGAGGATTCCATTAGCAACATGATATCTCACCACTCGGTACTTGACCCAGCGGGCTTCTTCCCTATCATCCGGCAGCGCGCCAGTTGTGAAGAATGTCGTGATCGGATCCATCCAGCTGTGGCCGAAGACGACCGGCTCCATGCCTTCCGAGTTGATCACACTTAGCTCGGATAAGTATTCTATCCTTATTCCGGGCAAGTCTGACTCAGAGGATGAGGCGAGGCGGGCTAACCGATCGGCCCTGGTGTTCTCTTCTCTCGGAATTTTTGTCATCGAGAAGCCCTTAAGCTTCTTCGAGACCATTCAGTCGAGGGCTAGGTAAGCTACCATGTTCTCTTCCCGGGCTTTGTATTCCTGATTAACTTGGTTGACCACGAGCTGGGAGTCGTTGTACCCTTGAACTTGTTGCATACCCATTGAAGTAACCAACTGTAATCCTACCAACAAGGCTTCATACTCGGCCTCGTTGTTAGAGGCACAGAATCCGAACCTCAGCGCATACTCAAATTGGATTCCGTCTGGAGTAGTCAGGATGATCCCTGCCCCGCTTCCCTGATAGTTGGAAGACTCGTCCACCTATAGTACCCAGGTCAGGACATTTGACTGTAGGTCGGGCGGTAGGTCGGGAGGGATGAGCTCTTCAACTGGGTCCTTTGGGTATGTGAACTCCACAAGAAAGTATGTCACAACCTGTCCTTTGATCGCCGTGCGGGGTCTGTAGGTTACTTTAAATTCTTCCAACTCCAAGGCCCACTTGACGAGCCTTACGGATGTTTCAGGCTTACTCAGGATCTGGCGGAGAGGTTGATCTGTGAGGACTACGATTATGTGGGCCTGGAAATACGGGTGAAGTCTCCGGGCAGAAGTCACGAGGGCAAAGGCGAGCTTTTCTATGCGGGAGTATTTGCTTTCCGCACCTTGTAGTGCCATGTTGGTGTAGTAGACCGGGAATCGTACCCCGTGTTCTTCTTGGATGAGAGCTGAGCTGAGTGCTGAGGGGGACACTGCTAAATATAAGAACAATTCCTCATTTGGCACGGGTGTTGAGAGTAAAGGGGGTGATGCCAGGTACTTCTTGAGTTCCTTAAATGCCTCCTCGCACTCTTCCGACCACTGAAAGGCCTTACGGAGGATTTTGAAGAATGGGAGACACCGGTCGGTAGCTCGGGAGACAAATCTGTTCAATGCAGCGACCCGCCCGGCCAAACTCTGAACTTCTTTGGTCGATCTGGGTGACTGCATGTTGATGATGGCCTGAATTTTCTCGGGATTTGCCTCAATACCCCGTTGACAAACACTGAATATTGCACATTTATGTGCCAATATAATAGACATTGTGCTCATTTAATTCCCCAAATTCCTAGTTTTATATGCTTATTTGAATTAATATAATTTAATAGTGATGTCACTCAAATGTGTGTAAAAATGTATTTTTACATATTTTATATGTTTAGGTAAAAATGAAGTGAAATAAAGGAAGAAAAGAAGTAGCAACCACACCATGGTATATTCATTTGTTAGTCAAAGATGAATAGTAATGAATAGTAACCAAACAGTAACAATTACTTTGTGGTAGGCAAACAAACAAACAAAAAAAAACGGAGGAAACATCCAAGGTTAAGCTTGAATGTTAAATATGTTATGTTTTGTTTATTATTTTTTTTTATTCCTTTTTGCTCCTCTTTCTCTCTCTCTCTTTTCAACATAGGTGTCAGAGGAGCTGAAGAAATTGGGGTGAAGAAAATCAAGGCGCAGCAAAAAAAATTTGCAAATCGTGTGTCAATAGTGATGAAAGCAGTGACGAATCTATCACAAAAATTTGTCTATAAATTGAGCAGAAGCTAAAGGAAAGGGGAGAGCCTACAACTACAACCAACAGCTTCACAATCACTGTTAGGGAGAGAATAGTTTAGGGGAGGTTATCATGTGAGGACTTCGTATTGTCCCTAGAAATAGGAAACTTTAGTTTTTTCTTTGCCTTTTCTAGTTCTAGTAGTTGTAAAAATTTACTTTTATGTAATTGATGATTTCATGTTTAAAAAAAATATGTAGCAAGACTTTGTGTACTGTGTTTCTTAAATTAAAATATTTGTTTTCTTGTCGAACCTTTGTCACTTTGTAGTAGTAAAAATAGTCCTATTTAAATTTAGATTTAATATTTTTAGTCTAGTAGTACTTATAGTTGTCCCCTAAAATAGTTTGAAACCATAAATATTCAGTTTTTATAGCAATATTTTTATTCACTAAAAGACAGATTTTGCAAGCAAATGCCAAATTTCTTAGCCACGTAGTTGTTATAATCACCTACTAAAGTCCCAAGCACACCATATCCATATCTCACTCCCAAATTAGATTAGGATTTGATTTGACCTTATTTGTGTTCTTAGAGTTCAACCACTGTGACCTCACAAGAATTCAAAGTCAAAGGTTTAGTATTTTATTATTAATTTAGTATTTCCATTTGTTTATGTTTTATTAGCCTAGTTGTACTAAACTTTGCTATTTTGCAGATTCCACAAATTCAATCCCAACTCATGTTAAGTGAGGAAAAAAATATATTAATATTATATTTCACCCTTACCTTAGTTTTATAACTTTAGTTTTAATTAGAAAGTCACTGTTTACATCAATTTAATCTTTCTTTAAAAGATTATTTGGAAAACAGTTTCAATTTCAAAATGGTAGGCTAAAACTTTAATTGGGGATATGCAATAAAAACTTAAAAACCACAGCTTCTGTGCACTAATCATAAATGGGCAAATTTATCTAGATGGGTTTTTTTTCCATTTATGGCTAAAAATATCTATGCATCTATAGTTTATGACCATTTAACATATTTATATACTATGGCTATATTGAGCTCAAAAGATTACATATTTTAAATAAGAATATAATTATGTGGATTATCAAACTATGCCTTTTTGTCATAAAAAACACCTAGCATATTCAAACAACTTATATGACAAAATTTATATTTCAAATATGTGTTTATATATATTTCTATCCACTAATGGATAGACAATTGTGTAGTGGCAGAATGGTGGGGATTGGACGCCGAATAACCCACGTCTGTGGCGGGTCACGGTTCGAACCTGGCTACTGCCCAATTTCCTTTTTATTTTTCTTTAAACCAAATGACGTCGTTTCATATCAAACCTGACACACTTGATATGACCCTGACTAGTGAAAGTTTATTTTTAAATAAAGAATGACTCTGCGGTCTTAAATGCCAAATGCTTTTCAAATGCACAAAAGTTGGGGGATCTAGTGTTGGTTTGCATATTCCCAACTCATTAAATTATTTCTTCCAACTTAATTAATATTTCCTATTTTTAATAATTTTGCTTAAATTTTTGTATTATTTCTATCTTTCGCTATTATTAAATCCAAAAAGTATATCTCACAAAAATTTAGCATTTGTTCATTTTTCTTCTTTTCTTACTAGTATCTTAGTAAAATTTATTTTGCACTGTTAAAATCTTTATCGTAAGCTACTTAGAAAAAATAGCTTTTAAATAGTTTATTGCAAAAATATAAAAACTGATAGTTTAGTAAAACCCCACAAAAATCAATCATCTTATATTTTCTTTTTGTGACAAAATAGTTATTGCCTATCTTTATTTCCCGTTCCCTGTGGGTTCGACCTGGACTTCCAGAACTTTATTACTTGTACGATCACCTTCACTTTGGTGTGATAAGAAAACGCGTCAATAGGATGTCATCACCCGTCTGCTGACTAAGTGTCCCAGGAACTTCCCGGACGAGACGCCAAACGAGTACTTGGCCGGGTTCAACCTCATCCCGAACTTTCTTAAAATGCTGAAGGCCCCGGCCAGATGCTCGAGGTGGTTGAACTCGTCCCGACTTTTAACCAAAAGATCGTCAACGTAGACCTCCATGGACTTCCCGATCAGATCCTTGAACATGTGATTAACCAGGCGTTGATAGGTTGCCCCCGCATTTTTGAGGCCGAAGGGCATCACCTTGTAGCAGTACGTTCCTTGATCTGTGATGAAGGAAGTCTTCTCCTCATCCCCGGGATACATGTTGATCTGATCGTATCCCAAGTAGGCATCCATGAACGAGAGGAGTGTGTGACCGGCTGTGGAGTCCACAAGGAGGTCTATCCTAGGGAATGGGTAGCAGTCCTTGGGGCATGCCTTGTTCAGGTTGGTGAAATCCACGCACATTCTCCACTTCCCGTTCCTTTTCTTGACTAGAACCACATTAGCTAGCCAGTCGGGATAATGGACCGTTCGGATGGAATTCGCCTTTAGGAGCTTCTCGACCTCTTCACATACCGCCGCTTGCCTTTCGGCTGCCATACCCTATCTTTTTTGTTTGATCGACCAGGAGTCCGGGTTGATGTTAAGACAATGAGACATGACCCGAGGATCTATCCCCGGCATGTCTTCATGGCTCCAAGCGAAGACATCCTGGTTCTAATGCAGGAATCGGATCAACTTCTCCTTGAGACCCGACTCCAAGAAATTCCTAATGCTAACAAACCGGTCGGGAAACCTCGGATCCAGCACCACTTGTTCCAGTTGTTCCACCGGACCTACTCTATCTCTTTGATCCCTTGGGTTCATTTCCTGAATGTTCAATGTTTTAGTGATGGCCTCTCTGCGTAAGGAGCTGATGTAGCAGCTCTGAGCGGTCGCTTGATCTCCCTGCAAGCTGCCAGGTCCCTAGGGGTTAGAAACTTGACCACCAGGTTGTACGTTGACACAATCACCTTGGTTTTGTTGAGAGTTGGTCTCCCGAGGATGGCCAGGTCCCTAGGGGTTAGAAACTTGACCACCAGATGTTTGTTGGGGATAAGTCCCCATAAAAATCGGGAGCTCTATGATACCGATCAGTTGTGTGCTGGACCCGTTGAAACCTACCAGGGGAGTGGCCACTAGTCGGAGCCGATCCCTGGATATCCCGAGCTGATCGAATGCTAAGGCGAACATGATATCAGAGGAGTTGCCTGTGTCCACCAACACCCTTTTAACCATATAGTTTGCCACGAAGAGCGTCACCACCAGCGAATCATCATGGGGGCAATGCTGGTCTAGCATCTCCTCGGATGAGAATGTTAATACGTCGGTCGGGGGGAGCCAGTGGAGTGGACATGCCATACATTTGATCGGGATGCCCTAGCATGCCTCTTCTTGGTCGACTGTGAGTCCCCTCCTCCCAAAGTTCCACCGGAGATTACATTGATTTGCCCAAAGGGTCGCGACTGCTCGGGAGCCCGGGGGTCTTGCCGAGGTCGTCTATCTGCCGCCACGAACTCGACTAGATGGCCCCACTCAATCAGCTTTTCATTGGCGATTGATATGATGTCAATCGATTGGTATGTGTATGACTTGGGTTTACTCCTTTTTGTATTCCAGTAACTTTTTGTTTCAGAAACTAAGCCCAATTCGATCTTTCTAGTTCAAATTGCAATCTGATTTTGAAATAAGAGTACTTTCGATTAATTAAGTCAGTGAACACCCATAACAAACACATTAAATATCTCATACTCAATTTGTTAGTTATTGTTCATGGTTTTAATTAACTTTTTATTTCAGTCCTTCATAAATAAGCTAGGTAATCAAACCACTAAGTATGCAAGATTCACATACTTAGTGTCTAGAATGCTTAACTTAATCATTTTCGAAATAAGGAATACTCTAAGGATAAAACCCCAACTGTTCGTTTTGTTAAAATCATGGTAGTGGCTGGTACTTTGTGGATTCACATGCTCCCAACTCTTTTCATATTTGATTTTTATCACAGTTTGTAATTCGATTAATTTAAGTTATTGCTTTACTTTATTTTGTTTCTTTCTTGTGCTCTATAGGACTGTTATAACTCTCCCCCATTTAGAAGAAATTATCTTTTATTTTATTTTAGGATTCAATCTAGAGATCTCTGCCTTAATCTTCCGTCCTTTGGGATTCGACCCGGTCTTGACACGACTGGAATTGTGTTCTCTGAAGAGTACGTCCAAGTGTAGACGGTCGCGTCGCGTTAAAAACCGGTAAGACCGGGTCGAATCCCAAAGGACGGAAGATTAAGGCAGAGATCTCTAGATTGAATCCTAAAATAAAATAAAAGATGATTTCTTCTAAATGGGGGAGAGTTATAACAGTCCTATAGAGCACAAGAAATAAACAAAATAAAGTAAAGCAATAACTTAAATTAATCGAATTACAAACTGTGATAAAAATCAAATATGAAAAGAGTTGGGAGCATGTGAATCCACAAAGTACCAGCCACTACCATGATTTTAACAAAACGAACAGTTGGGGTTTTATCCTTAGAGTATTCCTTATTTCGAAAATGATTAAGTTAAGCATTCTAGACACTAAGTATGTGAATCTTGCATACTTAGTGGTTTGATTACCTAGCTTATTTATGAAGGACTGAAATAAAAAGTTAATTAAAACCATGAACAATAACTAACAAATTGAGTATGAGATATTTAATGTGTTTGTTATGGGTGTTCACTGACTTAATTAATCGAAAGTACTCTTATTTCAAAATCAGATTGCAATTTGAACTAGAAAGATCGAATTGGGCTTAGTTTCTGAAACAAAAAGTTACTGGAATACAAAAAGGAGTAAACCCAAGTCATACACATACCAATCGATTGACATCATATCAATCGATTGATATGAAATGGCTTTCAATCGATTGACATTTAGTTCAATCGATTGACTTAGAATCAATGTCAATCGATTGAACTCTGTATTCAATCGATTGACATCGACTCTTTTACAGAATCATGGCAGAGGGCTGGGAACAATGTTTCTTCACATTATTCCCAACCTGGATCTACTCAGACATGTTTAATCTCATGAAAACAGAAATATTTCGAAGGAAATTATAATCTAAAGGCATGGTTTAAACTTGCAACACAATAAATTTTCAAAAAAAAAATGAAATTCAAATTAAACCAAGGTATTTTGCAAGTACTCAAGCAACATAACAAAAAGGAAAATGGAAATAAACCTGAATTTAAACTGAATTCAAAAATAAGAATCCTCCTACTTGAGCTTTAGTTTAATCCGAAAATAACCATGGAACTCCTACAACACAATACAAAAATGAGCTAACCCCTTTGCCCTCTACACTCTCCTGTATATATAATGTCAGAAAAATAAGCTAGAGGCGTCCAGGTTCATTCCATAACGGCTGGTCGTCGCCTGATTGCTGAAATCTTGCGCCATTAAAACAGACTGTTTCCAGTTTAAGTCAATCGATTGACAAAGATGTCAATCGATTGATAAAGATGTCAATCGATTGACAAATAGTTCAATCGATTGGTAAGGAAAATATGTCAATCGATTGGTAAGGAAAATATGTCAATCGATTGATACTATGTCAATCGATTGGTATCAAGACTTCATCAATTTGTTTCTGGAGTTATTCCTTTCAACTTGTTATTCCTTTTAACTTCAGAACCTGCACTCAAAGAGCTAAACACAACAACATACCACGAGAAATACGTCATTGTGTAAAGAAACAAATTAAACACAAGTGTAGGTAATACTAGAGAAATGAGGTTATATCCAGTCAGTTTTTACTCCTTATCGAGCTAATATTAAGCTAATATCAGCTCTCATCAGCGATCTTGAGCTTAAAGCAATCCTCAGTGTCATGTCTGTGGTCTTTGTGGAAGCGGCAAAACTTATCGCGGTTTCTCTTATCGGGCGGGCTTTTCAGCTTTGCCGGCTCCTGGAGGAGCCGTCGGGTCTCGACGGCGGCCATAACCTCATGAATAGACTGGGAAAGGGGTGTGAACTTGACCGGGGGCTGATCCCGACCACTTTTAGGCAATCTTGTTTTATCTTCTTTCCCGAGCCCTTCTCTGAGGCATCGCGCTTCACCTTTGATCCCGATGACTCATCTTCTACCAAACTAGCGCGCTTGGCCTTGAGGAATTCCTTGGTGTTGATGTACTTTCTGACCCTCTCTGAGAGCTCCATCAAGGTTGCAGATCGATCACGGTGAAACGACGTGGAAACCTTGGTGTGTTGAACTCCCGAACAGAAGGCCATGATTGCAGCCAATTCATTTAGATTACGGATCTGGAGCTTCTGTTGGTTGAAACGGTCCACATACTCCCTTAGGGATTCCCTTTTTCGCTGCTTGACGGTCAGAAGCTGGGTGTCCGGTTGTGACCGGTCGAGCATCCCCACAAATTGGTTGATGAAGAGCTTGCTCAACATCTTGAAGTTATCAACCGTTCGAGATTTCAGATTTTAATTCCACTGCGCGGCTGGTCCTTTAAGAGTGCTAGGAAAGGCCAGGCACAATAACTCATCGACCGTGGTAATCAGCGTCATTTGAGCTTTGTATGTGCGGACATGGTCCACTGGACTCCCTGAACCATCATATGAGCTAAGATGTGGTGGCTTGAATTTCTGTGGGATGGAGAATCTCGTTATCTAGGCAGTATAGGGCCACTCGGTCTCTGTGTTGGTGAGATCCTGGCCAGATTTGCGATTCAACCTTTTGATTTGCTATTACAAGTCCTCGATCTGGGCCTTTACATCTCACCCGATTCTCCTCTCCATATCCGAGCGGTACGTCGGGTCTGATGATGAGGCCTCCTCCTTGAAGTGCGTCATCCTTGGGGATAGAACCCGGCTCCAACTCTGGGTAATCATGTGCCTAAGATCTCCCCGACTCCTGACCGGAGGGTCTTTGGCCGATTCCCGGGCCTTTTGTCCTGATTTCTCCCTTATGGCGGTGCGTCGTTTGTTGATAATATCTCTAGCATCTTCCAACCAACGAGGATTGGTCCGAGCTCGCCGTCTGGTACGCCTGGGCGCTCTGCTACGGTCACCATCCCTGACGCATTCCTAATCCGACGGGGACACCGGCGCAGAGTGGGTATGGTTCTAGACTCGTGCGGGCTTCCAACCGGGGACGCGTTTTCCAGGCTAGCTCTCGGATTGAGGACACTTCTCATGTAGGGCCAACAGCGCTTCAATCTGCTACTGGGTTTGCTGCTGGCCTTCCAAAAGTTACGCGAGCACCGCTGTTACTTGCTCAGAGGTCATGGAGGTGGCCTGCTGCTCGAGTTGCAAGTTCTCCTGACTGGCCTGAGCGGTATTCTTCTTACTCGTCTTCGGTGGCATGTTGATCAGTGAAGAAATATGTTGGTGAAAAACTTACCGTTTCCCACAGAAGGCGCCAAACTGATGATGCCGAAAAATTGGTAAGAGAGGTTTAGAGAGAGACACAAGAGATTGTATGTGGTTCGACCCCGTGAATGAGATTACCTATGTCCACGGTTGCGTCAGTGCGCTTTCATTAGCAGATCACCGGTGGCGTTTGGTGAGCCAACAGAGTGGGTGGCTGTAATACTCGTACCCAGAAAATGGAAGTAATATTTATTTTTCATGCATTAAGTAATATAATTAATTGCATGTGATATTTGGGTAAGTTCCAGTTATCCCAATGTGATAAGTGCTTGATAAAGGGCACAGTTTGATAGATATGACGTGGGACCCACTGGAGGTCCAGATTAGATAAAGTGTATTTAGTTGCATTTATGTGATTAAATGAATAATTGTGTAATTATTTTGAATATTTTATTGCTAATTATGACCATTTATGGTACCAGTTTGGGTACCTTAGTGAGAGTGAATAGGGACATGATCCATAACTAGTAGGTTAATTAGCAACTTCATAAAATATTTGGGACCACTTTTGGGACCCATACGTGACATAAACACATACTCACTTAGACATTTGATAGTTAATATAAAGTTTAGGGGGTTTCTTAATAGACTTTAGAAAGTAGTGGGGGTGTAAATGGGAATAAAGGAAAGTGGGTATGAGATATACATCTCAAAGCCCTTTTGTCATCTTGTAATACATCAAAAAAAAAAAAGAATAAGTAACAGAGAGTCTGCTCTCGCAGACGAGGAAAAAGAAAAAAGGGTTTCGCGTCATTTTGTCGTCGTCGCTTCGCCGTGTGACCTCTATTTCGCGAATCGAAGCCATATTCGGACTCGTGAAGGTGAAAGGATTATTTCTATGTCTTTCTTTTTCAATTTCGGTAATGTTTTTCCGCGACCCATTTTAAGGGGTGATACATATATGTGATATATATATATGTAGGAATATCATTGGGAGTATCTAGAGCTAGTTTTGCAAAGGAGTTTGGGATTTCTAGGCTTATTTAGGACTGATTCGTGAGGTGAGTGTCCTAATCCCAAAATTGGATATTTAATGTTATTTATTTGTTATTAAATGCTTTTAAATGCTTAATTATTGGTTAAGTAGAAAAGCATGTGATTAGTTTGTATTTGACATGTCTAAAATGTTGAAATTGCCATGTTAACTTGTTGAACTGCGTATGTGCTTATTTGGGTTAAAGGGTCTCAAGTGATAATCACCATTAGTTAGCCCATATATAAGGGACATAGAGATGTTGAAATCCTCAAAGAAAAGGGGATAGTGGTGACGACCACAAGAATGAATTGACTACGGTCACATGAATGAGTGTGATTTCGCTATATGCGACAGAAAAAGTGAGAATGGCCCAGAATCAAGGGTCCAGAACGATGGTGGTTGATTACTTAACACGCATGCGACCATTTATTATTGTGATTTCATAATTGGTAGTATGATTCATTAAATACTCCAATTGCATGATTAGTACCACGTACTCACTAAGCGAAAGCTTATTCAATTTTTGTGGCTAATGACCACACAGGTTCGGACGAATATCACAGTGAGAAGCGTTGAACTGTGGGTGATCGGGAGAGAACATATCCTATTTATACTCTTTAACTTGCGTTAGTTAGTACCTTTTTATCCTGTTTTTGTATAGTTTTACTTCGTTTTCTATTTTCTGACAGGTTTTGGAAGAAAACAAGGAGATCTGGTTAAATAGGGTGAAAAAGCAGGAAGAAAGAAGCAAGAAAAACCACATCGCGCGCGCGACCCGCTCGCGCGGAAGCCCAGGAAATCGCTCGCGCGATCCGCTCGCGCGAGGTCCCCATATCGCGCTCGCACGGCCCGCTGCGCAACCTGTGTAAAAATGGAACTTGCGTATTTCAGTATACTAATGATTCCTACGCAAACGAAACTGCCTAATTGTGTCCAGATTGTAAAATATAGGAGTTCTAGTGCAATTCGGGTTAGGAAAGCTTCCAAAACTTGCCTAAAATCTATATATACCCTACTCTACTTCAATTTAGGGGTGGGGGAAAATAACATACACACAATATACAACCATACTTCCAGCCGTTGAAGAGGGGAAAGCAAGGAGAAGAAGAAAAAGACCAAGGATTTCCATGGCCTCCTCCATCAACTACTTGCCATCTACTACTTCTATGGACAACTAGACTCTAGATCTAGGGTTTCAATGAAACCCTAGCCAAGTAATAGGGTTTTATTTATGTTTTTATTTTAGTTTTATTATGTATGGATGACAGTTACATGTTCCGAGGATTTTTATAAATAAATCGTGCTTCTATTGATTAAAATCATTACTTTCAAAGTTTATTCTTGTCTTAGATCTATTTTGACTGTGATGTGCTCAATGATCTATATTTGCTGTGCTTGTTTAGATTATTTACATGTAATGGTGCTTAAATTGAATTGTGCTATCAAGTATCTGAATAGTCCATGCCTAGATTAGACGGATTATACCACAACCCTAGTTTAGTGTGGGATAATTCGTGCTAACCGAAGATGGATTATGTTGGTGCTTGAACCATAGTTATTCTCTTGACGGAGGAATTAGGCTTGTAGCTATAATTTCCCATTATCATCCAACTTAATAAGCTAAAGTAATTCATAAATACCTTTATTATGAAGTTAGTGGTGGATTTGCAATCCTAGGTTCCTTAAACATATTTATAAAAACAAGTATTTAATTTTTTTCATAATTTAGATTTACTTTTATTGTTATTAGTTTAATTCAAATTAAATCAAAATCTATTTTTCTTAAATTAGATAAATTTAGGTTTTAAAATTAAAGCGCGGTAGTTAATCAATCTCTGTGGGTTCGACCTTTACTTCCACACTGCAAATCTTTTGAAAGTAAAGCATAAGTTAAGCATACTTTTATATCTTGATACTGACAACATCAGTGGGGGTTCTGGAATAGCTCAAGATTAATAGTTTTTGTTTAATATGTTCATATGTAAATGAGTTTAGATGAGTAATTATATTCTTAGTGCTTGGTTTTTTTAGATCAGTTTATGTTTTGGTTTTATATTAAATCTTTGTAATATAAATTGTGGATTGAATTTTTGAAAGTATTTTCCCAAGTGTTTTGGTGATATTTTGGTCTTTCAATTCTTGTTTAACAAGGGAAAAATGGTGTTGTAATAGGGGGAACTCTGTCCAAGTACCATTCGATGGTTTGAAAACTTTATTTTATTTCTTTTTATTATTTTATTTGATAAAAAATTATTTTACCCCTGGTATTTCACTTTAAAATGTTATTTTTGGAACGTTAAAAATGATTGTTTGGTTTGTTGGCTTGTTACACGTGTCCTAGCCCACGGGGGTGGGTTGGGGTGTGACAATTTTTGGTATCAGAACAATAAGTTAGAGCCTTGAGTACGAGTAACGACGTGTGAGTGTGCACACAATGACACGTAGTTATACGATCATGCATCCATGTTTATTTAGCATGCTTTAAAATGTTATTTAGCATGCATTGTAATTTATTTAAAAGTAACATGTATGTATATACTTTGTTGTGGGTGCCAAGCAAGGATGTCTGGAGGTGAGAACCCATCTTCGGCCCGTATGGACAGAATTGAAATAGTTATGGAAAAGTTGGTAAAAGTGGCTGAAACTCAAGTTACCGAGGAAGGACCGAGCTCGTCAAATCCAGAACAAAGAACAGAATCAACAACTATTGCCATGTTCTACAAGCAAAAGCTAGGGCAATTTAAAGGAGAGCCTGATTCGATGAAGAATGACCATTGGTTGACCGATATGAAGAGAATTTTTCGTGCTTTTCCATGTACAGAGAAATAGAAAGTCTTATTTGCCTCAGATACTCTGAAAGAAGAAGCACAAAATTGGTGGACATCAGTACTAAGGCAAGGAGCACCATCTACCTAGAATGGGTTTATCGAGGAGTTCTCAAAGCAATATATTCCTCGATCATTTAGTGAACAGAAGGCCCGAGAATTTTCTCATCTCAGTCAAGGTAATATGACCGTTAGGGACTACGCAGCTCAGTTTACAAGTTTGGCCAGATTTGCAATGGATTTTATTCCGAACGAGTTTATTCAGGCAAGACGATTCGAAGAAGGACTTCGTGATAAAATTAGGGGAAAAGTAGATACACACCGACTATCGATGTATTCAGAAGTGTTAGATGTGGCTTTAATTGCTGAACGAGGTGTATTGTCATCTGGGAAAAGTCAACAATTTAAGAGGCCGGGAGGTAGTCAATTCCAGGGACAGGGCAGTTCCAAGAGACAGAGTTTGAGGAGTTCATCGGGAAGTGGAAGCAACAAGCCCAGATGTCAGACTTGTGGTAAGTATCATTGGACAGTGTGCAATTTATCTCCTACCATTTGCAACAATTGTCGACGACCCGGACACGTGACAAGAGATTGTCCTAATCTATCAAGGCAAAATACACCAAGACAAGGTATTACTTTGAGGCAAATTATCGATGATAGCCGAATAAGGTGTTTCGCTTGTGGTAATATGGGGTATCGGGAACGTGATTGTCCCAAGAAAGGACCTGGGAGTTTTAGCTCATCTGTGGGAAGTACACCAAGTCAGAGGCCACCTCAACAATAATCTCAAAGTAGGGAGCAACGACAAGGGAGGTACTTCCAGCTCAAGCCTAGAGAGACCATTGCCGCTGACACTGTGGTTTCAGGTATACTTTCTATTTGTTCACAACCTGCTAGAGTATTGTTGGATTCAGGATCAACTCACTCTTTTGTTTCACACCCATTTGCTAACTATTTGGATAAGCCCTTAGAACTACTAGATTTTGATTTGTCTGTTTCACTTCCATTGGGAGCTCCACTAGTAAGTTCGGGTGTCTTTAAAGCTTGTGGGATTGATGTGAATGGTAGAGGTTTGACTGTTGACTTAGTGCCATTGATTATTCAACATTTTGATGTCATTTTGGGGATGGACTGGTTATCTGCAAATCACGCCATTATCGATTGTAAAAATAAAAGAGTAACATTTCGATTGCCCAATCAGGACGTATTTTGTTTCCAAGAGACAGGTGTAGCATCGCCGCCTTATATAGTGTCAACTGTCAGAGCTTGCCGTTTGTCGAAAAAGGGATGTCGGGAATTCTTGTGTAGTATACTTGACACTAGAAGTACTGAACTGAAATTAGAGGATATGTCAGTAGTGAAAGAATTTCCAGATGTCTTTCCAGAAGATTTACCTAGTGTGTTGATTGAGAGGGAAATTGAGTTTGGGATAGATGTGATGCCAGGAACTCAACCAATTTCACGGGCACCGTACAGAATGGTTCCAGTGGAGTTGAAGGAGTTAAAGACTCAATTGCAAGATTTACTAGATAAGGGGTTCATTCGGCCTAGTGTATCACCGTGGGGAGCACCGATTTTGTTTGTTAAGAAGAAGGACGGAACAATGAGAATGTGTATTGATTATCAAGAAATCAACAAGATGACTATAAAGAACAAGTATTCGTTGCCGCGTATTGATGATTTGTTTGATCAGTTGTAAGGGGCACAAGTCTTTTCTAAGATTGACTTGAGATCTGGGTATCACCAATTGAAGGTAAAAGCTGAATATGTTGAGAAGACAGCTTTCAGGACTCGGTACAGACACTACAAATTTTTTGTCATGCCATTTGGGGCTACGAATGCGCCAGTCGCTTTTATGGACTTGATGAATCGGGTGTTCAAGACCTATCTTGATGAGTTTGTGATAATATTCATTGATGATATTTTAATATATTCCAGAAGCCCAGAGGAACACGAACGACACTTGAGATTGGTTTTGCAACGACTTAGAGAAAAATAACTATTTGGGAAGTTGAAGAAAAGTGAATTCTGGTTGACAAATGTTACTTTTCTTGGACACGTGATCTCTAAGGATGGTGTCTCTGTGGACCCAGAGAAGATAGAAGTTGTTAAGAATTGGTCGAGGCCGACAAATGTTTCTGAAATTCAAAGCTTCTTAGGGTTAGCTGGTTACTACAGAAGGTTCGTCCAAGACTTTTCTAGAATCACGACTCCGATGACTCAATTAATGAGGAAGGATGTACCATTTGTGTAGAATAAAGACTGTGAAGACTGTTTTCAGAAGTTGAAAGATAAGTTGACATCAGCGTCGATATTAGCTATTCCGTTAGGTACTGGAGGTTTTAGTATATACAGTGATGCTTCTCATCAGGGTCTGGGATGTGTTCTAATGCAAGAGGGTAAAGTTATAACCTATGCTTCAAGGCAGTTGAGGACACACGAGAAGAATTATCTGACTCATGATCTAGAATTGGCAGCGGTGATCTTTGCATTAAAGATTTAGCATCACTACTTGTACGGGGAAACGTGTGAGATATTCACCAATCACAAGAGTCTAAAATATTTGTTTACCTAGAGAGAACTGAGTATACGACAGAGAAGATGGCTTAAATTGATAAAAGACTATGATTTAAAGATTCAATACCATCCAGGTAAAGCTAACGTGGTTGCCAATGTGTTAAGTCAAAAGTCATCAGAAAATTTGGTTTATTCTTTAACAGCTCAAGAAACGTTGGTAAAAGAATTTGAACAGCTAGAATTGGAAGTAATTCCAGAATCCAAGGTAGTTTAATGGCGGGCATCATGGCCCAACCGAGCTTGATTGAAGAAATCAAGGCAAGTCAACTCATGGATCCAAATTTTAAGAAAATAGTTAAAGAATTACCTGAGGGTAGACTCCCGGAATTCAATTTTCAGAATAATGTATTGAGGTATACTAATCGATTATGTGTTCCGAACATTCAAGAGTTGAAAGATAGAATCATGGAAGAGGCTCACAATACAAGATATTCTATACATCCAAGGAGTACCAAGATGTATAGGGGTTTGCGGGAAGTGTATTGGTGGAGTGGTATGAAACGAGAAGTCGCCGAGTTTGTGGCCAAGTGTACGACTTGTCAACAAGTAAAATTGGAACATCAACGACCCGCTGGTGAATTACAATAGTTGGAAATACCATAATGGAAATGGGAGCATATCACGATGGACTTTGTATCAGGTTTGCCACGGTCTCCTAAGTCTAATGATAGTATTTGGGTGATCGTTGGCCGATTGACTAAATCAGTTCATTTCTTGCCAATCAAGACTCATGATCCGACAAAGTTAGCAGAGCTTTATGTCAAAGAAGTTATCAGGCTACACGGGGCACCGGTATCCATTGTGTCAGATCGAGACACACGATTTGTGTTAAGGTTTTGGGAAGGTTTGCAAAAGGCAATGGGGACAACTTTGCACTTTAGCACAGCATTTCATCCTCAGACAGACGGCCAATCCGAGCGAGTTATTCAAATTCTGGAAGATATGCTTCGAGGTTGTGTTATGGATTTTAAATTAGATTGGGAGACCCACTTGCCATTGGTAGAATTCTCTTACAATAATAGCTTGCAAACGAGTATTGGTATGGCGCCTTACGAGGCATTGTATGACAAAAGTCTAGATCATCGTTGTGTTGGACAGAAGTTGGGAAAAAGCAACTTATAGGGCCTGAAATTGTGCAAATCGCTACCGACAAAATCAAATTAGTTAAACAACGGCTACAAATAGAGCAGAGTCGTTACAAAAGCTACGCGGATACAGGTAGAAGACCGTTGGAATTCGAGGTAGGTGATTATGTTTACTTGAAAGTATCACCATTGAAAGGCATCACATGGTTTGGTAAGCGAGGCAAGTTAAGTCCGAGGTTTGTAGGGCCTTATCTGATATTAAATAGAGTTGGTCCAGTTGCATATCGGTTGGAATTGCCACAAGAGTTGGTTAATGTTCATAATGTGTTTCACGTTTCTATGTTAAGACGTTGTCTATCAAATTCAAGTCACCGTATCACTCCGGAACCGTTGATGGTTCGAGAAGACTTGACTTATGTTGAACATCCAGTTCGAATCCTAGATAGGAAGGATCATGTGCTCAGAACTAAAGTTATTCCTCTAGTTATGGTGTTATGGCGTAATCATTCAATTGAGGAGGCAACCTGGGAACGTGAAGACGAGATTTGAGAGAAATATCCTCACCTATTTGATTTTTGAGGTAAGAAAAGTTTGGGGACAAACTTTCTAAAAGGGAGGGAAAGATGTAATACCCGTATCCAGAAAATGGAAGTAATATTTATTTTTCATGCATTAAGTAGTATAATTAATTGCATGTGATATTTGGGTAAGTTCCAGTTACCCCAATGTGATAAGTGCTTGATAAAGGGCACAGTTTGATAGATATGATGTGGGACACACGGGAGGTCCAGATTAGATAAATTGTATTTAGTTGCATTTATGTGATTAAATGAATAATTGTGTAATTGTTTTGAATATTTATTGCTAATTATGACCCTTTATGGTACCAGTTTGGATACCTTAGTGAGAGTGAATAGGGACATGATCCATAACTAGTAGGTTAATTAGCAACTTCATAAAATATTTGGGACCCATACGTGACATAAACACATACTCACTTAGTCATTTGATAGTTAATATAAAGTTTAGGGGGTTTCTTAATAGACTTTAGAAAGTAGTGGGGTGTAAATGGGAATAAAGGAAAATGGGTATGAGATATACATCTTAAAGCCCTTTTGTCATCTTGTAATACATCAAAAAAAAAAAGAATAAGTAACAGAGAGTCTGCTCTCGCAGACGAGGAAAAAGAAAAAGGGTTTCGCGTCATTTTGTCGTCGTAGCTTCGCTGTGTGACCTCTATTTCGTGAAGCGAAGCCATATTCGGACTCGTGAAGGTGAGAGGGTTATTTTTATGTCTTTCTTTTTCAATTTTGGTAATGTTTTTCCGCAACCCATTTTAAGGGGTGATACATATATGTGATATATATATATAGGAATATCATTGGGAGTATCTAGAGCTAGTTTTGCGAAGGAGTTTGGGATTTCTAGGCTTATTTAGGACTTATTCGCGAGGTGAGTGTCCTAATCCCAAAATTGGATATTTAATGTTATTTATTTGTTTTTAAATGTTTAATTATTGGTTAAGTAGAAAAGCATGTGATTAGTTTTGTATTTGACATGTCTAAAATGTTGAAATTGCCATGTTAACTTGTTGAACTGCTTATGTGCTTATTTGGGTTAAAGGGTCTCAAGTGATAATCACCATTAGTTAGCCCATATATAAGGGACAGAGAGATGTTGAAATCCTCAGAGAAAATGGGAAAGTGGTGACGACCACATGAACGAATTGACTACGGTTACAAATGAATGAGTGTGATTTCACTATATGCGACAGAAAAAGTGAGAATGGCCCAGAATCAAGGGTCCAAAACGATGGTGGTTGATTACTTGACACGCTTGCAACCATTTATTATTGTGATTGCATAATTGGTGGTATGATTCATTAAATACTCCAATTGCATGATTAGTACCACGTACTCACTAAGCGAAAGCTTATTCAATTTTTGTGGCTAATGACCACGCAGGTTCGGACGAATATCACATTGAGAAGCGCTGAACTATGGGGGTTCTGGAATAGCTCGAGATTAATAGTTTTTGTTTAATATGTTCATATGTAAATGAGTTTAGATGAGTAATTATATTCTTAGTGTTTGGTTTTTAGAGATAAGTTTATGTTTTGGTTTTATATTAAATCTTTTGTAATATAAATTGTGGATTGAAGTTTTGAAAGTATTTTTTCAAGTGTTTTGGTGATATTTTGGTATTTCAATTCTTGTTTAATAGGGGGAAAATGGTGCTGTAATAGGGGGAACTCTATCCAAGTACCATTCGATGGTTTTAAAACTTTATTTTATTTCTTTTTATTATTTTATTTGATAAAAAGCTATTTTACCCCTGGTATTTCACTTTAAAATGTTATTTTTGGAACGTTAAAAATGATTGTTTGGTTGTTGGCTTGTTACACGTGTCCTAGCCCGCGGGGGCGGGTTGGGGTGTGACAGTGGCACTACCAGAAAACCGACCGAGTTTATGCGTAACAGTGAGTTGTTTATATGCTATTCTTTGGAGTCAGAATGTGATCCCCTTTAATGGGGGTGAGCGGCCTCTTTTATAGGTGCAAGAGACCACTCGTACATGGTAAGTCTGCAGATTAGGAAACCTAATCTAATTACAACCGATTTACATGAATTTAGGTGGGTTTCCTAGGCGGTTTAGGAAACTACTTGCTCATTCCATCTATTCTTCTAGATGGGATAGGAAATTGTTTGGTTGCTCGCTGAGCAAGCAACCATGTCTTCTGGGGGTGCGCCCATGTGGGGCCAGTCCGGAGTGAACGCCTGAGCTTCTAACCGAACCGGGCGATTTTATACAACGGCTCGGGAGGATTGAATAGTAGGCCTAGAATCAAGGTGACTTGACTTCTCTTTGCTGAGGTGGCAAGGGTTGACTTTGACCGGATATTTTTGTACATATCAGATATTATACCTATGTGTAGTGCCGCTATGGAAGCTTGAAATGAAGAATGAAGAGCGGCAATTGATATATCAATATAAATTTGTATGTTTGAAGTAGAAGTAAAGCTTTGGAATTGAGCCAGCCACTATTTGTTCAATTTTTTTTTATTTTAGCAGTAGTCTTTATCTTGTTAGTAAAGTCTAATTGTGTTTCTTTTACTAAAAAGTCTTTGTTGATGATTGTGCTTGTATGTGATCAGACTGAATTGATACTCATGGAAATTCTTTCAGTTCTGAGTGCCCCAATCTAACAGGCATCAAGAACAATATCATATCCTAAGTGAAATTTCACTTAAGATATCACATCCTGAGTGAAATATCTCTTAAGATATCATATCCTAAATGATAGAGAAGGTGGTGGTCGGAGTTCAAGAAGCTCGAGACGATAGAGTTCAGCTTCATTACAGTAGCTATTTTAAAGAGAGAGAGAGAGAGAGAGAGAAGAGGTGGTGGCCAGTGAGGTCTTCATCTACATTGTAGTAGTTGTTTTAGAGGGCGAACTTCGAGACGAGAGGGTTCAACTTCATGAGGAGTGCGAGTGACTGACCAATCCCGTCGACGGTGACTTACACAGCAATTTCTTGGTGAGGTGTCGACTCCGATGAGTGGCCATGACAAAACAGATGAGAAGAAGTGGAGGAAGAAGCTACTCTTCTTTATCATATTTCGAGAGAGAGAGAGAGGGAGAGAGAGAGAGAGAGAGAGGGAGAGAGAGAGAGAGAGAAAGAGAGACGGACATTGTAGACTTAAGAAGGCAGTGGAGAGGTGCGGTGACGAAGGTGGTGGTCGTCGGAGATGGCGAAGGTGGTGGTGGCCGGAGTTGGAAGGGGTGGTGGTTAGAGGTGGCGTGGGTGGAGGTAATGGTAGCTAGGGTATGGTTAAAGTTAGAGGATGAAAATGAGAGTATTTTGATCTATGGACATTGGGAGGACTTATCTCTAATGTGTATTTTAAGTTGTCCTTAATCCCAATAAATCTCCTCTTAATGACTTTTTCACCAATTTTTCCTTTATCATAATACTCGTGCTACAGAAATTTACAAGTCTTTTTCTTATATATACATACATATATACGAAAATTCTATGGAAAGGCGCCCTCTCTTTAATAAAGAGAGAGCCTTTGTTTTGACCGTCAGATCGTGTTTAAAAATTGTGAAGTGATAAAACTGCCTTTAATGAAAACACGATCTGACGGTCAAAACAGAGACCCTCTCTTTATTAAAGAGAGAGCCATCTCCATGGCCTGACTATATATATATATAGACTAATCTTTAACCCAAATAATAATAAAAATTATTAAAAAGAAAAATGCGAAATCATAGCAAAACGCAATATGATTACTATTAAAATGGAAGTAACCAATCTATTATATATATATATATATTTAAATATATATATATATATATATAAATACAGTCAGACTCTAAAGAGGGCGCCATCTCTTTATTAAAGAGAGGACATTTGTTTTGGCCGTCGGATTGTGTTTTCATTAATGGCAGTTTTGTCATTTCACAGTTTTTAAACACAATTCAACGGTCAAAACAGAGGTCCTCTCTTTAATAAAGAGAGGTGACCCTCTTTAGAGAATCTTTGTATATAAATATATTTATATATATAAAGTCGAGTAATATGCTAGGTACACTTAAATAGGACACCTAAACTATTCACTTGCTGATGTGAATTTTCAAAACTATTCATCAGTTACAAATAAAGTTCGAATTAATTTCAACACTGCCACGACACATCAGTAGGTGGATGGTTTGGGTGTCCCGTTTAATTGTACCTAACATTACTCGTCCAAGGGCAAAAGTCTTCCCACAATATTCCACTTTGCACCTATGTGGAATTTTTCCCTTAGGCACTGTTTGGTTTGAATGGAAATAAATGTATATAAGTAAATAGATTCCAGGTAATCAGAATTCATGGAAAGGAATCTGTTTTACATTCCATTATGTTGTTTGGGTAAATAATGAATCTGATAATGGAAACATGATAGTTTCTAATTCAAATGTTTGGTTTATTATAATTTAGTTGGGAATTGAAGCAATATTTAAATAAGTAAACTAAATTCTCCCTATGTATTTAACACACAGATATAAACGTATATATACACATATATTAATCAATAAGATCATAAAATTGAAATGTACTAAAATTTAAAATATAACTTAATTAAAATTTTAAAAATAACTAGACAAGGTCAAAAGATAAGGATCGAGTTGGTTTAAGATCTCTAATGTTTAGTTTTTTTTCTCAATTTCTAAGGAAATGAATCTCATTACCACCTATAGATAAGGAATGAGTTTCCTTATTTTTTAAAAAAATTACTTTTATTTAGAATTAATTCCAATATAGTTTTCAAACCATTTAAATGTACCAAACTTTAGAAAGTGACACTAAATAAATTTCTTCCGTTAAATTCTTTTCCGTGCAAACCAAATGAATTTCAATTTGCATGGCACCTACGTGGCATATGTATACAATGTTTCCCACTCTCTCATTTAATTCGTTGATTTTTCCACAAATTCTCATTTAATTCATTAATTTTTCCACAAAATGACTGTTTACATTCGGTTGTGGTTCACATTCCAAAAGCTAAAATGTTTTTTTTTTTTTGGAATACGAGGAGAAATCCCCATGTCTGTTCTCCGCGACTTCGGAATCGATACCTATTGTCATTTTTATCGGAGTAGAACAAGAGGCAAACCCCGGGCACGTGCACGGACCCCATAACACACGCACCAGGTAAATCAAGGAGGCAAGCTAGTGGTAGAATCTGAACTCACACCAAGCTGGACATTTTTTAAAGTCCATCTTGAGATCCATCCCTCCAACTAGCTTACACGATCCCTGGGGGATTTCGAACCCCTAACCTCCCTTTGGGAGGCCAAAGGTCCTGACCAAATACTTAATATTTACCCATGAAGAATTCCAAACACAAGACTAAAAGGATAAAACACCCCCGTGTCTTGGTCCGCCTCCCCACTTAGACTACCAGAGATTTGGTTCAAAAGCTAAAATGTTATGGCGACAAAAGTTGAAAAGTCACATCTAATTCTCGCATATGGCGGGCGGAAAATTCGCCATATATATATATATATATATATCTTTACACTCAGTTATTATTCTCATGCTTAAAGTGTCCATTAATTGTTACTGTTGTTGGGTAGTGATGAAACAATGATTGCAAATTTGCAATGTGGTGGGAAAATCATTCATGGAGACATCTCAGAGATGTTGTTAATTCCAATAATGTTAGGTATATATATTTTTTTACATATTTTTTAACATACTATGTTTTAAATATATGTATCTTGTATTGTTTTATTTTTTCATATTTTTTTGTGAATTCTAACACAGGGTACATGCATTGAAAGTTGGGTGTCGAAAAGTGTGTGGGTGTAATAGCATTCTTTTAATTAAGCAAAAGGCCTAATTGCACTTTACTCCCTCGTACTATACGCTTGTTTTCAATTAGGTACATGAACTTTTATTTTTTTTGGTTGCAATTGGCCTCTTGAACTTTCAACCCTTCTTCAATCACATCTAATCGATGACGCCATTAGTTTAAAATTAACGGAATTGCCCAAAAATATTTTTTTTTTGCAATTGGCCAAATGAACTTTCATCCTTTTTCCAATCAGATCCATTCGTTAATGGCGACAGATTTTGTTGGATGGAATTGTCCAAGTGTCATTCCCCCAATTTTGACTATTTTTTATAAACCCCTTTACTACTCGACATCAAAAGGAGAGAAAACTCTATCGCTGAAACCTCATTTTTTGATTTTATAGGTCAAAACAGATGATTTTATATGTCAAACAAATAAGGCTACAACGCATATTTTTTGTGAAATTTTGAAACCCATTGCGTAGATCTCGAACAAATACTTGAAATAAAAAAAAAATTAAAAATCATCCAAAAGTCCAAAAGATAAGAAAATTAGGATTGTTTAGCTCAATATTATTTGTTTGTCAACAGATAAAATCACATGTTTTGACAGATAAAAAGAAGGAAAAAAAAAGGTTCTGATTTAGCCATTTTTGGGAGGACACTTGGACAATTCTGTCCAACAAAATCTCACGCCGTTAGCAAATGGATCTGATTGGAAAAGGGATGAAAGTTCGCGGGGCCAATTGCAAAAAATATATATATATATATATATATTTATGGCCAAATCATTTAGTTTTAAACTAACGGCCCATCGAACGGATGAGATTGAAAATAGGCTGAAAATTCAAAAGATCAATTGCAAAAAAAAAAAAGTTAATATACCCAATTAAAAACACGTGTATAGTACAAAGAGATAAAGTACAATTAGGCCTAAGTAAAAACTTCATTTAGACGACTTTTTTTTTTCTCTTTTGATGAATCATTTTGACGACTTTTAAATCAAACTATGAAGTGTCCAAAAGGAAGTTCTCTTTGTTTAAGCATTTAAAATAAAGCTTATTCTGTAGTGGGTCTGAGGTTTTTCACATATGACCCGAGATTAGGGGATTTTTGTGTATTGTTTTTTGCTGTCTCTTTGACACCAACTTTTGTACAGGGATGCTTGCTTTCTTTTCAGGGGGGACTTTTGATCTTTCATGACTTTCCTTCTTGTATGGATCCTTGGTTTTAATAAGATCATCTTTTGCTGATAAAATAAAAACAATGCTTATTCTGTGTTTTTTAGCTCCTCTTTTTTTTTTCTTTCTTTCTTTCTTTTTTCTTCTTGCGTCGCAATAGAATTAAATTCTGTCCTTTCATATGTTTTCAAAAATTTTAATTCCACATAGAAACAAACGAATGTTAAAATTTATTTATCTGATTATTAATATGGATAATGATATGAATTCTAAATTTTAATTTCAAATGATTTACCAATGTATATGCTACCACAATAATAATACTGATTCTGCACGAATTCACTATTAATCTTCACTCCGGGAATGTATGCTTCTGACTATGCCGCTAAGCTCAGATTATCTTCTTTGTTTTACTCCGAGTTCAGCAATCAACCTGGGAAAACAAAAAGGAAAGATTCTAGGGGGTTATACCCTGAATCTCCTCCGACGATCAAGTTAGTTTTCTCTCTTATTATTAGGGAGCTCACAGAATGACCAAAAATTTTCTCATACCTCTTTCTTATACTCCTTCTAACCCTACCTTGTTAATTGACCACGTCGTGCTTTCCTGCCCCTCCTTTTCCGGGTCATGCCAGGTCGTGTATGTCTTCCATCATTTTAGTGGCTCGTCGTGCCCTAGGTGGGATCATGTCAGGCTTTTTATATTATTTCATTTGGGTCTGGGCCTTGGACTTATCAGACTTCTGGGCTTGGGAGTGCCTTAACCTAGCAGTCTAATCAACTGCCTACTTTCTTATCTGCGGGGCCCAATACATCCTGTCCATGAAAGCCTGACTGACTTGGTACTCTCAATCCTGTCCATGACCTGCCTACTTCCCATAAACGTTGGAAAGAGAAATACTTTTTTATCAAAGGTGATATTGGTAATGTTCCCCGGATGTTTGGAAGTCCTCGTAAGAGTCACGCCTACCCCTTTTAAACGTAGGATTATACTGGCTTTGCTAAAATATTCACTTCCTTGAATCTAATTATCCTACACTTTGTGCAGCTCCGGAGACTAGAGCACGCGCTCTCCTGACACCAGACCGAGCCGAAAGGGTCAAGGTTTGGTTGGTCCCCGCTATTCGTCTTCGCAAGAGCATTATTTCTTCTCAATCACTCACGGACGCTGGACTAATCCCCATGGACGAGATTCAGGCACAAGTGTTTGGGGCCATTCTCACCCGGAGGAAGAGGCAAAGGACCGGGACTAGGTCAGGTCTACCCACTCAGATTTCAGAAAATCCACCTAATGTCACTACTCGAAGGCGACTTCTTGATGAGGCCGATCCAGTGGTTGAAGAGGAAGACCAGATCATCTTTCCTCTCAACCCTTCTACCACAATTTCTGCTTCTGGTTCTCATCCTTTTCTAACCTGTTTTCTCTCTCCCCCACAATCTACACAACCTCCACCACAAGGGACCCCGTTAGGACTTGAACTCGGCTCAGTGATGGAGAGTAGTAAGGGAATGGACCCCTCTGCTGTTCCCTGGGCTCCGGGCTCTCTCCATAAGCACATCACTTCTCTTTGGGACCAGGCAGCTAAAAAAATGCCCACTCAAGTGAGTCCCAGCGACGCTCGGAAGATGACTCTAAAATGCACAGAGTACATGGTTAAGGTGATATCGGCCTGTGACTTCTTGATATATCTCATTACTTATACCACGTAGATTATTGACAGAACTATGGTTTTCACAGGCCACATACATGCAGTGTTCTCTCGCTAGACTTAACTGTTAGAGCGATGATCTTGAGAAACAATTGGAAACTCAAGTAATGAGGACATCCGAAGAATTGGCTCGGGCTGAAAAACTTCAAGCTGACCTTGATAAGGCTAACACTGCTTTGGCCACTTCCAATTCTTTACTATCAGAGGCTAGAGCTCGTTCCGATCGTTTAGATCGGGAACTTCGATTGGAACAGGAGGCCAGGCTACAGGAAATTAAGAAGATGGAGGAACTTTAAAACCGGGTGGAGCTAGACAAACAAGTAGCAGCTGAGGCTTATTTCAATGAAAAGAAGGCAGAACTCACGGAGCTGGGTGTTGGTTTTGCTCAAAATGGATATGACAAAGGATGGGAAGCTTGTCGTGAGGACATTTTAGCTCGTCTGAGACAAGTGCTTCCTGATTTTAACACCGACCAGGTTGACCCAGATTTCGAGCCAGAAATGGATGAGGCCTCACACATGGCGGCTGCTGAGGTTCAAAGAGATGTGGCTCCGCTCTCCATCCCCGATGCCAACCTTCCTTCTCCCTCCGGACCTTCCTAGGCTGCTGTTGTGCCCCAAAATATATACATATATATATATTTTTTTTTTTTTTGAAGAAGCTGAATTTCCTGATCCACACTTGTGTACTCATTATGGGGGTTCCATACTTTTTGTAGAAAAGTATGTTGTTTTTGCTTATTTGATTCCTGTTTTGGTAGGCTGCTAAGGCCTAATACTTTGATTGAATATAGGTCTGTTGATCCTTGCAAATCATTTCTATGTTCTTCAGTGTTTATACTCTAGCACTTTTATACCCTTAGGTATGGCCTGAGACCCTACGGATATGCCTCGGCCTCTTAGTGCCCGGGTATTTTTTAACCTTTTACCCTCAGACATGGTCTGAGGTCTTATGGTTACACCTCAGCCTCTTTGTGCTCAGGCATTTTTGAACCCTTTACACTCAGACATGGTCTGAGATCTTATGGTTACACCTCAGCCTTTTTGTGCTCAGGCGTTTTTGAACCCTTTACACTCAGACATGGTCTGAGATCTTATGGTTACACCTCAGCCTCTTTGTGCTCAGGCATTTTTTATATTGCCAAGAATGAAATGCCAAAGAACACTTCACATGTTAACGAGGAAAGAGAACTTGCATATTTACAAGAAAAGCAAACTTACGTATTTACAAGGAAAGAAATAAAGAGATTGTCCCCAAAGAGAGCCAAATGTTGTTGTAGATCTTCATGCTAGTGGAAGTATCTCCTGAGATGCTCTGCGTTCCAAGGCCGTGCTACATTTTTATGATGCATATCTTCCAACCAGTAGGTACCAGGTCTGCTGAATCGAGTAACCTTATAGGGGCCTTCCCAGTTTGGATTTAGTTTTCCAGAACCTTGCTCCTTTGTGTTAGGAAAGACTCTTCTCAGAACCAAGTCACCGACCTGGAAATCGATAGGCTTGACTCCTTGGTTGTAATACCTTGCTATTCTTTGCTGATAAGCCGCCATCCTTACCAGTGCTCGATCTCGTATCCCTTCAAGCAGGTCTAAGTTGGCTTTTATAGAATGATCGTTCTGAGATGGCCTGCAATGCTCTACCCTTGCTGATGGCATGCCAATTTCAACGGGGAGGACCGCTTCTGTTCCATATGCCAAAGTAAACGGAGACTCGCCCGTTGGGGTCTTTTTGGTAGTTCTGTATGCCCAAAGTATTCCGGGGAGCTCGTGCAACCAATTTCCTTTAGCTTCATCTAACCTTTTCTTCATTGCTTCAATTATGGCACGGTTTGTCACTTCGACTTGCCCATTATCTTGTGGATGCCCAGGAGACGCGAAATGATGACTGATGTTTAACCCTTTACAAAATTCCTGAAATGTTCCCCCTTCGAATTGTGTGCCATTATCCGTTATTATCACCTGTGGGATACCAAAACGGCACACAATGTTTTTCCAAGTGAAGTTCTTCATTTCTCTTTGCCCGATCTTCACCAGTGCTTCTGCTTCTGCCCATTTGGTAAAGTAATCTACAGCCACTACCACGAACTTCTTACCCCCAATAGCCCTTGGTAACGGCCCAATTATATCCATCCCCCATTGTATGAACGACCAAGGGCTAGTCATTGGTGTCATGGGTTGGCCTGGACTATGCTTGTAGTTGGCAAATTTCTGGCATCTCTCACATCTCCTAACTAACTGTTGAGCATCTTCCCTCATATTCGGCCAAAAGTAACCCAACGTCAAGGCTCGATGAGCCAAGGAGCGCGATCCCAAGTGATTTCCACATATACCTTCATGAGTTTCCCGAAGTACGTAGTTACTTTGATAGGGAGTTAGGCATCGCAGCAGAGGTTGAGTGAAAGACCTCCTATACATAATTCCCTCGTAAACAACGTACCTTGCTGACTTAAGTTTCAACTTTCGAGCGAGCAACTTGTCTTCTGGTAATTCCCCTTCAGTGAGATATGAATAAATTGGCATGATCCAAGTGTCTTTATAATCTTATGAGCTTACCACAGACACTCTTGGTGTTTGGCAGATGCTCGGCCTTTCCTGGATTCCAATTTGGATACCCGTTTCGGAACTCACCTCCAATGCTGATGCTAATTTTGACAAGGCGTCAGCACGAGAATTGTCAACTCCTGGTATTTTTGTTATTATGAAACTGATGAACTGTTTTGCTAATCTTCGTGCGATCTGATTGTATGACCTCATTCTATCATCTTTCACCTCAAATCCACCTTTCATCTGTTCCACCACCAGTTGAGAATCACATCTGACCTCAATATGCTCCGCCCCACATAACTTGGCCATCTGTAGCCCGATAATCAAGGCTTCATACTCTGCTTCATTATTTGACGCTTTGAAAGTGAAAGCCACTGCCCTCTCAATCTGAGACTGATCCGGTGCCTGAAGTACTACTCCTGCACCACTCCCTCTTTGGCTAGAGGCTCCATCCGTATATACTAACCATGTTTTCGTATCTTCTTTCCTGGTTTCACCGTAAGGCTCTTCTTGGAATTCCGCGATGAAGTCTGCTAGGGCCTGAGCCTTGATCGCAGTTCCGGGGCTGAATCTAATATCAAACTCTCCCAGTTCGATAGCCCATTTCATAAGCCGACCCGAGGTGTCAGGTCTGTGCAACACAGACCTGAGTGGATGTGCGGTTGGTACCACTATAGTGTGTGCTTGAAAATAAGGTCGTAACTTACGTGCTGATATCAACAAAGCAAACAAAAGTTTTTCAAGTTCGGGATACCTCTGTTCGTTCTCCAGTAGCGTCTTGCTGGTGTAGTAAATGGGCCTTTGGACTCCTGCATCAGATCTTACCAAAGCCGAACTGACTGCGTGGATTAAAGTTCCCAAATAGAGAAAAAGCTCCTCTCCTTTGACCGGAGTACTTAACATCATTGGGCTTCCCAAGTAACTCTTCAAGCTCTGGAACGCCTTCTCACAATCTTCTGTCCACTCGAAATCTTTACTCCCTTTGAGTGCCCTGAAGAAAGGTAGGCACTTATCAGAGGCTTTCGAAATGAACCTGTTCAAGGCCGCCAGCCTCCCATTAAGGACCTGCACTTCTTTCCTACTTCGAGGCAATCTCATTTCCCGAAGAGCACGAATCTGGTCTGGATCTGCTTCAATCCCCCTTTCGGACACAAAAATCCCAGGAATTTGCCCGCTGAAACGCCAAATATGCATTTGGCTGGATTGAGCTTCAGGCCATACCTTTCGAGCACGCCAAAGGTCTCCCTTAAGTGCTCTATGTGATCCGTCTTGACCTTACTTTTCACCAACATATCATCAATATAAATTTCCATCGTTTTCCCAATCTGGCGGTTGAACATTCCATTGACCAGCCTCTGGTATGTAGCGCCAGCATTTTTCAAACCGAATGGCATGACCTGATAACAGTACAGTCCCCTTTCCGTTATAAAAGAGGTCTTTTCTTCGTCGCCCTGATGCATCCATATCTGATTATACCCTGAATATGCATCCATGAAGGTTAACAACTCATTCCCTGCAGTTACATCAACCAAACGATCTATCTTCGGGATCGGGAAACTATCTTTAGGGCAGGCCTTATTGAGATCCGTGTAATCTACGCAAACTCTCCACTTCTCCCCTTTCTTGGGAACTACCACAGTGTTAGCTAACCACTCCGGATAACACACCTCCTTAATGTGCCCAGCTTCCATTAACCGATTCACCTCTGTATTTATGACTTCATGCCTTTCAGCCGCGAAATTTCTCCTTTTTTGACGGATGGGCGGGTGCCTCGGATCTACCATAAGACGGTGCGAAATTATACTCGGGTCTATTCCCACTAGATCCTTTATAGACCAAGCAAAAACGTGCTGATGTTTCGTCAAGAACCGAACTAATTCTTCCCTGAGAACTCCTGTAAGACTAGCTCCAATTTTTATTCTCCTTTCGCGATCTCCGCTACTTAAGTTAACTTCTTCCAAGTCCTCTCCTGGCCTGAGACATTCAGGTCGTTCGTCTCGAATTTCGGGCAGTATCTGTTCTGAGTTCTCTCTTTCCCCTTGCTCTTGACTTGCTTAGCCTACCCGAAGCTGTAATTGCTATTTCTCCTTGACATTCTTGAAAGACGCAGCATGACACTCTCGCGACACTTTTTTATCTCCTCTGACAGTTACCACCTCCCCTCTGAGGACGAGCTTCATACACTGGTGGTACGAAGACGGGATGATCTTTATGTCATGGAGCCATTGTCGTCCCATAATAGCATTATATGGGGACGGGGCGTTTATCACCGAAAATTCTTCTAATCCAGATAAGTAATTAGTGGCCTTTCCCACGGTAACAGGTAATCTGATCTCACCAACTGGTTCAGCAACCTCTCCGCTGAATCCCGTGATTTTCCCTGTTGAACTCTTCATCTGACCAAGATCAATATCCATCTTATCCAAGGCATGAAGAAAAATGACATTGATGTTGCTTCTGTTGTCTATTAAAATTCTCCTTACATCGTAATGCGCGATGGAAAGAGTTACTACCAATGCATCTGCGTGAGGAACGAGTATCCCCACCAAGTCTTCATCTCCAAAAGTGATTTGTGGGGTCGGGATTTTGAACCTATGTTCCATACTGAGCACTCGGGTAGGCCCCTACTGAACTTCTCGGCTAAAGCGCTTCCTGGAGCGGTTGGAATATCCAGAATCCCTAGTACAACCATGAATTGCGTATATAACATTAGGCTGTGGTGGTTGATCTGCCTCACGCTGTCCTGGCTTCTCCTTGATCTGTTCCTTTCTAGCCTGATCTCTCCTGGGATCTGCTCGACCATTCTTCCCGATGTATTCCCTGAGACGACCCCTCCGGATCAATTCCTCAACTTCCCTCTTCAGGATCTGACATTCATCTGTAGTGTGACCATGATCTTTGTGGAAGTCACAATATTTACCTCGGTCACGATTTCCCGGTTCACCTTTTAACTTTCCAGGCCAGTTCAAGTGCTCTTTACCTTTGACTTGCCTCAAAATCTGAGATAGTGACGCATTAAGAGGCGTATAATGAGTCGACCTCGGTGATCTCTCCCTATTACGAGTCATTCTTCTCTCCGAGTGGTCTGGGGATTCCTTTTTCTTCCAATCTTCTCTTCTTCCTCTAGAACTACCTCTTGGTTCCATCAATAGTTTACTATCCCTCCGGGCCATATCCATGTCCTCAAGAGTTATGTACTTCTGAGCTCTGACCAAAAGATCCGAGTTATCCAGAGGTGGTCTTTTGGTGATAGATTTCCAAAACAAACCGGGCTGGAGGCCTGCCCTCAGTGCTGCGATAGCAAATCCTCCTTCACAACCATCAACGTTCACCAATTCGGCATTAAATCGGGTTATGTACTCCCTCAACGATTCCCCTTTCAGTTGCTTTACGGTGAGAAGGTGGTCTGGTCCTTTCTTAAGCTTTCGGCTCGTGATAAAACGGTTAACAAACTTTGTTGCCAACATAGCAAAAGAAGGAATTGATTTTGGGGGTAACCTTTTGAACCAAGTGAGAGCCGCCCCTATAAGGGTGTTAGAGAACACTCTACACAATAAAGCCTCACTACAATCATACAAAGCCATAGCATGCTGATAATGACACAGATGCTCAGTAGGGTCAGCCTTTCCATCATATGCTTCCACTTTAGGCAGGGTAATCTTTTTAGGCAATCGCTCCATCATGATGTGGTCAGCGAACGGGGGCTCCGTTATTCCTAAGACCATCTTCCATTCCTTATCTGGCTCATGCACGGTCTCACTCTTTGATTCTGCCCCATCTTCCTTCAACCTTTCCCCTCTATGACTTCGCAGATCAGAACTTTGCTGTAAATGTTGATCTTTATGATCCCATTCCTTCGCTCCTGGATCCGTCATTTGGTCAACTTGTTGCTTAACCAATCTCTCCATGGTTTCAGTAAGAGACCTGATCTGTCGCATCATACCTTCCATCTGACCAAGAACTGCCTGACTTTCACTGGTACGGTCCGTCACCTGGACCTCCTGATCTTCAGAATTTCTGGACTCTCTTCGCTCCTCCACATTACGGGGTGAATTGGCTTCTTCCATAAGTGAAATGAAGCTCTTCCTAAGTTTTTTCAAATATGAGAACTTGATTGCGTCGTTCCCACAGACGGCGTCAACTGATTCTGCACGAATTCACTATTAATCTTCACTCCGGGAATGTATGCTTCTGACTATGCCGCTAAGCTCAGATTATCTTCTTTGTTTTACTCCGAGTTCAGCAATCAACCTGGGAAAACAAAAAGGAAAGATTCTAGGGGGTTATACCCTGAATCTCCTCCGACGATCAAGTTAGTTTTCTCTCTTATTATTAGGGAGCTCACAGAATGACCAAAAATTTTCTCATACTTCTTTCTTATACTCCTTCTAACCCTACCTTGTTAATTGACCACGTCGTGCTTTCCTGCCCCTCCTTTTCCGGGTCATGCCAGGTCGTGTATGTCTTCCATCATTTTAGTGGCTCGTCGTGCCCTAGGTGGGATCATGTCAGGCTTTTTATATTCTTTCATTTGGGTCTGGGCCTTGGACTTATCAGACTTCTGGGCTTGGGAGTGCCTTAACCTAGCAGTCTAATCAACTGTCTACTTTCTTATCTGCGGGGCCCAATACATCCTGTCCATGAAAGCCCGACTGACTTGGTACTCTCAATTATACACGTGGCGCCTCCCTAGGACGCGTCTCTTAATCATGGCACTCCAAATACGTGGTACAATTTTTAAAGCATTTGAAAACTAAATATGTTTGGATTCAACTTTGAAAGCATATAAACATGAATAATTCTTAGACAAACTTGATGTACTGGGTTTCGTAATCTCATCCCAGCCAAAAAAAAAAGAGGGGAGTTTATTCTCCATACCTGACATGCATTTCTCTTTTTGATATTACTTGTCGACTAGTTAAAGAAAAAAGAGAAGCAATACATAGTTCGAGGTTTAGAGATGGAATGTTTTAGCAAAAAGAAGTGAAATTTGATTGTATCATCTCTTTAGCACAGAAATATATTGTCTTTGAGCGTTGACTAGGGGTGTCATTTGGAATGGAAATTCTGATTCTGGCCGATTTCGATCCGAAAAATTCTGATTTTGGCACCAAAAATTAAATTTCGAATTCCGAAAAAAATCGGAACGGAATCGGAATTGTTTTGAGAATTCTGAAAATTCCGAAAATATTAAAAAAAAAAAAACAAACAAACAAACAAAAAACAAATACGTTTTTTGAAAAATTTTCAAAAAATTCTAAATATTTTCCAAAAATTTGGAAGAATGTGGACTTGTTTGTCCCACATCGAATAAGAAGAGAAAGGAGAGAGTAGGAGACTCTCTATAAAAGCATGACTTACTCATTCAATAGTATTTGTATTCTGATAATTCAAAAAATTATGAAAATTTCTGATTCCAATTCCGGAAATACCGAAAATTTTCGAAGAATTCCGATTTCGAAAATTTTCGAAAATTCCGAAATTTCGAAATCAGAAAGGAAAATGAAATTCTGAAAAAAAAAAAAAAAAAAAAAAAAATCAGAATTGAATTGTAACACCTATTTAATTTCCAAAATTTTTGCAATTTTTTTCCGAAGAGAGTATTCCGATCCGTTCCGGCCGAAACACACCCCTAGCGTTGACAGAAGTATGTGACCCGAATTAGCTGCTACATTGCATTGGATATCTAACGATCCTGTTGGACCATAAAATGGCTCAACAATTTGTCCTACATCATTTCATTAATTCTATTTCAATTTTCTTTTGTATTTTGTTAGTTCTATGGCTGAACTCCGCAATTAGGGTACACCTAATCAAGGGCGGAGTCATTGGTGGGCTCTATCGGGCTATAGTCCCTTCTAATATCAAAGTAATTTTTTTCTTGCATGTAATATTTTAGCATGATTGTAGTTAATCCACCCTAATATTTGATATCCTTGCAATTTCTCTTTTAAACCCAATCTAATATCGTTCAATCCAAAAAAAAAATACACATTACATTAGTTCAATGGTAATCTAGCTCACTCCAAATATTTGGCCCAACTCCTTTTCTTAGTTCAACCCCTTGCAATATTTTTTTCAAAAAAAAAAAATGTGTATTGTATATTAGCCCAATTATAAATCAATCCACCTAAAATATTTATCACATCAATATTCCTCAGTACTTCTCAATTTAGGCTAACCGAAATTGTTTTACCATCACTAAAACTTTACAAATTACGAAAAACGATCAAGTCTTATTATGGAATTTAGAAGGACAAAAAAATGATATTAAGAAATTCAACCTAAAAATAGAGATAAATAGACCCAAAAAAATTCACATCGAAGGCAGTACTGCTCCTGAATCCCCGTATATGCTCATCATCATATACAAATCTATTCAGTCCCGGCCCACTCTAAATAAAAATCCTAGCTCCGCCCTTGCCCCTAATCCAACGAAGAAGGCTTGTTTTCCGGATAAAAGTTTTTCATTTAACCCATATATTTTCCTCGAGTAGGTCTAGAGATTGGTGGAAGATGTCACCAAAAATTGATAAGGATTGCTAACTATCATGGTTGTTATTTATATTTTAATTTTCTCCATTTTATTTGTTTATTTATAAGAAAATAACTTTTTTCATGTATATATCATAACGTTTAACGACTATTACAATTTCTTAATACTCATTACATAGAATATTGTTCAAATTTTAGTGGGGCGCCATACCATGTAATTTTTACAAAACATGACTATAATTATTGTTGAAGGTCCAATTGAATTCCACTTGTCTTGTCTTGCTAAATCGGTATTATTTACGCGCTTATTATATTTGCCACCATTGCAAGACAAGAAAGAGCATCAGTTGGCTTTATAAGACATAATTAGCAAGCATATTTGACTATAAGTGATTAACAAGGTTAATTAGTATCAAAAAAAAAAATTAACAAGGTTTAATTGTACGTACTTATATAAAGTATGAATTGTCTATTTATTTAATAAATACATATAGGTGGATTTGAGCCGCATCAACTAGTACAATACGTTGTATATCTCCCGTTGTTTAAAATATATTTCTTACACATGTATCCAATCAAAATAGTTGACGAATCAATATGCAGCACACCATATAAAAAGCCAACCCTCTTTTCAATGACGAGAGATAAGAGATGGGTGATAGTCACCTCAAACAATATGAGTAAAAATTAAGAGATGATCAGTGATAGTCAGTCACCTCCAACAATATTTTAAAATTTTAAAGTGGCGTGGGCGACTTGGGCTTTGCAACACTTTCCTCTTTAATAATTTTAGACTCTTGTCAAAGCTAAGGCTTAACTTAAGGTGTTAAATCTCAATATACACCATAATTGGTACAGGTGGATTTGTCCGAGGTAATTCTATTCACATCCACCTCCTTCACACTCATTTACTTTTTATATCCACCACTCTAATTAAAATTAAATCAAATTACTCTGGACACCCACCATTATCTTTCAATCTTCAAACTTGGGAAAACCAGTGGCCGAAGATGACATGGGATGGGATATATCTCCTTGAGATGACAAACAATGAGCAGTAATGAGAGAATTAGTTTTACAAGGATAGTGACAATATAAACTCATGCCATTGATATTGTCATAATGTTATCCAGAGCTGCAGATTCAATTTTTCCCCACTTTGTTCCAATGATCTGCTTTTTTAATTAGGGTTTCAACAAATCAAACCCTAAATTCAACGACCAAAACTATGGAGAAACAAAATATCTTCCAAGTCTCTCCTTTAGTATCTCTCAAATTTGTTTTTCCTTTGAACTTTTTACATTTACTGTAGTTGACAAGTAAAGAAATTGGCAGATACATATAGTCAAATTATATATATATATATATAGATATAATGTATCAGAGACGAAGGGCAATAGAAGAGTTTGTTATATATTTTTAATATTATTTAGAGGTAGGTGTAGAGCGTAAATTTTTTAGAATTTTTTTTAATCTATTTGTCCTTTTTATGTCATTTTGTACATGAATATAATTGTAATATAAAAATTTATTAAAAAGTGGGTATAGAGAGTAAAAAATGTATGTGTGAGTAGAATTACCCTTTGTCCAAGTAATAGGTTATTCTTATGAGTAAAAAATAAATAAATAAATATATTTTTACAATATATTTTTTTTTTTTTGAGTAAATAAAATTTTACAATATAATGTGCCTATAAAGGCAAATTTCATTTATGTCAATTAATCAATTAAACGAGAGTACTTGTGAGGTTGTTCAATGAGGGTTTTTTTTTTTTCAAACGTGACGAAGTGTAATATTGGTGAAAACAATTATCAAAATACAACTTATATGGCGATGGGGATCTTCCCTTTATGAGGAATGCATGTGTACATATGTTTAATTTTAGAATAATGCTAGGCACACAACACCAATTATAACACAAATCACAATCATGCTTTAAATGTATGTACCTTGTATTTTTCACAAAAAGTGTTGGCCTTGTGTGAAAAATGCATACAGCACAAAGTACATGCATTTAAAGCATGTGTTGTGTTGTGTGCCTAATATTATTGTTAATGATGTGATCATTCTAGAATTTAACTTCTAACAATCAAATTTTTATAGGATATTTGATTTTAGACCCCTTAAAATTAAGTTATATAGCCAAAAACCCACATAATTTGGCCATTTTTATAAAGTCCCTCGTTACTTTTTGAATTTGGTGAAAAACCCATCCTGACACAGAGAAATGGTTATGGCAATACTATATGTCAATTTTAAACTACCATAACTCACTTATTTTTTGCATTTTTGAGTGATTTTTTTTAAATTTGTTTCATGTATTACTTCGAGATCTACGCAATAGAGTTGAAAATTGTACAAAAGAAAGTAATTTGAAACCTCATTTTTTTTTATTTTATCTGCCAAAACAGATGATATTATTTGTTTGGACAGATAATATCAATATTATCTGTCAACTTCAAAGCACCATGACTCATTCGTTTTTTTAGCATTTTTGAATGATATATATATATATATATTTTCATTTCATGTATTTATTCAAGATCTACACAATGGAGTTGAAAATTGTACAAAATAAAATAATTTGGAACCCTATTTTTTTTAACCTAATAATATTATCTGTTTTGAAAGACAATATTAATATTATCTGTCAATTTTAAGCCAATATGATCACTCCTTTTTTTTTAAGCCTTGAGTATTTTTTTTTTCATGTATTTCTTTGAGATCTACGTAATAGAGTTGAAATTTGTACCAAAAAAAAAGAAGGTAATTTGGAACCTTATTTTTTATTTTATCTATCAAAACATATAATATTATCTATTTTGACAGATAATATTAATATAGATTATCTATCAACTTTAAACCACCATAACTCACTCGTTTTTTTTACCTTCTTGAGTATTTTTTATTCATGTATTTATTTGAGATCTACACAATGGAATTGAAAACTGTACAAAATAACGTAATTTAGAACCTTGTTCTTTGATTTTATCTGTCAAAATAGATGATATTATGTGTTTCAAAAATGCTAGGATGACAAACACTTTTTACAAACACACTCTATCTGTCAACTTTAAACCACTATAACTCACTCATTTTTAGCATTTCTAAGTGATTTTTTTTTATTTCACGATATCTACGCAACAAAGTTAAAAATTGTATAAAAGAAAGTAATATGAACCTCGTTTTTTAATTTTATTTGTCAAAATAAATGATATTATATGTATAAAATTTGATACTATATGTTTTGACAGATAATGTTAAATTAAACAATCATAATTTTCTTATTTTTTGGCCTATTGGGATTTTTTTTCTTTTTGTATTTTATGTATTTCTTCGATATTTACGCAATGGGCGTGAAAATTTTACAAAAAAAAAAGGTTGCGGTCGAATTTTGAGATTTAATCTGTCTAACAGATAATATTATCTGTTTTATCTGTCTACAGACAGATGTGGACGTCGCATTTTCTCTTATCCACAGTTTTTTAAAATTTCTTTCTAAATTCAAAACACAAAACAGGAGTCGTCACTTAATTTTTAAAAGGAAAAATTAAGAAACCATTTTAAAGCAAACCGATCTTTTTTTGAAACCAGAGATTAACCAAGTTCGGGGATTATGGAATGAGAGATGAAGGAGCTCGGCGGACTAAAACACCCCCTTTTATCCTATCTCGTGACAGGCCTCTATTCAACATCCTTTTTAATCAAATTATTAATCTAAGCATGCTCTCAACTAATACATATGTATAAATATACATTACAAAAGCATGTCTAAAAGGGTGTAAGATTGCTAATGATAAAATATCATTCATAATCCACATAATTCAAGTAACAAGCAAAATGATGTGCAAATAAGGAACTAGAGAACTTACCCGGGATCCAGCTGCGAATATTAAAAGTGCAATGTACACAAAAATATAAATCCTAAGAAAAGAGTCTCTAATCACATATATACGCATAAGGCAAGACCTAAAGTGTCGCACATGAGGTCGAAAAATCAATAAATTTAAGGAATTAAGTAAGCTAAAGTGGGGTTTGAGAAATCATACATTAACGGCGCTACAAAACAAAGAGTTATTCCACATGCTTTAGATAAGATATAATGTTGAATCTAAAATAACATTCTTAAACTTCTAGCTTAAATCTATCAAGTATGAACGAATTGACATAATCATGGATTCCTTCCAATTAGTTGGAAACACAACATCTCTATAGATATACAAGTCTCAACTAAGAATCAATGTAATGTCCATATAAAGGTGGCATAGTCCCAACATGATCACAAGGAACTCATAATTAGGTTCAATCAAGTGCAATTTAATCTAAAAAATGAATCCTAATTACAAGTATCAAACTACATGGATGAATGCATATAGATATATAAACATGAACAAGGATAAGTTATGAATTATTCATTTGTTTGGATCATTTAGCCTCTGCATTTAAGTTTAATTGATCATTATTAAAACATGGTTTAAGCCCTAGGTTATAGAAAAGTCATTTGGACTATTATTTACAAAGTTGGTCAAATCTCTCACAAAATTCTGAAAATTACAGAGAGCAAATCAAAACTTCAAAATTTGGAAAAACATAGTTTCCACGTTTTGATATCAATGAATTTTGGACACAAGATGTCTCTGTAAGTCTATTTTCTAACCCAAAAAGAAAAATCAAAGATCAACGGTTCAATCTCTAGAAATTAGGCAAACACTAGACATCACTCAGAAATCTACAACTCTCTGTCCAGAGATTTTCTACGATTTTCTAAAAATAGTAATCAAATTAGAAAGACTCTAATCTTCTTAGGAGATCTTATTAACACATTAAACTTTATAGAAAAATTATTTGGAGTCATGAATGCTTGATTAAGGTTCTGATTTACTCATTTAAAGAAGATGTTACTGTTCTGAAACTCTGGACAGATTATAGTTACTTTACAAAACTCATGACCAAACTACTTTAAACATGAAATCTCATTAAAACAAAAATCACAGTGCTAAAACTTTGTGTTATTGTCACTCTTCAATTGATTTTATTCAATTCCAACGGTTCGTTATTTAACTAAAAATCTTTGAACAAAAATGGTTGATGAACTCACTGCACCATTGTCAAGTTCACTTATTATTTGTTAACTTTAGCTATCAAGCCATTAAGTTTGGCTTAACCTAAACTACTTCTCCTCCTATTTGATGGTCATTGGAGACTAAGGACACTCATACTTATAGACCTCAATGAAGTATGAAAAAATTTCATGAAATCTCAAAATAATAAACCTAAACCATGGAGGTAGGTTTAGATTCATTGACCAAACATATTAATATCAACCTTAATCCTCTTGTAAATCATGATCTTACAAGGAAACTAAAGGATTTCAAGTCAATAGATTCAAGTAAGACATTGAATGTCTTATGAATTCTAAGAGATGATTATAAAAAGAAAAAGAAAAGAAAATTAAGACTCAAGTAATATCTAAATTTACTTCATGATTCATTTAATCTTAAACCTAAGGTCATTTTGATCCAAATCAATAAAATAGAAGTTCAATCATAACATTGGAATGTGCAAAGGACCTTAAGGAGTCCTATATATTGTGATTAGACTTGAATTAGAAACTAATTAACTTTAAGGTTACCTCCAACTATACTCAACTCTTAAGTCTTTGAAAGTCTTCCAAATATGATTCAAACCTTTCTCTTTCTAATTCATACAACTTCTTCCTTAAACTCCTCTAAAACTTGCCTCTAATGGTGTTTAGAGAATTTTTAAGAGGTTTAAAACAAAAAGATTCAAGAACTCAAGTTTAGATACCAAAAAAAATCAAGATCCTTTGTAATGGGATATTCATTCCCTATATATAGGCAATTTTTGAAAGGGTATTTCAGTATTTTCAGGGGCAATATCCTAATTGCAGACGTTCTTTTGAAGGTACAAAATGTACTATTTCAAAGTTGGCAGCCACAAAAATGCGACACTCAATGGAATGGAAGCGGCATTCAGTGAATGCCGATACGGCACTCACTGATTGTCGGCGCGGTATTCAATGACTGCTGATGCGGCACTCATTCAATGTTGCGGACAACTCCGCGGATTGACTTTTTTCTGGAATTCTGATTTTCGCGGCATTTGGTGTATCTTCACGGCGATCAGAGAGTGCCGTTGCGGCACTTTCTGACCTCCACATGACAATCAGAGAGTGTCGCAGTAGCAACTCGTAACTACCGCAGAATCCATTGTGTGTCGTGGTTTTTCATCCTTTCATTTTTCTTCTTTC
This sequence comes from Hydrangea macrophylla, assembly GCA_033977485.1. Taxonomy (NCBI): domain Eukaryota; kingdom Viridiplantae; phylum Streptophyta; class Magnoliopsida; order Cornales; family Hydrangeaceae; genus Hydrangea; species Hydrangea macrophylla. The sequence continues at coordinate 113,124,799 of CM066983.1, read as the reverse complement.
TTTCTTTTTGTTTGAATTGCGGAGCTTTCCTAAGAGCTTGTCACCTTTGGAAGTTTTAGGTTAGTTGGACATTGTCATCATCGAATTTGGAGGTATCACTCCCCTTAATTCGACGTTTGGTCAAAATTGGGGTGTCTACAACAGATAATATTATCTGTTTAGATTAACGGCGATAACTTTCTTAATTCTTGGACATTTTGGGTGATTTTTTTATTCCCTGTTTTTTTTTTTCGAGATATCTGCATCTATGGTGCTAATTTCATGAAAGGAATATGTTTATGCTATATTTATGCAAAACAAAAATCATGGTTTTTTTTCATATTTGTTCAGTTTTTTTGCTTTTTTTTTTCTCAGTATTTCATGACCAATGTTGATCTCGGTTGATGATCTCATTTTTCTAATTCCAACACATCATTTTTTTTTATGAAAAACGGACTTGTAGAACAAAGGTTATAGCAATTTGAAGTTGTTGATGCATAAAAAGGACCTAACAAGTTAAAGAAAATAGCATATATTTTAGTTTGGAAGATTTTATATGAAAGAGCTATGACCACAGCCTCCAATTTTTATTTCAATTTTTGTAGCAGTACTTGTCGTATAGAGTCACTTTCCATAGGGGAAGTTAACTCCTTTTTCTATTGCCTTTTAACCACTCAAAAAATAGGCAATAAAGTTTTGGACTATTTAGCGAAAAAAGTAAAGGAAAGATTAAAAAAAAAAGTTGTTATGGCATTTCAAGGAGGGGATTTATAAGGTCGATCAAGACTCAATTCTCGATCATTTCATCTATATATATACATATACAGAGAGAGGATCTTAAGTGTACTAGATAAGTATATTCTATCCGGTGCATTGACTTTTTAGCCTAAAAAATTCGCGGGGCGACAGGACCGGGCCAATGCGGGTAAGCGGGGCAACCCGCGAATTTTTTTAGGCTAAAAAGTCAGTATACTAAGTAGAGTGCACTTACCTACTACACTTAAGATACTCTCCCTACATATACATATACAACTATTCTTCCCATAGAAACACAAATACACACATATTGGTTGTAAAATTATAGATATGCATGCTAGTTATGAGAAATTATAGAATTTTTTCAAGATGCCGAAGGCCCCGGCCAAGTGCTCGAGATGGTTGAACTTTGTCCGGCTCTTGACCAGGAGGTCGTCAACGTACACCTCTATTGTCTTTCCAATCAAATCTCTGAATGTATGGTTAACCGAGCGCTGATAAGTTACCCTGGCATTTTTTAGGCCGAAGGGCATCACCTTGTAGCAGTAGGTTCCTTGGTTGGTGATGAAAGAAGTCTTCTCTTCATCACCTGGGTACATGGGATCTGATTATACCTGGAGTTTGCATCCATAAATGAGAGCAGTGAGTGGCCCGTCGTTGCGTCTACTAGGAGATCTATCCGCGATAGTGGATAGCAATTCTTGGGGCAAGTCTAGTTTAGATCAGTAAAGTCCACACACATACTCCACTTTCTGTTGCTTTTATTGACCAGAACAACGTTGGCCAACCAGTCGAGGTAGTGAACTTCGCAGATTGATTGTGCTTTGAGAAGTTTTCTGACCTCGTCACGTACTGCTTCCTGCCTTTCGGGGGCCATTCCCCTCCTCTTTTGTTTAATAGGGAGGTAGCTTGGATCAACATTGAGTCGGTGAGACATGACCAGGGAATCAATTCCAGGCATGTCCCCATGGCTCTAAGCAAAAACACCTTGGTTCTGTCTCAGGAACTAGATTAGCTTCTCTCTGAGATCCGGTTCCAAGAGAGTGCCAATACTGACGGATCGGTCAGGAAACCGGGGATCCAATACCACTTGATTAAGTTCTTCAACTAGGCTGACTCCGTCCCTAACATCCCTTGGGTCCATCTCTTTAACATTTAGCACTTCTGAAATTGCCTCTTTGCACAAGGAACTGACATAACAACTCCGAGCAGTGACTCGATCTCCTCTCAAACTTCTCGTTCCCTGCGGGTTCAGAAACTTGACAATCAGGCTGTAAGTTGACACAACCATTCTGGCCTTGTTGAGCGTCGGTCTCCCGAGGATAACGTTGTAAGCGAACGGGGGGGCCTCTACCACCACAAAATTTGCGACCACGAAGGTCTATTATGGGTAGGTTCCCATTAGAACTGGCAACTCGATCATCCCGAGTGGTTGTGTGCTAGATCCATTGAACCCTACTAAGGAGTGGCCACTGGTCGGAGCCGGTCCCTTGATATCCTGAACTGATCGAAAGCTGAGGCGAACAGTATGTCTGAGTAACTACCAGTGTCCACGAGTACCCTCTTTACCATATAGTTGGCTATAGAGAGTATCACCACCAGTGGATCATCATGGGGGCAGTGCAGGTCTTAGACATCGTCGGACGAAAAAGTCAGGATATATCTATAACACCCACATTTGTGTTATTGCATTTGTACCATATTGTCACGCATGATAATGTGATGTGGCGTGTCCTATGACACATGGTTGAGTGAGTTTTGACTCACGAGTTGATTTGGGTGTCTGTATTAGAGAACCCTTTGAAACTGTGGTAATTGAGGATTTATTGTTTGTGAAGTCTCTTCGAGTATGAGACGGTCACTGTGGAATACTTTAAATGTTTATCTGGAAATAAATGTTTACCTGTGTATTTCAATATCTGTATTATTTTCTGTTTTAGAATTTATGTCTACTGTTAGTTTCAGTATCCTGGTGAGAACGAATGAACACGCTATTAATTTGGTAGGCTAATTAGCAACATCGGAAACGTCATGTAGAAATTCGCGTTTTAGCGACCAAACGAAACTTAGTCGGAAACTTTTATAATTTTGAAGTTTCACTCGTAAAGCTATGAATAAGTTGTATAGAAAGTTTCAGAGACTAATTAGGAGTTCGAAAACTCGTGGGGAGGTAAACGTAATTCCCGAGAGTTTTGCCTATATATAGATAGAGATGGTTGAGATATTTTTCATAAGTCTTAACCTAAGTTCAAGAAAGGAGGCCATAGGGAGATTTTGGGAGCTTAGAGCTTTGCGACGCCAAACGACGACTTTCCGTCAGTTTGTTTTCTCCTAGATTTCATATTCGAGCTCCTCGAGGTAAGAGCTTCGTTTTGATATATGTTAGGACTTGTTTGGCCAAGTTTTTCGAAAAGTTGTTTTCTAGAATTTTTCATAAAAGTTGGTAAATGGAATTTTGATTCATAGGAATTGTACTAGACGGACTTCTACACGTTCTTTGTACACGGGTTTTCTTCAAATTGAATTATAGGAGCGTTAATCGGAGGTGAGTGATTCAACTATGTTTTTGGAATGGTTTCTTGATATGTATTCATGTTATGTTTGAATAGCATGTGTTAATACTTAGAGTTATCTTGTGTAGTTTATATTGGGCATTTATATTGATAAGTAGGCCCAATAGCACGATGAAATGTTTTGGTTACCGCGAGCATGGTGATATGTATTTGAGCATGTTAAGTTGCTTATTTGGGTCAGAAGGAGCACGTGGTCACCGTGCCATTTTGTGGAGCCGATATAGGCATTAAGGTCGCACGATTGAAGAAAAGAATCGTGGGTCTTACACTTTCGCGTGGACTTATTGGCGAGGAGTCGCGGATTGGGAATATGGACGGGCACGTGAGTCTCTGGCGACTAGTATGAATTGTAGAGATGTGAATGCGGACATGTTTATCATTCATGTGCATATATTGTTTTATTCACTAAGCGTTAGCTTAAACAAATCGAATATCTGTGGTTATTCAAATAACCATTTCAGGTGTTAATGCTGGCGAGGAATCGAAGATATGAGCACGTGGGTTTTGGGGGTTCGCTTAGAAGGCAACTCAATGCTTTAATCTCGTGATTTTGTAATCGGATAGTCTATTTCATTTGAGTTGTTAAGGGACTTGTAATAGAATGGAGAGTCGTCTTGTAAACGTTTTATTTTAGTTCCAAATCCTGTAAGGAATTACTACGTTTTGTTTTGACTTTGAAAGCATGGTTTGGGTTGTTTAAGTTATCATGTACATGAACCTAGAGTTCACGGTTTGAAATGTTTTACTTGTCGACTTTATGTCTTGAATTAATGTTAGAGAGTTTGCGGTCGCAAGGGTCGTTTGACCTTAGGCAATTTCCTAGTGCAAGAGGATTTCTGTCAGAGGGTCATTCGACCGGTCGAAAGGGACAGCTCGACCGGTCGAAGTACCCTCTGTTGTGAAGGATTATTGCCGAGGGTCATCAGACCGGTCGAAAGGGGCATCTCGACCGGTCGAAATGACCCCTGCATGAAAACTTTTTATACCCCTTTCGCAACTTATTTAAATGTTTTGATTGGTTGTTAGGGCACCTTTGGGACCCCTTTGAATATAAATTCATTCGTTTCAAAATATAATTACGTTTTCAAATTTATATGAATTTTAACAACTTCGGGTATATTATTTCAAAAGAGCGACTACTATTTGTTATATTTAAAGTTTATTTTTCCGCTGCTACAACCTTGAAATGAGTAGGAAGAGCCTCGGTGGCGTGCCACGGGCTCCGGTTCCGCTATGGTGGGACCGGGCTGTGACAATATCAGTAGGTGGGGGTTGGCTGGTTGGACTTGCAGGACATCCTCTCGGGATGCCCCAAGCATGCTTCTTCCTTGCCGAATGAGAGTTTTCCCCGCCCGATGTTCCTCCGGAGACCACCTTGATATGGTCGAGGGGTTGCTGCTACTCGAGTGCCCGAGTATCTTGCCACGGTCGTCTGTCTGTGGTGACAAACTCAGTTAGATGACCCTGCTCGATGAGCTTCTCAATGGCGATTTTGAGCTTGAAACAATCCTTGGTATCATGGCCGTGATCTTTGTGGTATTGGAAATATTTGTCCCGACTCCTCTTCTCAGGAGGGCTCTTCAACTTGGTGGACTTTTTAAGCAGCTTTTGAGCCTCAGCAGCTACCATGACCTCTTGGATGGGGTCAGAAAAGTGGCGTGAAGGCGATCGGGGTCTGATCACGACTAACACGTTACTGATTCTGTTTTTTTTTCTTTCCTGAGCTATTTTCAGAGGTCTCCTGCTTCTGTTTAACCCTCGGGGAATCATCTTTTGCGAAGTTTGAGTATTTGCTCTTCAAGAACTCACCGGTATCGATGTATTTACCGACCCTCTCCGAGAGTTCAACCAAGATTGTCAGTTGTTGTCGGTGGAATGACGTGGCGACCTTGATGTTCTGAACCCCGGAGCAGAAGGTTGTAATTGCGACCATCTCATTCAGGTCATGAATCTGAAGCTTCTGCTGGTTTGAACCAGTCGATGTAATCCTTCAGGGACTCCCCCTTTCGCTGCTTGATATTTAGTAGCTAGATATCTTGCTGACGAAAAGCTTGCTGAGTTCCTTAAAGTCACTAACCGATCGGGGCTTTAGCGAGTGAAACCACTGTGCGGCAGGCCCTTTGAGAATGCTAGGAAAGGCTAAACAGAGTAGCTCATCAGCATTGGTCGTCAGTGCCATCTGAGCCTTGTAGGTCTAGACATGGTTGACCGGACTTCCCGACCCATCATAAGAGTGGAGATGAGGCTATTTGAATTTTCGCAGAACAGCGAATCCTATAACTCGGTCGATGAAAGGTGACTCAGTCTCTGTATCGGCATAAATACGACTTAGTTTTTTGGCTTAATTTCCAAGTTATTGATGCGAGCTTCACTTCCTCCCGACCACTAGCTCGTCCGGTATCAGTATGGTAGGTCGGGTCGGAAGAAGATGCTTCTTCTTTAAAGTGCGATGTCCTCATGGATAGGGTTCGGTGTTGACTCTGATTAATCGTATGCCTAAGGTCGCTTCGGCTCCTGGCCGAGCAATCCTGGACTATTTTTGGGTCAATCGCTCTTGTCCCACTCCTCTGGCCGCACGCCTTTCATTGATGATCTCTCTAGCATCCCCCGTGCGGTTAGGGTTGGCCCGGGTACATTGCCGAGTTCGTATGGATCCCGGCCACGCTCATCGTTCCCGGACTGTCCCACAGCCTGGGGGAATACTGGTGCAGTTCAGGCACGTCGTCGGATCCGTACAGGGACTTGACCACGCTCTTCATTCCCGAGTTATACCGCAGCATGCGGGGGCTTATTCTATTGGGCTAGCAAAGTTTCGATTGGTAGCTGGGCTTGACGCTGACCCTCTAGAAGTTGTGCAAGAGCCGCAGTGATCTGTTATGGGGTCATGGAAGCCGCTGGTTGTGTGACCGGCGAATCCGCCTGACCTGTTGGTAGAGCAGTTTTCTTATTCTTTTTTCGAAGGCATGACTATTAGCTAGAGATTTTTTTTGGAGGAAAAACTGTCGTTTCCCACAAACGGCGCTAAACTGATAATGTCAAATATTGGGTTAGAGAAGAAAAGAAGAATGAGACAAGTGGAATTGTATATGATTCGTCCCTGTTAATGAAGAGACCTACGTCCACGTGTGTCAGGACACTTGCACTATAATATCAAATCGTCAGGTGTCTTTGGTGAACCAACAATGAGGATGGAGCTACCAGAGACCAGCCGGGAGAGTGTATCTGCGTAAGAGAAGTATGTGATCTCTTTCTATGAGGGTGAGGGGTCTCTTTTATAGAATAAGAAACCTCCTCGAACAAGGTAAGTTAACTGATTAGGTAATACAATCTGATTGTGATTGATTAGCACAAATCGTAGGAGTTTCCTAATTGGATTAGGAAACAATCTACTATTTTCATTAGTCTTCTAGTTCGTGTAGGAAAATGCCTGGAACATTCTGGATCACGTCATGGGACGTGGCTGGGACGTACTCATGATGAACTAAACTTGCACTACGCTCCCGCTGGGCGTATCGCTCGAGTTAAGTATGAGCAGAGCTTCGCTTTCACTGGATTTTTTTGTACATTTCACATTGTATTCATCTTTAATTTATGGATTACAATCTAGCCCGTGCATTTGCACGGGTATTCGACTAGTTCTACTTCTAATATGAAAAAATATTCCCAAAAATATAAATAAATGAGTAATAATATGCTTTCCAAATTCAAATTTTAAAATCATCTCAAATGATGTGGCACAAATTAAAATCTAATAGGCTGATTAACTACTGTGGTGTCACTTTAAAATCGTCCAATCAAAATCCAATATACACATTAGAGTAATGATTCGTGCACATAAAATGTGCACATAAAGTGTGCACATAAAGATCTAGGCCATTCATTTTGGTGGATCCCATGTGTGCAGGGATGGACTCCACCAAAATAAATGGTCCAGATCTTTATGTGCACATTTTATATGCACATAGCATTACTCTACCCATTAACTCATCCACTAAGATGAAGATTTAAAATTTAAATTTAGAAAGTATAACATTATTGTATATAAATAAACCAAATAATTTTGGGTAATACTTGGGACACACCAAAAGACACAATTTTTTAGAGACAACACAAGAGATGTGTCTATTTCTCTCATGTGTCACTTTGGGGTCTAGTGACATCATAGGAGAGATATAAACACATCTTTTGAATTATGCCATAAAAATTATGTCTTTAAATATGTCCCAATATTTACTCAATAATTTTTGTCTGGCAACCTAATAACCGTGTGATTCATATTCCACCATAGACCGCACAACTACCACCACTGTGTGTGTGTGTTGGTAACGAACTGATAAGGAGTGACAAAGTTCTATCTGCCATTTGCTCAAATTGTATACGTGTGATTATGTGAATATGTATCTATAAATATATACATATATATATATATATACAGAGATTCTATAAAGAGGGCGCCTTTTTTTATTAAAAAGATGACCTTTTTTTGCCGTGTAAAAAGTGAGAATTTCTCACAAAAAAATGAGAATTTCTCACGTAATTTAAGATGTGAGAAATTCTCACTTTTTTGTGAGAAATTCTCACTTTTTTCACGGCCAAAAAAGAGGTCCGCTCTTTAATAAAAAAAAAAGGGCGCCCTCTTTATAGCCTGACTGTATATATATATACAAGGGATTTGCTAACTTACAATATAGAGACTTTTAGCGACGAAAAACAAGATTTTAGTGACGAAATTTTTCGTCGCTAAAAGTTAGAACCTTTAGCGACAAAAATTCCGTAACTAAAAACTTATTTTTCGTCACTAAAAGGACTGTTGTATGCTGCTAACTTACAACAACCACATTGTAAGTTAGCATAATAATGTGTATATTATACATAGGTAGAGACTGGATCCAGAGAGATTACATGTATCCACAACATTGACAAACCATCTCGCTAGAGTTGGTCAGGGTCCCTCTCTTCTAATGGGGTGGTTATGAGTTTGAGCCTCTTTATTTAAAAAAAAAAAAAAAAAAAGCAAAGGAGATAATTTCTTTAAAATGGGATATAACCCTTTCTTGATTGTACATGTGTTACTAATACTAACTACTAATTCTACTCATATCACAGAAGTGATTTATTTTTGAGACACTAAGGGTGTATTTGATAACCCAATTAAATGGTAAAAATAAAAAATTTCAGCACTTAATTTTTTTCAGTGCGTTTGATAATATACCATTTAATTGAAAAAAAACAGTCAAAAATCCACTGAAAATGTTAAGTGAAAAATTTCTACTAAAAATAATCACTAAATAAAGCCTATTTTATTTCTTAAAATACTATTTTCAGAATTAGAAATACAAATCACTTAAAATTTTCAATACTTAAATTCAACACTTATTTTTCAATTTTATCAAAGACTAAAAGAAAAAATCCACAACAACATTGACGTTTGCGGCAGTTTCTTTGGCTTACTTCCCACGACTCGAAATAGTCCATTTTTTCACACCTACGATAAGAGCAGAGACAAAGGCCAAAAGTGCATCGCCACCTGTTAATAAACGGTAACGGCGACAACGTAGCTATCCAGTGTAGGGCCTTTTGACCTCTCCTCTCTAAAAACAATGGAACGGTTACTTAAAAAACGCGTCTCTCTCTCTCTCTCTCTCTCTCTCTCTCTCTCTCTCTTTTCTCTACAAACCATTTTATTTTTGTTCTGTCTTATGACTATTTTGACAAATCCGGTATAAGTGAGATAGATATATTCGCGGTTAACGTTGAAGATGAGGATCGTCAAGACCACCACCGATTCTTCTCAAATTCCCAGTCTGTGTGTTGTTGAAGCTTATCCCAAAAGGTACTCTTCCAAGATCCCCTCGGATTTGGTCTTATTTTTGGGCCTTGGCTTCATAGATTGGTAATATACATACACTCCCTCCTCCCCCACACCCTTCTCTCTCTCTCTCTCTCTCTCTCTCTCTCTCTCTCAATACGCAATACATCTCTATATCTATAGATTTCATTTCACTCTGTAAAAATTTACTACCTGGTCCTGGATTGGGTTCATTCACTGTTTCCCACCTGTGTTTGGAAGATATTAGGAGATTGTTGGGTTAGGGTCAGAAATTTTTCTTTCTTCATCTCTCTCTCCCTCCCTGGTCCCTACTTACACTGAGATTGAAGAAATTTCTACTAACTTTTGTCTTACCATGTTCTGGTCTTGTTCTTGACATCTCTCTATCTACAAGTGTTTCTCTCACTCTCTTATATATATATATATATATATATATGAACACTTATAATACTTTTCAATTTGTTTGTTTTAGTTAGGGTTTCTGAATCTATTCCATTTTCTCGATTTCATAGCCATATATCTAATTGATAGTCTCCCTTTTTCTCATCAATCTCTCATAGCGTTTTATTCCCTCCTCTCTGAAATATAAAAAAAGTCTTTAGGGTTTTATGGAAGTGGGTTGTTAGATTGGGGATTGATACGATGGTTGTGTCGATAAGATGACTGTTCTCTTGAAAAAATTTTGTATTCAGATGAAAATTCCTAACACACCAATCAAATTGAACCCAAGACCAAGGGATTCAAGGGAATTGAATTGAAATGGGAGATTCTCTTCTCACAGCTCTGTCAATGGAGAATCACCACCCTTCCACCCTCTTCTTGTCCATGGATTCTAGTGCCTCATCATCTCACGACGATTTGGACCTTGAAATGAGTCGCCAAGTGGTTCTTACCCGCCCACCCGATATCAACTTGCCCCTGTCAGCCGAGCGAAGCCCCCCTCCTCAGCCATGGAAAGACCCATGTGATATGCTTGATGTTGGGCTTGGTCCCCAAATCTACGAGACAGAGAGTTTCCTCACTGTCACCAAAGTTGGAAGGAAATGTGCCAAAAGAGTAGATAGCATATGGGGTGCTTGGCTGTTCTTTAGTTTTTACTTCAGGCCCGTTCTGAATGAGAAATCGAAGGCAAAGATTATACGGGACGGTAATGGAGTTTCTGGGTTTGAAAAATCAGATCTTCAGCTCGATGTCTTCATGGTTCAGCACGATATGGAGAATATGTACATGTGGGTTTTCAAGGACAGGCCCGAGAATGCACTGGGGAAGATGCAGTTAAGGAGTTACATGAACGGGCATTCTCGTCAAGGAGAGAGTCCCTTTCCGTTTAGTGTTGACAAGGGTTTTGTTCGATCTCACAGGATGCAGCGGAAACATTACAGGGGCCTCTCAAATCCCCAATGTGTTCATGGGATCGAGGTTGATCCATCCCCGTGTCTCGCGGGTCTTGATGATGATGATCGGAAAAGGTGGGTGGAGTTGACTGGAAGGGATATGAACTTCTCAATCCCAACTGAAGCTAGCAATTTTAGCTCATGGAGAAACCTCCCAAACACTGATTTCGAGCTTGAGCGCCCACCTCCTCCAATAAAAAGTCACCCTAACGCCCACGCAAAGAAATTGCTAAATGGTTCTGGGCTGAATTTGTCTACTCAGGTTGTTAATCTCAGCAATGGTGATTTGATGGACGTATCACCTGTCTGTAGCAAGAGGAGGAAAGACTTTTTTCCACATGGAAATGATGATGAATGTTATTTAGCCGTAAATCCTCCTACAGACCGTGTTCCTGATTTGGAAATTCACCCTGTCGAGCCACACTGGTTGAACGACTTTAGTGGGGTGATGAAGAATGTTTATGGGCCTGTTACAGCTGCGAAAACAATTTACGAAGATGAAAAAGGTTATTTGATCATTATAAGCTTGCCCCTTGTAGATCTTCAGAGGGTGAAAGTGTCTTGGCGTAACACTCTCACTCATGGGATCATAAAGGTGTCTTGTTTGAGCACATCTCAAATGCCATTTATTAAGAGACACGACAGGACTTTCAAGCTTACAGATCCATCGTCGGAGCACTGCCCTCCGGGGGAATTTGTTAGAGAGATCCCTCTTTCAACACGAATTCCCGAAGATGCTAATATAGAAGCTTACTATGACGGACCGGGCACAGTGCTCGAGATTTTGGTACCGAAACTGCGTGAAGGGCCGGAGGAGCATGAGGTTCGCGTTTGCCTTCGCCCCCACCTTGGGGGAAATGATCTTATGTTGACCTGAGGGAGGTATCGGTATTTTTTAAGGAATATTAGGGTGTTCTGCATTGGTTGGTGCTTTATTGTTTTACTAACGTTGTACCAATACCATGTAATAATTTGTGCAACAAAATGTGGCTCTCACATTTTCATTTTTCAGTGAGCTCACTAATTGCTATGGTTTTTGTTCCCATGCATTTGGCTAGCTTTTGATTGTAATGACTTATAATATTTCAAGTTATATTATTTAAGTTGGTGTATGTTCTATAATCTTGCAATTTGTTGATTAGATTTTGGCATCTGATCTTCCTCCCAGATCGTGGTCCTGGTGCAGTTGATTTTTTTTTTTTTTTTTTTTTTTTTTTGCGCTGGATGGAAAAAAAGAAAATCTTAGATAAATTTTCCTTGAAGCATGTCAATCCCTTTGTGTCGATTCTTGTGTTTCTGATTTGCCTTTAGAAGCTGTATTATCATCTCTGTTTTTCTCACTATACTTATCAATAGATGCATAGAAATGATTATTGTACAACGCACTAGGACCATTTTATATTTGTGGATTCTACTAAATGCAGTTACTAGGACCATTTTTAATCGAACATGAATAGTGATAGTAGGACGATATTTTTTCGGAAAGTAGATACTAGTAGAGTTTTTTTCCACCACAAAAGATGATAGTGAAGGTGACAATGTTGATAAGTTAATTAAAGGTAACTCAAAGTGTGGAGATATGATCTTTGCTCAAAAAACTGAAAGAACCATGGTATCTTTTCAAGGAGTGCGTATCTAGAGCAAGGGGCCACATATCTTCATTATTAGAGCTTAATGGTGGTGTGCCACTTTTAGTGAAATGGGGGTCAATTGTAGAGAGTGATAAATGGTTTTTTTTTTTTTTTTTTAGAGTGAAAAGGAGTTCCAAAGCATTGGGTGATTTATCTCTGAGAGACCAAGTCAAATTTGGGTTTCTCTTGCTGTACTAGTGTAAGAGGTATGATGAGGGGACCGCACCTAATGGTCCTGTTTGGAACCTCGATTTTTTGGGGGTTGGAATACATAGGCAGTTAGTTATTAGTGTGTTAGTGGGAGTTGCGGTTAAGGAGGAGGTCAGGTATGGAAACTCTTAACCTAATGAGGAGTACGACACTATGCCCTTCACCATGAGGAGTACGACACTGTGCCTCATAAAAATTAGGAAAAGCATCCCTACACATTAGCAATACACCCAAAGTGTATAAGTAAGGTTACACATATGACGTGGTATCGCCGTTACAAAGAATATTTTCTCCAAAATCTGGTGATCTTTCTTCCTTGTTTCTTAATCATTTGTTTTGGGAACTACTAAATACATCCACCAAATTTTTCTCCACACTCACATAGTCACATGTACAATGGGAGATGATGCATGTCCTCCTCCTTAGTGCATGAGGTGGCTGCAGAGAGAAATTTGGGTGGGGGTTTATTTAGCAACCTTCTTTGATTTTCCTTTTCCTTCCTTTTTTTTTTTTTTTTTTTTTTGAGGGGAAGCATAAGATGTGTCTTTCCATAAGTGAATGTAGAGACGAATGGAAAAATAACTAGTCTCGTTTGAGGTGGGGCAGGAACTTGAATAATTGAAACTTTTAGCTAAAGGTGGGGGTGTTGAAAGATTAGTTTGTGATGTTCAATATACAGAATATTAGAAGCCCGAAGCCTCATCTCACTTCCCTTTTTCTATTTTTATTTTTTGGGTCACTTTTCAGTCTTTTACGTCAATTCTCTTTTGGAAGTTGCTAACTTGCCATGGTTTTCTGTTGCGTCAATATGTTAAATTTGTTATTTCTACCACCACAAACAAATGTGCACACAAAAAGTGGGAAAAAAGTACCCAAAAAATTCTTGTTATGTGAATGTCAAAAATTAGGGAGTCAAAATTTAATGTAACAAATTGAAAATCTTTCATTTTTCCTCTCTAAATGGACAGAAATTGAAAAAAGAACAGTGAAGGAAATGAGAAGATTGGGATTAGCCCGGAGGAGAGCAATTCATTTGATTCTCTTCCAAAACTGATTGCTATTCGCCTATTCCTTATAGAGAAGAATTGCGTTTTACCCATGTCGAAATTTATTCTAACCCACAATTAATTAACCTTGTTTTTCCTAGGCTGATTTACTTTCTTCCTTGTCAAAATCACCACTTTGAAGGGACTAAATCTTAACCTTTCAAAGACAACTTTGCCATGTTTTCTTACTATTCTTTTTCTCTTTCCGCGTTCCACTGTATCGATGACACGCTATGAGGAATTGTAAACCAAACTAGTCTCAGTTGAAGCGTGTTGAAACTTCAATTATTGAGACTTTTAATGATTGTGATGTTGCCCTACCAAATGAATGGTGATGTTGTTACAGCTTCTTTAAGACCCCAAAAAATGCTAGGCTTACTATTCTTTTTTCACTTGAAAGCTCAATTATTAAAGATTTCAATAGTAGTTTTCTTAGGGGGGGTAAAATTTGAAAAGAAAAATGAATAGTTAAAAGTTTCATTAACAAGTCTCTCTCTCTCTCTCTCTGACAAGTCCTTCACCTTTTCGTTTTACCTGTTAAACCAAGAATGTCACTGGAAAAAGAGAGTAATCAAAAGCAAAATACCGCGAGTCTGGAATCAAAATGACCTGTACGAATTGAAGAATATCCAATAGCAAGAGTAGCAATTCCAGGTTTTCAATGCATCTTGGTTACTTAGTCATTGCAGTTCTGACTTCAAGGTCTCATGAGACGCACAATCACAATAATTATAAGGCCATACTTTGCACACAGATCAGGATCGCTAGATTACGTACTGCTCATTCCCTGTTTTTGGGAACGAACAAAATTGGATCAGCTTTAACCTAGTTTTCATTTCATTTCCTTTGGTTCTTACTAAAATCCAAAATCATATTTGTTCGACAAAGAACCTATTTAAAGGTGATTTTACGGCTGGCATGGACTCCCCCACCCACAACAATAAGACATTTTTGATTATGTAAAAAAAAACTGGCTCACTTCTAAACTACAAAACCTGTTCTGAACTTTCCCAAACAGGTTTTCCATTTGTGGGAGATGAGCAATTATATCAGCCAAGGACTTGATAAAACCTTTTTCAATCATTCCGAGGAAATCATCAAAGAGACAAAAGCCAACGTGCGTATAAGCATTGGGAGCCCCAAAAAAGACATTTCATCTGATCTGGCTTTTGAACAAACTGCTCAAAACCCTTCTAAAGCCAAAAATCCTAGTCTAAACTAAAAAAATTTAACTGCTGCAGAAAATTAAAAGTACTAATATCCCAACTAGATAATACTAAAATATAAAACATACACAAAAGACCCTTAGTCCACTTCCTCAATCTTAGGACCAGCACCGCTTCCACCAGCAGGATGAGGAGCATCATCATCCATGGCGGCACCACCCATGTCACCGCCAGCACCCTGGTACATCTTCGCTATGATGGGGTTACAGATGCTCTCAAGCTCCTTCATCTTGTCCTCAAACTCGTCCGACTCAGCAAGCTGGTTGCCTTCGAGCCACTGGATACTCTCCTCAATGGCATCCTCAATTTTTTTCTTTTCATCTCCAGAAAGCTTGGAAGCAATCTTCTCGTCCTTCACCGTGTTCCTCATGTTGTACGCGTAGTTCTCCAGAGCATTCTTAGCCTCTACCTTCTTCTTGTGCTCCTCATCCTCGGACTTGTACTTCTCGGCCTCCTGCACCATCTTCTCAATCTCATCCTTAGAAAGTCTTCCCTTGTCGTTGGTGATGGTGATCTTGTTCTTCTGTCCAGTGGTCTTGTCTTCAGCAGACACATTCAGAATTCCATTGGCATCAATGTCGAAGCACACTGTAATCTGAGGAACCCCTCTCGGAGCTGGTGGGATGCCAGAGAGCTCGAATTTGCCAAGCAAATTGTTGTCTCTGGTCCTTGTTCTCTCTCCTTCATACACCTGGATCAACACACCAGGCTGGTTGTCCGAGTAAGTTGAAAAGACTTGCTCTTTCTTTGTGGGTATAGTGGTGTTTCTCGGAATCAACACGGTCATAACACCACCAGCGGTTTCCAAACCAAGAGAAAGAGGTGTGACATCCAAGAGCAACAGGTCTTGGACCTTCTCATTACCTTCACCACTCAAGATAGCAGCTTGGACAGCAGCACCGTAAGCCACAGCCTCATCAGGGTTGATGCTCTTGCAGAGCTCCTTTCCGTTGAAGAAATCTTGCAAAAGTTGCTGAACCTTGGGAATCCTGGTGGAACCACCAACGAGAACAACATCGTGGACGGTGCTCTTGTCCATCTTAGCATCCCTCAAACACTTCTCAACCGGTTCCATACACTTCCTGAAGAGATCCATGTTCAGCTCCTCAAATCTGGCCCGGGTGATGGTGGAGTAGAAATCGATACCCTCATACAAGGAATCAATCTCAATGGTGGTCTGGGCAGTGGATGAGAGAGTCCTCTTCGCCCTCTCACAAGAAGTCCTCAACCTCCTGAGAGCTCTGGGGTTGCCAGTAATGTCCTTCTTGTTCTTCCTCTTGAACTCCTGGACAAAATGGTTCACCATTCTGTTATCAAAATCTTCACCTCCGAGATGGGTATCTCCAGCAGTAGCCTTCACCTCAAAGATACCCTCTTCAATGGTGAGAAGAGAGACATCAAAGGTACCACCACCGAGATCAAAGATCAAGACGTTCTTCTCACCGACATTTGTTGCCTTCTTGTCGAGACCGTAAGCAATGGCAGCAGCAGTAGGTTCATTGATAATGCGCATCACGTTGAGACCGGCAATGACACCAGCATCCTTTGTGGCCTGACGCTGGGAGTCATTGAAGTATGCAGGGACAGTGACAACGGCATTCTTCACGGTGGAACCAAGGTAGGCCTCGGCAATCTCACGCATCTTTATTAGGACCATTGAAGAGATCTCCTCAGCTGCAAACTGCTTCTCCTCACCCTTGTAGTTGACCACAATCATGGGCTTGTCACCAGGTCCGGGAATAAGCTTGAAAGGCCACAACTTGATATCACTCTGTACAGATGCATCAGTAAATCTCCTTCCAATCAACCTCTTTGCATCTGCAAACATCGATAATAATTTATTCAGCGCAAAGCAATAGAAAGTAAAAACATAAATAGAAAACAAATATATTACAAATATGACAGTTCAAAATACAGAAAACTGATGCACAGTATAAAGCTAAAAATGATAAGGGCATCCCCAAAAGACTCGATAGAATTGTCAAGCAAGGTAAAGCCTCTTTTTTGAACTCCATTAGGCTTGATATACACTCGATATTTTGTTAAATTTTTCAAAACTTAACTCACAGATTTTCTCCGAATGTCAATTGGCACAAATCCCAATCTTTAATAAAATTAAAATAATAAAATAAAAATAAAAATAAAAAAGTAAAGTAAAGTAAAACAGCAGGCTGAAAGGGAGAGCAATGTTGAAGTTCACTACTAAAAAACATCTAAAAAAACATGAGACCATTTTTTATTATCTAAAATAGCTAGCCAAATAAGCCAACAGTGCTGGAGATGCTCCTGCATTTTGCCTCCTATTTGAATGGAAATTGATCTTAGCAAATTTAGTCAATCAAAAAAAAACTCAGCAGTACCAAAGATATTTTCAGAAGATCCCATCACTTGTATCACAAACTAAGACTCGGAACTAAAATTTAGTTCAACTTACACAGGAACTGTGGAAGTCATTGTCAAGTCTTTTTTCAAGTAACTTCCAAAACAATAAAGAACAAACACTAAGAATGAGTAGGAAGGATAATAATAATAATAATTACTATAATAATAATAAAATAAAATAAAATAAAAAAAGAGGGACAATGCCCAGGAACTTCACAGAGAATAAAAAGTACCAAGGAGGTCTACAGATATTATTCCCAACGCCACATATCGTCGTAACTAAGAAGTAACTTAAGAGAACTCTATGCACGAGAAAGACATTTAAAAAATTCGGATGAACAGAGCTAAACATGCATACATCAATACCTGAAACAGATCAAACTGAAAATCAGCCAAAATTTTACAACAATATAAGCATTTATGTCTATGACTCTATACAAACCAAAAACTTACTCAAAACCAATTGGCAATGGGTGGAGTAGCCCCATAATCTTATATATTGAGTTACTGAGTAGCTAAGGCTTTAAATTCCCAATGTAGAACTATAATCTCAACAATGCGTGCATGCGCGCGCTAACATTTACACGACAAGAGACAAAGTTCATCACTAGATCTGAATGTATAACTCATTGCATTAGCACACATATTTACGAACAAATAAATCACTATAAGAAAAAGGTCAGAGCGAAGCTAAAACTGCAATGCAACTCCAGGAACAATTGTACTACGTAAATCTACACACTACATTATAATTATAACTCCAAAAACATAACTGGAGTTAAGAGATTGGTGAAATTACCGAAGACGGTGTTGATGGGGTTCATGGCGACCTGGTTCTTAGCGGCGTCGCCGATCAAACGCTCGGTATCAGTGAAGCCAACATAGGACGGCGTCGTTCTGTTACCCTGGTCGTTGGCGATGATCTCAACGCGGTCGTGTTGCCAAACGCCGACACAAGAGTAGGTGGTGCCGAGATCGATCCCGATCGCCGGTCCCTCTCCTTTTCCGGCCATGGCTTTCTTCTTCCTCTTCTCTTCTAGGTAGTGTCGGCAAGTGGAGGAAAGATCACAAAAACTTCGAGAGAGAGAGAGAGAGAGAGAACTAGGGTTTTCAAATTATTTGAGAGGGAGACAAAATTTACAGTGAAGTGGATTTTTATAGGAGCATTGGGGTTTGTGTTCCAGTATGTTCCAAACCCTAATGTTTTGTAACCGTTGGATCTAAGGAGTAATGGACGGTTTCAGATTGTTCCCATTTCTTAAAAAAGTTTGTAATTCTTGACACACAACTCTCATACAACTTTCACACCCTCCTAAAAAATGTGTCTATCTCTCCCATGTGTCACTGTTGGATCTAGTGACATCACAATAGAGAGATAGACACATCTCACAGGAGATCTCCTGTGTCACTGTGGGGTCTAGTGACATCACAAGAGAGAGATAGACACATCTTGACCTCACAGGAGAAAGATCGACACATCTTTTAAGAGGTTGTGTGAAAGTTGTATGAAAATTGTGTCCCAAAAATTACACTATCTATATATATATATATGTGTGCGCTACACAATAAAAGAAGTAGTAATTCTTAACTCATAAACCATTTGACCCATGAGATTCGAAACCACAACTACCATTTCAATTGAGTTAAATTCATTTTCCCTTTTTAGTTCAAGTCATTTTTATTAACGGTTCAAAAATAGATATTTAATTTCTTTTGTTTGTGATTGAAATTAAATTTCTCTTCAAAACTAACAAAATTTTTGTCAACCCAAGCCATCAGGCCCACCACATTCATCTAGTAACCTTAGCCATGGCCCATATACAATCAAACATTACCCTAACTTCGAACGCTACATCTATCGAACCACCATATCACACCTCCATCAACCACCTTCTATCTAATCTATAAATATATAGATACGAATGTATGTTGTATGACACATGACACTCCCATTCTACAAGAGTTGCCACGTGACACTATTATATGCTAATATCATATATACATGCACCAATACATATTACAAGCAACATATCTATACTATTCTTTAAAAGGGTACCCAAGCTTTATTCACTATAACATATATTACATTTTAACCAACAAATTTTTCCCTCCAAAATGCTTTTATAAGTGTACTAATTTGTCATTACAAAAAAAAAAAAAAAAAAAAAAAAGGAGCCCAAACAAAACCTCTCCTATATCATCGGCCCTCCATTCTGTCTTTTAGATTCAAACCCAAAACTTTGAAATTAAAAACCGCCCACCATTTCTTCCATTTCAGTCATATCTTCTAAAAACTGACTACCACTTCCGCGTCCCAAATGGGCTTCTCTTTGGAACTCCCACTTCTGCATATCATGTGTGTCTTCTCTATTTTCAATTTTCATACATACATATTTCTTTTTTTTCTTTTTTCTTTTTTTTTTTGAGGAAGTACATATTTCTACATATACACATATACAAAAAAAAATGTACATTTTCATTCTATATCTCCATACTCATTGTTTTTTTATTGTGGTGGCAGATTGAAGGAGCATATCTTCAAAATGGTAAGAATCTTAGAAACTTACACTTTCAATCATATCAGTGGTAAGCAAAATCATAGCAATATTCTTCATAGTTCTGTTTCTTTTTTCGGAGATTGCAATTGGGTTAATCATACTCTGCAATATTTGGTTGTGACATCATTTCAGGAAATTTAAAAATGGAGATAATGGAGATACGGACAACGATCATTAGCATCACTACTTGGTATTAATTTCACTTTTACTTCTCATCGGTGCATTTGAAAGGTTTTAATATATATATATATATATATATATTCCAAAATATTCTTTGAACCAATTCTTGTGATAATAGGAAAATGTTGGATTGAACTCTCACCGTCTCATGGTCAACAATACAAACTTTTTGCTGCCTCCCCTAATCTTTATATGGTGTGAATATCTTCACAAGCATGTGTGTCTGCCCATATATAATGAAGTTCTTCACAATCTATTACAGTAGTATTTTTCTTTTTCCTTTCCTTGTTTCTTTTATTTGTGGTAGTGGTATGGACAATAAGCATGTATATAGAACCTACACCAAAGGCGTGTAAAAGTTGGTATCAACCAACTTGGATAGGATCTCTGTTTAATAAATTAATCTTATTGTTTCATGGACAAAATCTTCCTTGGGTTGTAGTTGTGTGTTAAGTGTGAATTCTAAGGATGTTAACTTTTAACTTTAAATAACAACTATACCTTTCATTTCAATTACAACCACACAGGGGCAAGTCTTAATCTTCCTAATTTGAAATTTGGGAAAATACAAATCTAAAATTTATTAGAAAAACTTCCAAACACATTCAGCTTTGGTGTAAAGCACATGGTTGATGCAAATACTATTATTGATGAAACACATAGTTAATGCAAATATTATAGTTAAATATTTGTTTATCATACTTGGATATATATATATAGATATATTATATTGAAAGACTTTGTCCTACTAGGACAAGTGAATAGGATAAGAAAATTTGATTTAATTGACTGAGATTGCTGTGATTGGTTTAAAGTTACTAACTCAACCCCCTCTGCCACGCCTCACATAAAATAATCGGCCAATTATTCTCACTCTAGGCCTACTCTCTCTCTCTCTCTCTCTCTCTCTCTCTCTCTCTCTCTCTCTCTCTCTCTCTATCCTGATATTCTCCAGGCCACCACTGCACCACCGTCCATTATTTCTCCCTCTTCTCTTCTCTCTCTCTCTCACACACACAGAGAAAAGCCTCCTCTCTTCGTTCTCTGTCTCTTCTACAGTCCACCACCACCGACCCCACCCACCAACTGTCACCAAACAGCCACCGCCCCCACACCAGCACTGTCTCTTCCAATCTGTCGCGGCTAGATCTGAAGGATGCCCCACTGGTCAACTGAAGAATGCCTCACCGGCCAGATCTAACAGATTTCTCAAAAAAAAATATTTTGATTTGGTACTCTCTCTGACTTTTTTGTTTTAGAAATCGATTTGTTTTTTTTTTTAGAAAAAATAATTAGGTACACTTTATTTTTTTCTTTTTCTTTTTTGTGTTTCTGTTGAAGCAATTTTTTTTCCATATCAAGTTTCAATCCGAAAGAAAAATTAGTGAATTTGAAGAACCATTTTTTAAGAGAGAGAGAGAAAGAGAGACGTAGTTGTTGCCATTTTTTTGACCTCTGTTTCAATTTCAATTTAAGAAGTTGCAAATCTGTACATGTATGTGTTCTTTGAATTTTTTTATTTCAAGGAACTTCAAAGTTTTTGATTTCATCAATGATTTTAGTGGGTCATCTTTGTGTATTAACCATTTATGTGTTCAATGAATTTTTTATTTCATCAATGATTTTAGTGGTTCATCGTTTTATTTCGGTCCATAGTTGCCTCTTTGTCTACTTAGAATATCAGATCCATTGAACCTCAAAGTCAAAATAATCTTGTTATTTTTATTTTTATTTGAGATGGTTATTTGATGAATTAAAGTTTGGAGCTTGAAAGTTTCAATCTTTTTGGGTGTATTTACTGTTTTGAAATCACATGTCTTGATCTTTAATTGGTGATGTCTAATTTTCTTTCTCTTTTTCTTTTTCTTTTATTTCTGATTTCTCCAAACGTTTTTTTTTATTTCCCAATAATTTGCTTCTTGGAGATCTCTGTTTTAATAGTTACTACAAATCAGCCCCTAACCATTCGATCTCAAAGAGCCCCTAAACCAGTTCCCAAAAAGCAGCCCCAAAAAGCAGCCCCAAACAGCCTCTGCATTTACTGATAATCATGTTAACCATTTTTTATTCTTTGACCAAATGTGATTTTATTGTGTTCCTATGATTTTCCTAAAATTTGATTTCACATCCAATATTTGTTTTAATGTGTTCCTAAGATTTGGTTTTCCATTACAAAATTTTGCCCCAAATTTTAGGGTCATTCATTGTATAATTGAAGTGGCCAAAATTTTCCATATATTTTCCAAAGTTTTCCATATTATTCTCTCTCCTGATTATTGTCTTCCATGTTAATTGGAATTTTGGGATTTCTTATCTTATTGTGATTTCCATTCTTATTTTACATTGATTTACTCCTTTTTTTTTCATTCCAAAATGAGAGTACTTTCATTTATTCCCCCCCCCCCCCTTTTTCCTTTCCATTTAATATCTTTCCATATTAATGCACACTCTCTCTTCTAAGATCCTTTACAAAATCTCCTCTCATATTTTATGTCTTCTTTCCTTTAATGAGTTGAATATATAGTGAAAATATCCGTTCCTAAAATTCTCTCCCTAAAATTAATTATTACTCCAATAATCTCTCCCTAAAGTCTCTTTTATCTTCTAGATTTTCTTTTTCAGTCAAGGAAGAAACCAAAATTCCTTTCTAGATTTGGGTCTCTCTGTATCCCTCTTTGCACACATGGAAACACATGCATATACCTTCCTTTTCTTTTTTGATCCATTGATTTTTGAGTTAATGGATTTGTTGTTTTTTTGCAGTCTCAAATATTTATTGTGCTCAACCCCGGTCTCAGGTAATTAACGTCTTTGATTTGACTTTTTTTTCCGTATTTTCTATTATATAACGCCATTGTGGACAAAGGTGAAAAATAGGTTTCCTTTTTCTCTTTGACATGGTCCTCTATATCAGTGTGTGTGAAAGATCTTCTACACTTAGTAGTATTGTGGTGGTCATGTAGCAAATGTGTTGGATTTGCTCTCTCTCTCTCTCTCTCTCTCTCTCTCTCTCTCTCTCACACACACACACACACATAGCCTCTAAACAGTCCCCAATCAGCCCCTAAATGGCTAAATCAGTCCCAATCGGCCCCTAAATAGGAATAAGAAGCCCCAATGTGCAATTGACTCTTTCCTGTTTGGTTGCTGAAAAAGCTTTTTAGAATAAAAGAAAACATAAATTTCAGTGTTCTATTGTTGTGTTTCGGAATTTTAAACTTATACAAGCATGTTTGGATGGCTCTAATTATCCCTTCATTGATAAAACCGTCTTATTTTGGGTATTTGTTATATTGTTCAAGTTTTCTTTATTTGTCTGTGATATTTTGAGGGATAGAATTCTTATTTTAGCATATCCTTTGGATGTCCACTGCTAAATTTTTTGAAGGAATTACTTTGGAGCTAATCGTGAGGATTTGCATGTCATTTGAACAGAGAGGGACCTGATGTAAATAAAAACATGTGCGGTAATTCTATAACCCTTCTGTTTTCATTATTACACATTTGAACACATTAAACTTATATATCATTTACCTTTGTTTGTTCATTTGCAAATTTTAATGGAACAATGTGTAATAAATGGATGTATTATTAATTGGTGTAATTGATTTGTTGCGACATTATTTGGGCTACTAAAATTATCATTAGTACAGTCGTACATTAGCATTTGCAACTGACCTAAATGCATTGTAAATACCTATAGGGGATTAAAAGAGCCTTTGGGGGGTGCCATTGCAAATACTTATTGGGGATTA
Source organism: Hydrangea macrophylla (assembly GCA_033977485.1). NCBI lineage: Eukaryota > Viridiplantae > Streptophyta > Magnoliopsida > Cornales > Hydrangeaceae > Hydrangea > Hydrangea macrophylla. The sequence goes on along the minus strand of CM066983.1, from coordinate 113,101,279 downwards.
AAAAGTGGGGAAAAAACTAATGGGGCAAGGATCTTGATTAATACTTGAGGATTCATTATAGTAAAGCATACTTTATGTGAATTCTCTTAGGAACACTTTACATCCTTTGGGCTCAGGTGAATTTGGTCTATTGAATGTTGGGCGATCTGAAGAAAAAGAAAGATTTGGAGTATTTATACATGGCGCATCCGAAGGACAATGCAAACGTGTTATTGATAGAGGACAAGGCAAGCAAAAAGAGTACGTTTGAACAAATGAAGGATCCTGACCCTAAAATAAACAAGTGAAGGAAATAAGTGAGTCATCAAGAGGCTATGAGGCTTTTGTTGAAGTGGATCAGAGATTGATAAACTTTTGGCACATCCTTTTTGCTTTTTGTTTTTGTTATTTTGTTTTTTGTCCTTTTTTTTGTTTTTTTTTAAATTTATATAGATGCTTTACTGATGTGAGAAGTTTTATTTTTATTGTAAGCACATTTCATTGCGATTTGAAGTATGCTTATATATTGCTAGACCATTCGATGAGAGCTAAAGTAAATAAGCTGGGAGAGATACTGCTAGAATACTTGAGAGAAGTCTAATAGCGTAGAATGTGGATTGTTCTTGAATGAAAAGGGGCAACTTTATGCAAAGCATTAAATAGCTTCACTTACCCTCTACCTTATTTTTTGCGCTTTTTATTATAATAGGCATGTGAAACTTTGTTAGGGCAGGCTAAAAATTGCATCTTAGTAGGGTGTAATGTTGAAATAATAATTGAGACTTTATCGATTTTTTTTTTTTTTACAATAATTTTTGTACACCTTATACAATTACAGTTAAAACCAGTTTTAACTACTCATTTTAGACCTAGAAACCCTGTTTATTTTTTATGTTTATTTTTTTATCGCGTAGTGCCCTTGGGCACGGGCAATATCTAGCTCACATGTAAGCTTACTACACTTTGGCGGTTCACCCTCTACCTATGAAAGTCATATAATATTGGAGCTCGGTGAGTCACTAAAATCGTAAATCATAATTATCTTTTTATATTCTTTATTGGTAAAATCTAACCGAATCGAACTGAACCTTTACACTAAATTGAACCGAACCGAAACTGATCAGTTTGACTAAAAATCGCACCGAACCGAATCGAACCTAACTGAACCATTTTCAACCCTACCGGTAGTGCCCTCGGGCACGGGCAATATCTAGTATATATATATATATACTAGTGTTGGTGTTGATGCACAGAATGTTAAAATATATCCAAGTATGATAAACAAATATATAACTATAACATTTGCATTAACTATGTGCTTCATCAATAATAGTATTTGCAGCAACCATGTATATATACTAGTGTTGACCCGTGCGATGCACGGGATGTTAAAATATATCCAAGTATGATAAACAAATATATAACTATAATATTTGCATTAACTATGTGCTTCATCAATAATAGTATTTACATCAACCATGTGCTTTACACCAAAGCTGAATGTGTTTGGAGGTTTTTCTACTAAATTTTATATTTGTATTTTCCCAAATTTCAAATTAGGAAGATTGAGACTTGCCTCTTTGTGGTTGTAATTGAAATGAAATGTATAGTTGTAACAACCTGCATTTCCATTTAATTAATTGTATCTGCATCATCATATTTAATTTTAATTTGTATTTTCTGCTGTTACTTTAATTACAATTCTCTTGTATTAAATATGATTATTAGTTTTATTCATGTCTTAAATTCTTGTTGGGGTCAAAATACAATTTTTATAAATTTAGCAATACTTGTGTTGGATTTTAAAACTGTATTTCAAAACGGTAGAAAAGTTTTCTTTTAATTCAAGCAGTATTTTTATAAAATCAGGAAATCATTTCTTATATTAAAATGAATTTTCTGTATTTTTGTGGTGACCATCGCGACGCGAAAATACTAGTTTATGTGCAAAACTGTCCGCGTCGCGTTGATCTCCTACAGTTTGAAAAACTCCACCAATCAAGACATGACATTTGCTTTACTTTCCATTTATGGCAAGTAATCATTTGGTTGTGCCCTTGTTTGGAAATGCTTGTTGTGTGTGTGTATTCTTATGCCATAAGCTAATTTTCCCAAACAATTTTCAATTGCCCCCTACTAGTCTATGCTTGACCCTTAATCTGGAGAAGCTGATACGTATGTATAATCCAGCATATATGATCTATGTTATTAGTTCAATTAGAAATTTGGAAATCAATTTATTTTTTAAGCCTTTGAGAATCAACTTGGAGCCCAAGTTCCCCTCAAACACTTGCTTATATATGCACACCTCGTTCACACATTCTGCACACATCGCACAGAGAGAAAAGAGAGAGAGCTGGAGAGTCTATCTTGCTGAATTTTCTGGAGAGATAAAGCTACACAAAACTCCATAGCCAAAGTTTGGAGTTGGTTTCTCATTGTGCTTATCTTTCTCAACAATTACTTCATCTTTTATATCAGTGAGTATTTTAAACTCACTCCAAATGTCATTTGTGCTCAATTACTGTATGTATGTATGTATATGTTGATTCACCATTGTTGATTTTCATGAAAGCTTGAAACTTGAAAAAAAGTGATTTTACAAACTTAATCAAAACAAGTTTTTAGAGATGATTTAAAAGGATTATAGTTCCTAGATGCTACAATTCAAGTATTAAAGTCTAATTTATTCATATGAAAAAGTATTTTAAGACTGAAGTTTTGTCATCTTTTAGTTTTTCGTAAAATTCGTGAACTACGTTTGGATTCAAGTAAAATTGATTGTAGATTCATAATCCTTGCAAAAAATCGAAGAGATTCATATATAATAAGGCTAGATTTCGTTCATTTTTCAAAATGGGTATTTAAAACTGAAACAGGGGAATTCTGGGGAAGAAGACGAAGTTTCTGCTGAAACTCGCGCGCGCGATCGCGCGAGCTGGGTGTTTTATGGCAGAAAGAAAAGATTTTAAAAGAAAAACGAAAAATGGGCACATCGCGCAAGCGACCATTCGCGCGAGCGGCCCTCGCGAGCGAGGTGGCTGGTTTCAGGCAGACAGAAAAGGTTTTAAAAGAAAATGAAAATTGGGCATGTCGCGCGAGCGACCTGTTGCGCGCGACTTTGGACATTTTCTTGTTTTTGCTTGTTTTATGTTAAAGAAATGTTTGGGTGATGTTTTATGAACTTTTAAAGCTCTGTTTGAGAAATTTACTAAAATAGAAACCTATTTAGTTATGTTTGGACGAATGAAATGATGTACTACGACTTAACAATCCCCGCACGTACGTTGTTCCTATAATTTAGCATTTTACTTTATGTTTAAAGGTTCATGACATACTTGTGGAGTCAGTTGTACATGCATGGTGAGTGTTAATGTTGGTCAGTGTGGAAAAGAGTAATGGTCAGTGTGGTATAGAGTGTGTGATTGAGATTAATGTGTTGTGGACACTCCCTGGTAAGTGAGTACCAAAGTGTGTTGTGGTTGAGATTGCGGCGAGAGTGTCTTTGAAATGCGACGGTGGCAAAACTGGACACTCCCTGACGCCCATAGAAGCGTTAAAGTGTGTGACGCCGAACTTGGACATTCCCTAACACCCATGGTAGTGCTAAAGTGTGGCCTACAGACACTCCCTGGTACCCCGAGTCTGGATACTGTGTGATGTATTTGCGAGGCGGATTAGGTACTAAAGTGTGAGGCATTGGATATTCCCTGGCACCCCTGTGCTAAAGTATGGCTATCGGAGTATTTCAAAGATACTGGTGTAAGATAGTGGGTTGTTGTGTTTGTCAAGAGAAAAGAGTCGGTAAGATGAGATGGTGCATTGTTTTCATACACGGTCACATATATGTGAATTATAGCTTTCAAATGATATTGTGGTTGTTTTCTAAAATGAACTATTTACTCTAATGTAAACTTGTTGAATTAAATGGGAATTTGAAAATGGTAAATGAGTATGTGTTACATTCAAAGTTATGTTTTTAATACTTACCAGCTTCTTGAAGCTGACGGCGTCAATGCGCCCTGGACATTCGTGTTTAGGCTTTTCAGGTTTTGATCAAGCTGAGCATTATGACTACGCTAACAGAGAACGACTGCTTTTGGAAGATAAAACTGTTATCATATCCTATGCTTTAAATTTATGAACTGTTTTGTAATAAGGATGACTGTAATAGATGTTAAGGTATTGTTTTGACTTAAGGCGGTTTGTGCCTTTAGAGACCCCGTGCTGTAATAACTATTAACTTAGAAAAATATTGTAAGTCTTGATTGCTCTGCTCTGATTATTATGTTTTTGTTGTTGACGTTTGGGACGGAATCGATCCTTCAAACTGTCACGACCTACGGGTCCATAAAGGAAATTAAACGCTTTCCTTATTTATGCTACGTCGGGGCGTGACAATAGTTGTTATTTAAAGTTAAAAGTTAACATCCTTAGAATTCACACTTAACACACAACTACAACCCAAGGAAAATTTTGTCCATGAAACAATAAGACTAATATATTAAACGGAGATCCTATCTGAGCTGGTTGACACCAACTTTTTCACGCCTTTGGCGTAGGTTCTATATGCAGGCTTACTGTCCATAACCACTACCACAAATAAAAGAAACAAGGAAAGGAAAAAAGAAAAATACTAATGTAATAGATTGTGAAGAACTTCATTATATATGGACACATATGCTTGTGAAGGTATCCATACCACATAAAGATTAGGGGAGGCAGCAAAAAGTTTGTATTCTTGACCATGAGACGCTGAGAGTTCAATCCAACATTTTCCTATTATCACCAAGAATTGGTTTAAAGATAATTTTGGAAAAAATAAATATATTTTTTTATTAAAACTTTTCAAATACACTGATGAGAAGTAAAAGTGAAATTAATACCAAGTAGCGATGCCAATGATCATTGGCCATATCTCCATTATCTCCATTTTTATATTTCCTGAAATGATGTCACAACCAAATATTGCAGAGTATGATTAACCTTATTGCAATCTCCTAAAAAAGAAACAGAACTATGAAAAATATTGCTGTGATTTTGCTTACCACTGATATGATTGAAAGTGTAAGTTTCTAAGATTCTTACCATGTTGAAGATATGCTCCTTCAATCTGCCACTACAAAAAAAAAACAAAAAAAAAAACAATAAAACATGAAGATATAGAATGAAAATGTACGTTTGTCTGTATATATGTAGAAATATGTACTTCCTCAAAAAAAAAAAAAATATATATATATATATATATATATATGTACACATGAAAATTGAAAATAGAGAATTGATAAGACACACATGATATGCAGAAGTGGTAGTTCCAAAGAGAAGCCCATTTGGGACGTGGAAGTGGCAGTTAATTTTTGGAAGATATGACTGAAATGGAAGAAAAGGTGGGTGGTTTTTAATTTCAAAGTTTTGGTTTGAATCTAAAAGACAGAATGGAGGGCCGGTGATGTAGGAGAGGTTTTTTTTTGGGTTTTTTTTTATTTTTATAATGACAAATTAGGACACTTATAAAGGCATTTTGGAGGGAAAATTTTGTTGGTTAAAATGTAAATATATATTATAGTGAATAAAACTTGGGTACCCTTTTAAAGAATCGTATAGATATGTTGTTTGTAATATGTATAGGTGTATGTATATATGATATTGGTATATAATAGTGCCACATGGCAACTCTTGTAGAATGAGAGTGCCATGTGTCATACAACATATATTCGTATCTATATATTTATAGATATATATATATATATGACAACAGAATCCTTAGGTTCTGCCACGTGTCAAACTTTCTAAATTTCTAATTAATATATTGTCACGACCCATCATGCTAACGTGCGGAAACAGGACACGTAGCACGCTATCAAGGCTTATCCAGTTCATTAAAGTGTGAATAGTAGCGGAAACATAAGTCAAAACCATTTAAAATCAGAGTTGTAAAAAGTTTTGCCCAATTGGAAACACTTTCAAAAGAATACATTTTGAAGAAAACAGAGGTCCAGTCGACTGATCGGGAACCCAGTCGGCTGACCATCCAAAGGCAGAAAGTTCAAAAAATCAACAGTCCGGTTCAGTCGACTGTGTCGGGGACCCAGTCGACTGATGCCTAAATTTTTCAGTCGACTGAAACTGTCCAGTCAACTAATACTATATTCTAACAGAAAATGGTGTTCTGGGAGCTCATCCAGTCAACTGTTTTTCTCAATCCAGTCGACTGATCCCCAAACATCTCAAGCAGTGTTCATTTCTGCACAGCAATCCAGTCGACTGAAACAAAAACTAGTCGACTGATTCGCATCAGCACACTAATTCTCTGCACCATTCCAAGCTACACTTCTCCAATTCAAAACTAACACAAACACAGCGATACACTAGCGATTTGAAACATAGTTACAGGTGTTTACTAGGGATTACAATACTACTGAACTAGTACAACGTCTATTACAACATGTTAAGAATTCAAGGTTCTTATTACAAGTTTAGAAAATGAATAAAAACATAAACAAGAGTGATTCCCGTCGTCTCATCGGCCTCACTCCTCACACTTCTTCTTATCTTTTCTCTTACCTGTAATGGAGTAAATCTCCACTGCTCAGCTATATGCTGAGTGCATAAGTTCTAGCATATGCAATATATGACAAATCATGCTTTATTCTCATAAATCACATCAATAGTCTGTAAGGAGAAAAATACGCCTTCATCCGGTAGCGGCAAGTTCAAGTCTTAAACCGCGATGTCAATGGCTAGTCCAAACCTGCAACCATTACATCCCCAAGTGCCCTGGCAAGTCCAAGTCTTAAACCATACAAAGTAGCCGTCGCTACCAAAATTCTCAAACATCGAGAAGCTTACTCCGGCATGAATTTGTATAAGTCCCCCCTTTGACCCACATAGACAACTCAACGTGCTCGCGTAAATTTAGACATGCTTTCCACATTTAAGCGCGTGCATAATTAACGGGCCTAAGATTAACACATGAATTTTGCACGGATCACAATTTCGTTGTCGAAATCTAAAACATGTATTTCTCTATATTTCACAAGTTAGAACTTCATACCTCGTGCGATTCTCTTCAAACTTTGAAGGATCGACTAGAGGGTCGATTAAACGTCGGATCTCATATTTGAGGTGATTCCTATACGTTTACAAGGGTTTTTCCCAAAAAGTCTAGAAAATTAGATTTTTACAAAAGTTTGCCAAACATGGCCTATGTGGTATCAAAATGAAGATCTTACCTCCACGAGTTCAAATCTCAAATTTGGGAAAAATCTAACGGACGAAAGGTAGCCGATCGTCGTCGCAAAGCGCGTGGCAACAAATCTCCTTTTCTCTCTCCTTTTTAACGATATTGTAGAATGTTTGTGAAAAATGAAATCTCATCCTCACCTATTTATAGAAAATCTTATCGGAAATCGCGTTTACCTCCCCCGTGAATTCTCAAAACTTCTAATTAACTCATGAAACGTCGCACACGTCCATTTTACATCTTTATGAGTGAAAACTATAAATTACAAAAGTTTTCAACTAAGTTTCGTTTGGATCCAAAATCACGTTCGAAAACTAAATTCTGTGGAATTTCTACACAACCTACCTTTTATATAACGTGACACTCACGTTCTTACCACAGTTTTCAAATTGCTCTGCAGCAATATTAAAATTACCAGAATTTATACTCCACAGGTATAATTTACTATTCATAAAATATCAAATATTTCAAATAACATTTATAGCTCACATAAATGCCATTTGCTCATACCAATGCAACATGAAGTACCATGTTCCCGTGTCTACACTAACACCTCACCGTTGACCCACAGTCAACCTCTCTCACCGTTATCAAATAACATTGACAATCCACAAAACTAAATATGCATGATAAAACTATGGAATTTTGAAACGGGTGTGACATATATATATATAAATATATATGTATCCAATCTAATCTGTGTATGAAATATTAGCTTAGCCAAACATCCTCTTAAATGCTAATTAACCCTACCCGTGTGTTTTTCTCTCTCCCCCTCCATCTACTTACGTAATTTCCTCTCCCCACCCATACGTTTCTCTGTACATCCTCTGTCTCTTCCTCCTCCTCCTCCTTTTCCTCCTCCTCCTCTCTCTCTCTCTCTCTCTCTCTCCTCCGAAGATCAAGCTCATTTTAATTTCAAAATTTATCTACCCCTTTTTTGTTTACAGATCTCACTTCTATAGCTCAATCTCTCTATTCTATTCCATCTTCTCACTCTCTCTTTTCCCTTCCTCTCACGTCTCTCTGTGTGTGCTCGAGAAACTTTACTTTGTTGCAGAGAAATTTGTCATATGTTTACCATTAGAAGGTGTGAGTTTCCATATGTTTGCATATATATATATATATTTAATCGATTATGATATTATTTTTTTACATGCATACGTTTCACAAATTCCCGTGTATTTGCACGAGTTGTCGACTAGTATATATGAAACCAAAAGACTTTGGTTTCGCCACCTCAACGCTGATGTGGATTTTTCTTCTAAAAGAGCATTTTTTTTTATTTCACCCAATATTTGAATTTGAATAAGTAGGAATTAATGATGATGGAATTTAATTCTAACTAATTAATTATTCTATTTTCTCTAGGTCAATCATGCTTCTCATTTTCTAGGAGAGAATTTTCTCATCCCTAACTTCTCTCTCTCTCTGGAAGTATAAATTTTATTGGTAAACATCTAAGATGATATGGTGCCAATCAAAGGTTTTTTTTTCTAATGTTTGTTGGATTCAACATGATTAATTGACTTTTCTTAAGAAAGTATTTTATAAATATATTCAATCACTAAAATAATTATTCATATGATTGTCCTATCTACCATATATAATCTTCATTTTTTTTTTCTTGACCTGCGAGGAGAGTGGTATCAAATTGTCCTCTTTATTTTAATTTTTTTTTTTTGTGTGTGAGTGCAAGTAAATTTGAGAAAAACTAAATCTAGCATGATTGGGAAACTATAGTAACGGTTTAACAAAATAATTCGATATCTATCTAATATATCTATATATATTAAAACAAAGACTTTAAAAATGTGTCATGTGGCAACAGCTCTTAAAACTTTTTATTTTATAAAAACTAAATTTTCATGCACTACTCTTTCTCTCCCCCCCCCCCCCTACACATACACACACACACACAAATAAATAAAAAATAATAATAATAATTTACTCCCTCTCAACGTAGTAATTGAATTTTTGAAATAAAACCAACAATTAGGGAAGTAATCCCCCCACCTATTATCACGCCCTCTCACCTCACTTAATTATGTTGACCCATAATTGTATCTGATATACTCTCCTACAATCAATAAATCATATAGAATCAGTTTTCAAAACTATGCATTATAAATATCAATATCTCTTATGCACATCAATATCTCTCAACGTAGTAATTGAATTTTTGAAATAAAACCAACAATTAGGGAAGTAATCCCCCCCACCATCACGCCCTCTCACCTCACTTAATTATGTTGACCCATAATTGTATCTGATATACTCTCCTACAATCAATAAATCATATAGAATCAGTTTTCAAAACTATGCATTATAAATATCAATATCTCTTATGCACATCCTTCAGATAAGGTTTTGAGAACACATTTGTACAATTGCTTGCTCGGATCACACTTCGGGTATGGGATGTTTTACATAGTTTTAACTTTGCTCTTTCAGGTTCTTATATTTTTTCCTCTTAGGTATTGCTATTTTACATAGTATCAACATTGCTCTTTCAAGTATGTATAAGTCATTTTGCAAGCATGACATACACCCATAATATTTGAAAGTTCATTAGTAGGATAAACTTCCAAATCTAATCTAATTTTAATATTATTAAATGAAAGAATTTGGTTCCACGTGACTCTCACTCCCCATTTTTTCCTATCACTTTTAATACTTCCTCTTTCTCTTACTCTACGTTACACTTCATGAGCCCGTCAAATAATTCCAATTCAAAGAAAATGAAGAAGGTCAAATATAATGAAGGGTAAATATCGCCTACCTCCTTTGAGGTTTGGCCTAATAACACTTACCTCCCTCTACATTTTAAGAAGAACACTAACCTCCCCTATCAGAGTTTGTCTAATAATAGTGTTAGTTGAGTCAATTAAATTGTTCTTTTACCCTTACTGATTCACAACATTAAACTATGAAAAAATCGTAAGAAACAGGGCAAATGAGTTAGAATCTTAGTTGGGGGATTGTGATAAATCAATAACATTCACCACTAAATACTTATACACACACACTGCATACATGTAATTTTCGCTAGGACGAGTCGTTTTCTTGTTTTTTTGGTTATTGTGCTCTATAATGTTTAGTGTTTGATTAGAACAAATGGGTTTGATGCATTTCTTCTGTTTTCTGTTCCAAACAGACCCTTCATTAATTCTAACCATTAATTGCATTTACTTCACAATCTCAACCAAGAAGATTTTGATACCATAAATAGAGTGAGAAAGTCTATAAATAAAGTGCAGGTCACCTTAATTTCTATATGTATTTGTCTCTCCAAATCTAGTGTCTTTGTTTAATGATTAAGTGCAGGTAAGAGAGAATCAATTGAAGAGAGAAGACCCAATTGTCCATTGACGAAATAATGGATTGTACCTGTTTATGGATTGTATACTCTGTTTCTTAATTCCTATTTGCTTAATTTGAGGAATACTGAACTCCCATTTTCCATAATCAAGCTTATGATACAAAGAAAAAAAAAACCTCAACATAATTAGAGTTTGCAGCGGTGGTGCTCCAACACTTCCTTTGCCCGTCTTTGCCCTTCACCAGTCTCTCATCACCACCACGATCGATCCACACTGCCACAAACCCCACATCTTGATAGCCTACTCTTGGATCTCCTTTTCTCTGTCTCCTTTCTCTCTTTCAAATCCAACCAGGAATATATATTGTTTATATATGTGTATATATATATATATGGGTGTGTATAACAAACAAAGAGAAAGGGTAATTTGGACATTTAGAAATTATTTTTATGATGTCAGCACTGAATCGTTAGTTTACCTAACGACATACTAACGGTAGGGGGAATTTAGTACTGACAATCACTGTTAAGGGAGGTCAATGTTATTCTTGAAAGGTGGAGGGAGGTAAGTGTTATTAGACCAAACCTCAAGGGAGGTAGGTGATATATACCCTATAATGAATATGGCATTGATCAATAAAAATGGAGAGATTTTCTCTTTCTCCATTATGCTTCATGAATGCGTCTTAAGGGAATGTAGAGGCTCCAATTACAAAGAATGTGACGAGACTTCCTCTGTAAAAAATAACGTAAATACCCATTAGTAATTGTGTTGATTACACATGTTCACACCTTAATATATATATATATATATATATCTGTGGAAAATGTTAAGTACACCAGTTTTGAACACCTAAAAAATTTACTTGTGATGTGTCAATGACGGCTTTGAAATAAAATCTAACTTGGACTACTTTTATTACCATTTTAAAATAAAGTCAAATTTGCAATGCTTTTATTTTCTAATTAAAGAAGTCTACATTAGCAGGTAAACTGTTTAGTTGTATCCATACATCATTAGATCTCTAACATAAATAGGTAGAGAGGCACCAAAGTGGACGTCCATTTACGGACTCCGCTTTTAGCGATGAAATTTTCGTCGCTGAAAGTATTTAACATCGTCGCTAAAGCCAAAATCGCTTTTAGCGACGGTGTTCAACATCTTTAGCGATGAAAATTTTGTCGCTAAAAGTGGGTCAGTAAACGGATGCCCGTGTTAGAGAGTTTCTGTATATATAGGTATATATATGATTATGTATATTGAATTGATAAAATGAAGTATAAAGGAACCCATTATGTATGGTCAAATTTGAAATAGAGAATAAAGGACAGAGAAAGTGGCGAATGAAGTTGAGAGAGAGATATACAGTGGCAAAAGGGTCTGATTGAGGGATAATTAAGATACTAAATGAGAGAGAGCAGAAGAGAAAATGATTGATCGAAATATATAGAGATACTTTGATTGAGGTTAGATTGAAGTCCAGATGTAAACGTAAGATCATCTAATCAATTGGAATCAAATGAAGCAAAGAGAGAGAGAGAGAGAGAGAGAGAGAGAGAGGGGGGGGGGGGGGAGTAAACAACAATATTAATGCTATCTTTGTCTCTATGTATATCTATATCTATGTGTATACATATAAGTCTATCTATATCTATGTGTATAGCCCGGATCTTAAGCGGACCTTAAAAAACGGACCTAAAAGACGGAATGTGTAAAAAGTGAGAATTTCTCACATTTTCAAATTTCTCACTTTTTGGAACATGTGAGAATTTCTCACCTTTTTGTGAGAAATTCTCACTTTTTACACAGTCCGTCTTTTAGGTCCGTTTTTTATGGTCCGCTTAAGATCCGGACTGTCTATGTGTATACATATAAGTACATATTTTCTCGATCCAATGAAAGAGCAAAGAAAGTATTCTTTATATGTCAATGTATTCTTTATATCAAATTTATTTTGTTCATGTACTACAAGTATCTTCACAAAGTTAATTAGGTCATTCTTTTTTTACTTTTCAAAATTTGCTCCATTTATTGACAAATCAAATTATAAACCATAAAATTTTAATAATTTTTCCCGTGCATTGCACGGGTTGCAAACTAGTCAGATTAGAGCAGCGGAAAAGAAACTTAAAAATAACCTTAAGTGTTCAAAACCTTTGGAAACAATACTCTTCGAGTTGTAAAATCCGTATGAATTTGAAAACGTAATTATATTTCGAAACGAATGAATATATATGTTGAAAGGGGTCCCAAAGGTACCCAAAAAACTAATCAAAATATTTAAATAATTTCTGAAAGGGATATAAAAAGCAACCATGCAAGGATCATTTCGACCGGTCGAACGACCCCCTTCGACCGGTCGAATGACCATTTAGCAGAATTCCTTCTAGCAACAGAATTTTGCTAAGGATCCATTCAACTGTCACTAGTTCCAACACCCTAACCATACACACGTCATTCCAAACCTATCTAACCATAATGCGACTATGATAACGAACACGAAACTTGGAAAACGAACGAAAATGAAATGAGTTAAGGCTTGTTTGGATCAAATCATAAAAGAGTTGTTAACATTCATTTAAAACATGGTATTTGACTAGGTAAGAATTCAAAACATGAATCCGTAAGTTCGGATTCGATACAAACTTAACTACAAGGAGTTTTGAAATATATTACATCCTTACTAATCCATTCCAACATTCTAAGTGAAGTACATAGTCCAAACTTCACAACAATCATTATTACATCCTTGGAATGGAAACAAAAACATATACAAGAGGATGATTCCCATCGCTTCCATGACCTCTCTCCTCACGCTTCTTCTTTCCTTTCTTCGTGTCACCTACAATGGAGTAAAGCTCCACTGCTCAGCTATATGTTGAGTGCACAATTCTAAACATATGCTTATATGAAAATCGCAATTAAGACATCAAAACACATTCAAATAGTGTAACACCCGTACCCGAAAAAGAAGATTAATGTGATAATAATATGTGTTAATTAATGAGAATTAATGCATAAAACGAATTAAGGTGGGGTTATGAACCCACATGTGAAAAGGTGTTCAAATGCGGACACAGATGAAAGTCCTGTGAAAGGCGGGACTGGTATAAAAGTGGGGCCCAACAAGGGTCTAATTCGAATAATTGCATTTTGATGTCATTATATGTTTATGTGCATATTTATTTAAATGCTTAAAGTTATTATTATGTCTTATGATAGATAATGGGACCAGTTTTGGTACCCGTGTGAGGGCGTATTTGAATAGAATTCATAATTTGTAGGTTTAATAGCAACCTCAAGAATTATGTGGGACCACGTTTGGGACCCACGCGGGACTTAGATTAAATCATTTGAGAGAAGATGGGTAGTTAATGTAATTAACATGGGGGTTTCATAATAAAACTTAAAGAAAGTCAGGGGAGGTAAATATAATTAATGGAAAGTTGATACAACACATATGCATGTGTTGATATGTGTCTCCAAGACACAAAACACAGCTGGAGATTCACAAGCTTGGAGAGAACGAGAGCTCCCGAGTCGGGGACGGAAATTCTCGACGATGTTTCTTGTCGTTCCTTCACAGTCCGGCGTCGGATTCACGAACCGAGACCGGATTTGGACTTGTGGAGGTAAGGGGATCACATGCACGTGCTTTATTTTCATTTTCGGCAATGTTTTTACGGCGGCCGTTTTTAATAGACGATGTTCTTGATACCAAACTTATGTAGGAATTACACCGGTGAAATTTGGGTTGGAAATTAGCAAGAGATTGGGAAAATCTAGGCTTAATCGCTAGTAAATCGAGGAGGTGAGTGTCCTAATCTCTCAATTGGATGTTTAGTTGTGTTAGTGTGATAATTGTTGCTCATAGTTGCTAAACTCATGCTCATGTATATATATGTTGTTGAATTTGGATAAAAGCATGTCAAAATTTATGAAATTGCTATGCTTATGTGTTGAAATTGCCTATGTGCTTATATGGATCAAAGGGAAGTCAAGTAGTGGTCACCATTTATAGGTCCCATATGTAAGGGATAGGAAGTCCTCAATGAGTAGGACGTGGTGACGACCACAATGAAATGCCGGTGACGCCTTCGGGGTCACAAGAGAGTGTGTGTTGCGCT